>JAHDVE020003274.1:0-520070 GCA_022606495.2 Halesus radiatus
GGTCTTATATATTTTGAATATCTCCATGTAGGTAATTGAAAGTTTTAGTTCCTTGGTGTACATGTATGTAAATGAGGTATTGATTTAACATTATGAGAATACGAATTAAAATATTTTCCGAATTACTATGATGAATTGATATTTTTGTTTTTCTTTTGGTATTTGAACTAGTAAATATATTTTTTTAATATTTCCTTAAAAATTGATACTGTGAATTCTTCAAATAGTATTTTTGTAGAGTATCTCAAGGTTTTTTAGTATAATTTTAATGATCAGTTTAAGTACAGTATTATACCCTCCATTACCTTAGTGAGCGGGCTTAAATATAAGATTGCTATCGGCCAGTTCCGCTAGCACATAAAATACAATTTACAATTCTTGAAATAAAAATAAATAAAAGACCTACAACAGCAATAGGCAGCCCACTCACTGGGTAGAGAAGATTATCTCCACATTTATGCACCTCTAACCACAGTTGACACAGGAAGAGGGAGAAATGTTCTCTGGCACCGTACACTGCAGGCATACGTATATTACGACATATATTTACTGGATTCAAGCTATTATTATACTGTACACGGAATATATTACATATATATATATATATTGCTTCAAAAATAAGTTGGAAACATCACAGTTCAAACGTTGAAAAATCACGTTTATTGTTACTCTTTATATGACATAATTGCGACTGATTGTTTATACTGCTAATGGCGTCATAATCGTAAAAACATAGTTATATGATAGAATACAATTTACTGTGTATTTATTTATACTTACTGGAAAATATTTACCTACAAAATATATTTATAATACAATTACCTAGTTAAAACGGAAGAAACACGTGTTTTTAACAAATAATATGTCTCAATTTGATACGTTTTGCTGTCACGTTTTTACAAAATAAATAATAGGCATATACAATTATTGTGGAATAAAATCAACGCTTTGTGTAAATTGTAAATAATATGCTGAAAGGTTAAATGAAACAAGAGATTTGATCCGAACAAAAACTGATCTTCTTAATAACTTAAATACTTTCAACTTACAACCGTTTTCGAAGAAGATAAACAATTTCATTTATCGAAGAAAGTAATCACTTTCTGGCTTGACATTATAATTTAAATTAAAGTTTTTTTTTGTTTTAAGCCGCTTTATTTTAATTACATGTATTCATTACCGACCAGTTTCGGTTGAACTTAACCTTCGCCGGGAATGTACGCATATAAACCAAATTAACATACAGAGATATATCATAATGAAGACAGTGAAAGTGGGGAGAAAACATTGCGGGATTTCAACAAATAAATTTCTCCGTAATGATCTACCAACTAATAATAATAATAACTTAACTCCAAAGTGGCGCAGAATTTTATATGCAAGTAAATTTTCTTCCCTGTGCACATCAAAACTTCCATCAGAAATAAGACCAGCATTTTATACCAATAATTACTTAGGTAACCTTTTAATTAATTTTAAAGAAAAATAAGAGACGTTAAGCCATTCTGGCATCTATAAACATAACTGCAACAATTGCCCGGCAAATTTGTGTAGGTATAACGGCGAAAAACGTAAGAATTATAGTATAAGAACACATTAGATGTTTAATAAGCAGAGGTTTTACAGAATTTACCGAACACTTAATTAATATTAACCGTACTTTTGGTAGAAATACTGGAGTACAAGTAGTACATAAAAATGGAATAGGTTAATAACTTAGAAGTATTAGAAATATCAAAATCAAATAAAAATAATAATTGCCAAATTTTAAATAAACAATTAGATTTAACCCAAAGTCCGATTTTAAGAATATTCCCTTTCTTCCTCTCCCCTACCTTTGGGGCAACCTAGTTTTGTAATGGGGTACTGCATAAATTCAATTACCATGTCTTTGGCTAGAACGATTTGAATTTTTTGTGAAGTTGTTTGGACGCATGTAAAAAAATTTTAGACATTTAATGCTATAGGTCTATCTTAGGTCCAAAATATCACTTTCTAGGAACAATTGTTTGGAGAGATAGGTTTTGAATTTGTGATACATAATCTTGATAATTGATTTTTGTGAAATTTTCAGAGGATTTTTCAGAGCTCTCACAATAAAAAATACTTGCAGAACTTAATAACATTACTAAATACGATTACATCAAATTTAAAAAAAAAATGGATTTCTACGAATTAAACACAAAAGCAATTAATACGAAAAAATTAAAATGAATAATTCTGTGGTGTTATAAATATTTGTACGAATTGAATATTAAAAATACAATAATATATTATTATATATTTTAATCTCGCAGAAAGCATTTAAACAAGTGATGCAAATTGAATGTGATTGTTTTGTTAAATTCGTAAACAGAGTAATCACGAACTAACTTAACTTAAAATATATATGGCGGGTAATGTAAATTAATTAATAAAAGCATAACACGGATTTGAAAACGTCAAAGGCTTATTATATAATACAGTATCAGCTATTCGTAAACAAGAAGTGACTCCGATAATGTTTACGGTTGTTGCAATAAAAAGACAAGTTGTAAATAGCGATCTCGGGGCTTACTGCAAATTGCCTAAACAACAGATAAGCCTTGCACAATTATCACGGGGAATAGACGTGACGGAGGATTCGCCTGATGAGTTCGGTAGAAGGTCCCATCTGCACTTTTTTTCCGTTTTCAATTTTTCTTCTAGAAACGTTCCAAAATACTCGTAACTCGAGTGTGGCAAAGGGATATGTCTGTCAGCAGCCCACAAACAAAGTTACGAGGAATAGAAAAGGCAAAACCCAAAGAAATGTCCATTTGTGTACCTCACGATTGGTGTAATTTAGTGAGAACTGTTCCGTGTAAAAGGGGAAAAAAAGAAATATAAATAAAATAAATTTTCAATGCGATTAATACGCGAAGGTGAAAAGTAAAAAATTATCAAAAATAAAATATTTTTATTGTTTTTTTTTGCACAATAGCCTAAAAATATTGATGTCAAAAGAGCCCATTTGCAACATTTTAAAAAATCTCTATATAATAAATAAAGGAAATAATTATTTTTGAAAACATAATAGACAACATACAGGGCTACATAAATTCGGTTAAAATTAGAGCATTGTCCCAATATATTGGTTGGAGAACTTGATCGAAAACTTATTTTCGCTCTCCTGAATAATATTGAAATTAACAGATGGACCCTTCTGCCATATGACTACCGAGTTGTGCCTAGTACATTCTTAACACGTGCCGAGCACGAAGGGTATGCCTGACTCTTCAACACTTATTGTTAATTTATAAAATGTAGCCAATGTCGTAGCGACACAATTCCCCACCCCGTGGATGCCTGGGGTTAAGTCAAGCAATAATAATAGTGATTTATTTATTATTTATTACGTACAAGAAGTAAAGTAAAAATAATAGTTTTATATTTTAATTAGCGGACAATTACACAAAATACGCTACAAGAAATGAGATAAGCAAAATCTATAGGAAAATAACAGCGCATACGTATTACGTGAATGAAGCAATGACAAAAATATATATTTTAGAGAACATTCAGCTCTGAACAAGGTTTTGGCAGAGTCCATGTCATTAAACATGTTCAATGATATTCTTCGAAGTTTATTATCGTAAAGCCTTACAAAAATCATTCAGACAGGTACCAAAAATGTAAAAGCCCCAGCTGGAGTTAACAAGTCTTCACATTTCGGGCAGTGGAAAATGGTACCCGTAATCAGTATAGTGTTGATTGAGGAAAAGCAATTCATTGTTTCTGAGTATACTGCAAGGAATGTTGAACTGGATGAATTACAACAGAGTAATGTCAAATTTCAAAAGTAATAAACACAAAATTATACGATCTATGGATAACGTCTTACGCCTTATCTATCTACATAACAAAAATACATAAAAAAATGTGTTTGTCTGCCAGTCCTCGATTTTCTCAAAAATTACGAGACCGGTTTCGCTTAAAATAGTACAGTTTGTTCTTATTAGTGACAGGAAGGTTTGGAGAATACTTTTAATGAAATCCAATATGTAAAACTATTACTATGAAGTTTTAAAATTAGTCTGAAAAACATCGAACCCGCCATGCTGTGTTGAAGTTATCCCATAGATATACCACTCTGGTTAGCCACAGATTACATATTCAAAAGAATAAGGTTTGATTCGGTAGAATATTTTCAAAATGGAAAACCCAAGTAGGTACCTACTTAAGAACTTTATTATTTAAATATATTTTTTAAAAAATCAATGTTATATATATTGAGATAATAATAATCATCACAAAGCATTACTTTCGCTGTCAAATCAATTATGGCACCCAACGACAAGCAACAATTCAAAACTTCATAAATTTTAAAAAAAAATCCTGAGCAAGGCCGGGTACACACCAGCTAGTTTAAATAATAATATTTAGATAAAAATCACTTCCAGTCGAAGATTCGGTAACACATTTTTCATTTACAAATGGCGGCATCGCAAAATAACATTGTTTGTTATAGTCTTTAACTTAGCGGTAGTGTTACAAACTTAAAAAATTACAATTTACGAAACCTTTAGTGGAGGGAGAGTGCAAATTTGTTAAATAGAAACAATTTATCAATCCTGGACGAATGTAACATGAACATTGCCGAACAGAGCAATGCCGGGTACACACATCAGGTAGTCTCTCCTAAAACACTCATGTCGATTGTTAAATTTTTACCGTGAGACTACAAAAAATAGTTAAAACAAAATAAACAAACAAACAAAATCGTTTTCTATCTTTTTCCTGTGTTATGACTAAAATTAAGTGAAGGATTCTCTAAATCGCTTACCCATATTGATCCCCCAAACCACTATTTCAATCCAACTTCTCAAAGAAGAAATTACGCCCGAAAGCGAGTGTTTCTGATATCTCTCCACAATAATCAATCAGGAAAATCAATGAAAAACATTACGTTTTAAAATATATATTGATTTGAATGTAACAACAGACATTAATTCTGAAAATATAACTCATCTTATCGAACAATTATTTATTACAAGCCCCCCTCAGTGTGATTGTGTCAGGAAACGGCGAAATTAAAAATTCAACCATTTACTATTTAATTATAAATATTGATAAAAGAACCAACAAATCTAAACGCTCCTGACGTCATAGTTACCGCTCGAGAGGCCATCGCAGATGAGATCAAGAACAATGTGACGTCACATGTTGCTAATTTCCATGACACAGCACTTCAAATCAAATCGTTTTTACCATTTAAAACAAAATACTTTAAAACCTTTTTTTCTCAACAATAAGTAATTTTTGTAAATAATCTGTACAGTTTCAGAAAAAATCTCCTGCAATTACTTAAAAATATGTAACAATGATTGGGCTAATTATATTATGTATCACTTGTGTCTCTCTTTGTGTCTCTTGTTTCTATTGTATTATGTATCATTGAGTGAGTTTTTGTAATTTTATGTTGTGTGTATCCTTAGTCTAATTATTTGTAATTTGTGTATATTAACTGAGTTTTTATAACTGGATTGTTCCCACATAAGTGTGAACATCTGTAAAATCCAGTATAAATAAATAACACACGTTTTTTAAAGTTAGTCAGCGAATAATACAGTTTTTTTTTTAATCAAAAGGAAGTTTGTAAATAATGTTCGTACAGGACCCTGTGTCTGGCGGCTCGGTTTGTTGCTACGCCGCTGGGCGTAGCACTCAATTTAAAAGTTGTGTAGGTATGTAGTATATGCATTGCCTCGTGAAGAGAGATATTTAAAATGACTGGAAACATAAAAGGTTGATTTATTAAGTACAATATACTTTTCTATCTTAATTGTAAAATATCAGAAGGACGCGGTATTACGACACTGAAGGTGTTGAACGGAACGGCGCTTGGAAGCGAATGTAAAGGTCCCGGGTCTGCAAACGGCAAGCAGGCCACGGACGTCCTGGCTAGTGATACTAGGAAGTAGAAATAATATTCTAATTACCGACCGCCACAGTTGTAATAGAAAACTTTCCACATTCCGAAACATTGCCACTTATGAGTCATTCGAAGAAAATTAATAAAAAATTATTGGAGTTAACAGTAGTAAAATATTTCTGATCATGGAAGAACTTTGAACTTTCAAAAGTACTTATCACATTACGAAACACAATTATTTTCGACTGGTTTGTAATAGATTTTCAAAATATTGCAGTAAGGTAGGTGAGCAATACGAGTATGGTAAATGGTTGTCGGCATGAACAGAAATATTTCCGCTTATGAGTCATTCGAAGAAAAATAATCAACTTTTTATTGCAGATAACGGTAGTAAAATATTGTTTATCATTGAATGAATGGAAAATATTTGAAATTTCGAAAGTATGCACATTACGAAACACATTTATTTTTCCGCTGGTTATGAATAGAATATCAGAATATTGCAGCACAGTATGTGTGCAATACATAAAGGGTTGTTAGCATGATTCGTCGTGATTTCTAACAAGACCTTGACACTAAAATTAAAAGGAAAGTCATTATTATTTTACGACAGTATACCTAATTTTAATACCTATATCTAATGCCTAATTTTGTACGGAAACAACATTTATAGTACTTTAAACAAACTAGTTTCGGGTAAACAAGGCATGGACAAACTTTTCTCCTCTGTGGCCGGATTGCCATTCTTCGAGTCGCGGTTAGTTTAACCAGATCGCCAGCTCATCTTCCGGCCAGCGACGGGAGATTTAAATGTTTTTGTTTTGTTTCGAATGCATTTATCGATGTACTCAAAAACATCTTGGAAAAATCGTATTCATATCAATTTTTAAAGATCTCGAAAATTGCCTAATTAAGAATTATAAAAACGCTCAAGGCCGTCGGCGGAGAAACCATTTACTTGCTTGGAATTTTGACTGCCATTCTTTCTTCACTCTCGAAGTCAGCCACGACCGTATTAGATTAAGAACCGATCGTCTCCAGAGCGTTTAAGCAAAAGCGTCTACTAGTGTGACTCTCCAGAACTCAAATAATTAATAACGGGAAATATAAAAAAATGTGATCGTCATAATTAGCTATTATTAAAGACATTTTTTTTCAGTAACTCCACACAAGAGGCCCTGAGGGAAATTATTTCACTCAAGGTCTATATTATCTTTGGGGATGCTGTGTGGAAGGTCTTTTATAGGATAGGAAGGAGTAAACTCGGGAAGAGGCAGATCATTCTACAGCCGAGCTGTTGAATACAAGAATGATTAGTAGAAGCGACCCGTTCTCATGTTATAAATTTTAACCATGTGCAAATGTTGGGCGCACGTTTGACGTGTTTCCTGACTATGTACCGGTGCCGAAGGGATCAATGAAATAAAATCAATTGAAGGGAAAGTCAGATTTTAAAAGAAGTATTACAGGAGAAGTTGAATAATAAACGTTGGAAATTGTAACACCGTTTTTCATGGCGACATTCGGTGGTTGTTGTCGAGATTTTTTGTATTGAGTTTTGGTTTGTCCCTCTTTTTTTCCGATTTGCGAGGTTTTGAAGTCAATGAACAACTTTTAGTATGATCAAAACTAGATACGTCCGCGGCCCGGATCAAAACGTGCCGCGGTCGAAGGTTGCCCACATGTGGGCTAAACCTTGCCTTCTTCGGGTCATATATAATAATCAACATAAATACATTCATTTTGAGTAAATAAGTTTTGAATAATCAATTCTGTCAGGTGCAAGAGAGAGAGAGAGAGAGAGAGAGAAGTTACAACAGAAGCACACACAGGTAAGGAAGGGGGAAGAAGGGAAACACGTGGTTGACCATGTTATTTGTGGAGAAATTCGTTAAGTTCAATTGATTGCTAACGATTTTTCATTAATGATTCTTCTTATTGCGCAATGGATGCAGATGACGCGGCGACCACCTAGAATGCCCTAAAAGCATACTCCATTTGCTATGAATTTGTTTTGATTATCATTGTGTTTACTTAGTTAGTATTAATTGTGATTGTGATTGTATCTATCGCTAGAAGGCAAACTAAATTAAAGTACATCGATATCCTGATGGATTCTTTCCAAATGTATGATTATCATAATGACCTAGTTAACTTTAGCAGAATGCTTAAAGATAGTCTAAACAACATTTATATGTATTTTTTAATAAATACGAACCTCTTGATAATCGTTCTACATTAATAAAAAATACTGTTAATTATTCAAGCAATATTAAAATTTTTCAAGCAATAGAAATAGAGAAAGACCCAGAAAAGACAAAATACAAGGTTTCGACTAAGACTCGGACTCGAAGCATAATGTGTTTCGGCGTCACAATTGTCAGATGCGTTTACCCTGGATAAAAGAAAGGTTCAGAGTTCGATTCTTGATCACAGACCCATCTTTTTTCTATTTAAAAAAAATCACAGTGAAGCGTGAGTTGTTTTTGTTTTCTAATAATTAATTGGAGTTAATACGTATTTTTTAAATATAAATTATATGTACTATCTTTTTTGTTTATCAATAATCAAACTACAGCAGGAAGCATACTGCATTTAGAGTCAAACTACGATAGGAATCATCCAACAATTAAAGTTAAACCACGGTAGGAATCATACGAACATTGAAATCAAACTACGATAGGAATCATGCTACAATTAGAGTCAAACTACGATGGTAATCATACTGCAATTGGAGTCAATCTACGGTAACAATCATACTATAATTGGAGTCAAACTACGATAATAATCATACTACAATGGGATCAAACTACGATAGGAATCATGCAACATTTAAAGTTAAACTACCATAAGAATCATATTAAAACTGGAATCAAACTACGACAGGAATCATGCTACATTAAGATTCGAACTACGATAGGAATTATACTATAATTAGAATCAAACTACGATAGCAATTATACTGCAATTAGAGTTAAATTACGATAGAAATTATGCTACAATTGGAGTTAAACTACGATAAGAATCATACTACGATTGGAGTCAAACTACGATGGTAATCATACTGCAATTGGAGTCAATCTACGGTAACAATCATACTATAATTGGAGTCAAACTACGATAATAATCATACTACAATGGGATCAAACTACGATAGGAATCATGCTACATTTAAAGTTAAACT
Source organism: Halesus radiatus (assembly GCA_022606495.2). Taxonomy (NCBI): domain Eukaryota; kingdom Metazoa; phylum Arthropoda; class Insecta; order Trichoptera; family Limnephilidae; genus Halesus; species Halesus radiatus. The sequence goes on from JAHDVE020003274.1 coordinate 9,078, forward strand.
ACCATAAGAATCATATTAAAACCGGAATCAAACTACGACAGGAATCATGCTTCATTAAGATTCGAACTACGATAGGAATTATACTGCAATTAGAATCAAACTACGATAGCAATCATACTGCAATTGGAGTCAAACTACGATGGGAATTATACTGCAATTAGAGTTAAATTACGATATAAATTATGCTACAATTGGAGTTAAACTACGATAAGAATCATACTACGATTGGAGTCAAACTACGATAGGAATTATACTTCAATTAGAGTCAAACTACGATAGGAATCATAATACAATTAGAGTCAAACTACGATAGGAATCATGCTACAATTGGAGTCAAACTTCGATAGTAATCATACTACAATTGGAGTCAAACTACGTTAGGAATCATACTGCAATTGGAGTCAAACTACGTTAGGAATTATACTACAATTGGAGTCAAACTGCAATAAGAATCATACTACAATTAGAGTCAAACTACGATAGGAATCATACTGCAATTGGAGTCAAACTACGATAAGAGTCATACTACAATTGGAGTCAAACTACGTTAGGAATCATACTGCAATTGGAGTCAAACAACTATAAGAATCATAGTACAATTGGAGTCAAATTACGATAGGAATCATACTGCAATTAGAGTCAAACTACTATAGGAATTATACAACAATTGGAGTCAAACTGCAATAAGAATCATACTACAATTGAAATCAAACTACGATAGGAATCATACTGTAATTGGAGTCAAATTACGATAAGAATCATACTACAATTGGAGTCAAACTACAATAAGAATCATACTACAATTGGAGTCAAACTACGATAGGAATCATGCTACAATTGGAGTCAAACTATGATAGGAATCATACTACAATTGGATCATACTATGATAGGAATCTGCTACGCATACAATAATAATATACTAGATGAAGATTAACACAATAGCTATCACTAATTTGATTTATAAACGGTTCCACCAACCTAAGGGCATTCGATTTTGACATCGCTATCTTCCGGAAGAATTTCACTACACAATTATTTCAAATAATCTGATATTTCCGTTAGCACAGTTCCCATTCGTGTTTAGTTCCGTTTGTTTTGAAATTGCTGTGGAAAATTATAAGAAATTTCCGCAGCTTGATACAGTTATATTAAATTACAATTTACGTTAAAATCAATTTCTGCAATACCGTGTTGTACATTCATATTTCTTATGTGTATCAAACTGTAGATCACCCATGTAGAGTCGACTTAAGAGCCAGCAATACCCTCCGAGCGGACAATGAACGTTGTTTGAAAAGGAGATATGCAAATACGGTAGAAAGACGGAGCGCGCTAATACAAATATTGCTTAGGGCGTAAGCGATCCTTTACACAATATTTAATGAAACCAGACATACTTAGAATACATCAAATACTGACGGTAGCATTTAAAGAAAAGATTTGAATTTTTTCATACCTAAAACATGTTAAATATCTAAGCCACACGTGTTATTTGTATTTTTCGGAACACAATAAAAAATTGATAAATTAATAAATTGTCAATTTTGCTATAGCGCCGTTTAATGACTAAAATTTTCTGAAAGTCATTTTACTTTCTTTTTATTTTTTACTAGCTAATGTGTACCCGGCATTGCTCGTTTTTTGGAGTAAACTTATGAAGTTGTGAATTCTCGCTTGTCGTTTGGGTGCCATAATTGATTTGACAGTGAAAGCAATGCCTTGAGACGACTAGTATATCTCTAAATAAAGAAACATTAATTTGAATTTTTTTTCATTCCAAACATTTATTATTTCATTAAATAAAAAGTTCTTAAGTAGGTACATACTTGTGTTTTCCATTTTGAAAATAGACAACCCAAACAAACCTTCTTCTTTTGAATAAGTAATTTGTGGCTAACCAGAGTGGTATATCTATGGACTAACCTCAATACAACATGGCGGGTTTAATGTTTTTCATACTAATTTTAAAGCGTTATAGCAACAGTTTTACATATTAGATTTTATTCAAACTACTCTCAAAACCTTCCAGGCACTAATAAGAACAAACTGTGCTATTTTCAGCGATACCGGCAAAAGGAAAATAGAGAACAGACATACATTCATTTTTATGTATGGAAATTAATAAATCATATGGGTACATAAATTGTAACAATATAGTTTTCATTTCATGTATCATCTTTTAATACAACTCTTCTATTAAGGCGATGCAATGGGAAGTAATGCAAATCGTGTGTTTTCAGTTTGAGAATTTGTTGGCTTAGTAATATGATAGATGATTTAATTAAATACAGTATGTAGATCACACCTTGGCCTTTCATTTAACCATACATTTTTTGGTATATATTTTTATAAGCTTAGAAAAAAATAAAGTATCAGACATTAAAAAATGTTTAAAACGCAAAATCTCCTACTTATGAACTCCTTTTTTCCATATTTTTGCATTATTAACACGCACTTTGGTGATGTTTTTTTTGCGTAAATCGAAACGTGCGGCCGATGTACAGCGGGATTTTCAACCTTGTCGGCACCTGCATAAGAAGCGCGTGATTTTATTAAAATTTTAGCCGGTGGATCACCTTAAGAATTTGCTTGTAGATGGAAAAGGAGTGTACATTAATGCAGTAATTTTCTAATGGTTAAATTATATTTATGGTACCTGCATGTATAAGCATTAATTATTAATATTATTTATTGACGCCTTAAAGGCTTTTACATGTTGATACATTTATCACATAGTTAGTCATACAAAGTTATAATTGTAGTCGTAAGTACATTGCAGTTTAATTATGGAAAAAAAATGTACAAGTAAATTTGGTGTATCATTTGCATTTACTGTAAGGATTTTATATCGTAACAAAAAAATATATATATAATATGTGTAAATAATTTTTTTTTATTGTTACATCTGGTTAAAGTTTAAATTATTTAAATAGAGATGTTCTTAGACTTTTCTTAAAGGTTTCGAAATTGCTTTCTGACCTCAAACCAAATGGAAGGCCATTGCAAAATTGTGAGCCCAGTACAATAAAAGCTCTGTCCCCAAATTTAGCAGCATTCATTCGAAAGGGTTCAACCCACGTGTTGGACCCATCAGACTTGACCAACCTGAATGCCGAGCATGAGTTACCTCTGAGTAAGATTGTTCCTTACGCAAATATCAATCAAGTATGATGGTTCCCATTCAATGTCTTGTACACTATAAGACAAATTTTAAACTGAACTATTTCCGTGACTAAAAACCAGTGTAGGTAATCACGTAGAAGAGGAGTGATGTGACAGTATTTGGTGGCACCGCATACTAGACGAGCTGCTGTGTTAAACACATCTGTTCAAATGTACATTAGGCAGACCAGCATATAAACTATTGCAGTAGTTCAGTCTGGAGACTACAAGAGCATTTGGTCTTGACGGAATCTGTTGGAAGACATCGTCATATGGATTTTAATGATCTTAGAAAAAATACGCTATACTTAACCATATTGCTAAGTTTAATATCAGTTGAAACAATATTTTGGTCCAACTAAACGCCAATAAAACGAACTGATTTTAAGGGTATAATATCCACTCCAGAGATTGGACTATTGTAAATGAAGTGCTGTCTTCTGGGTGATGGAATCTACATAAATTCAGTTTCGCTTTCATTCAGCTTAAGAAACGTTTTTCTATCGAGGGAATATCATATAATTACCTTTTCAGCTAGACACGTGAACAGATATTATCTTAAAAAATAACGTGCATATTTTTTGATTGCACAAAAACTTCAAATTTTCAAGGTAAGTTTGTAATATGTATATTGAAAATCTGAATGGGGAGGCTTTGCATTTTGTTACCACAACACCTTTGTTATTACATATATTAATTTCGAAAAGTTTCACATACACGACAAAATTCGTAATCGTAATCAACAAGGAACCAATAGACCGTGTGAACAACATAAATATTTACCAAATGATACATGGGACTCATCTCAAGAAATAAGTGCTGGCATTTAGTTGGCTGGGAGTACCTTCATTAATATAAAGAAACTGTTTTCTTCGGTAGTACCTACAGGTTGACATGGTCGCCAGTGTAGACTTAAATTATTTTTTGTGTGAATACTGTGCAAACATCTCAACTGTCCGGAGCCAATAAGTACATACCTATTATAAACCAAAAAAAAAATAGGTACCTACCTGCCTATTTTTTTATATAAATATAAAGTGGTTCTAAATCTTGGCTGAAATTTCGTCGGACAAACTTTTTGTTTTTTGTGAAACGTTAACCATGAAAATGTTCATTCTCTAGAAATAAATGCTGTCGATTTTTATCAATTTAAAATTTTACAAAACATGTACAAACTTGTGATTTTGGGCGGCTGATTCAAAATATTAAAGACAGACAAGTATGTCGTAATACCCTTTCATATTTTATTAAACAGAACGGATTCCATTAAACATTTTAATTATAGCACCCGAAAATCCGAGCGAATGCTATTAAATAAGAACTGTCGAAACTCACTTCCGTTATTTCTGTGTTCAAAATGATACAATAATAGAAATGTTTTTTTGACCAATAAATCAATTTCTTCAAAAGATTTGTAGTCACTTTGTGGCCTCATAATTAATAAATTAATAAAGATAACTTTGCTTATACCACTTTTTTAATGTTATACCATTTTGAAGTTATTGTGCACTTAAAAATATGAGTTATTTTTTAAGATAATCTCTTCTCAGATGTCCAGCTGAAAAAAAATATAAGCTAATACTCCATTGAAAAATATAACAGTAAACGCCGATTCTGAATATAAAAGTTTCATTGTACGTAATGTAGCTTAAATTTCAGTTAATTTTTTTTTTAATTCATTATTTGAAAGTAAATAAAAAAACCTCACAAAAACATCCCGTTGTGTTGGTACCATCGCATTTGGAACATTTGAAGTTACAGGTAGCGCGTGTTCTTGTTTCGGATTTGAATGGACATTTTTACATTTCCGTATTTAAAGATTTTTTTTGTTTTGGGGACATTTAGACATAATTTGGGTGACTTTAAACTATATGTTATCCGATATGAAAAATAATTTTTAATGAAATAAATTAGAATATTCATGAGCAAATAAATTGTCTATACGGATATTGTGGAAATGTTAATAAATAGTATTAAATATATTATTTTTGTGTTGAAGTTTCTAAAAGGTTAATCGTTTTATTACTTATGCTTGCTTGTTTACTATGAATACATTATAAAAGTACGTACCGTAAACCTCATCCTTGTTTTGACATTTGACACTAAGCTCAAAAGCCAGCGGCCATAGATTTGAAGCGTTTTGGCGGGCTTTGAAAAATTGAAAATTTAATTTAAATGGACTGGAGTTCCTTATTGGTATATCCGTCATGAAGGCTAATGCCTTCCTACGAATGTAGTACCAACATAAACAAACATATCTTAAGTCTTCCAAATACCAAAGTGAACAAATATTGATGCAAGAAATTTGATTTTAAGTAAATAAAACTCGAGTAGTGTCAATTTTTTTTTTAATTTAGTGATTTATAAGGTAATTTTTTTTATAAGGCCATTGTACGTACATTTTTTGGAACAAACCTTTTTTTTGCAAACATACACTATCATTTACATTCATACCGCGAACTTCTGACGTGTGTCTAACCATAGTAAGTGAATAGTTACGCTGGGTTTAATCTAGATTTTATCCATATATAAGAAAAGAAGAATACCAACCTGCAGTTTTTCAAAATGCTTATAAAGCATTTCGTATATTTTTTTCTAAGGCTCTATTCTACTACAACTTCTGTTATAACAACTTATACCTTAGGGCTGTCAGATTACGGTGGCTGAATTTCTAAAAACTGCACAACTGAAATCGCGGGTGTGCATAATATTGCCACCGCAATCTGAGAGCCCTAAGAAATAAGTTATTATAACAGAATTTGTAGTAGAATAGAGCCTTAGAAAAAAATATATTTATACAGCACCATTGGGGTAATTTTTCACAAAAACGACGCTATACAAATCGTCCAAAAATCAATATTATTATTAACTAGCTGAAGAATGATTTGGAGGAAAATTTTGAGATTGTGATATGATACCTTTACCCTCGCTCTATCCTTAATCCAACCCCTTCACCTACCCCTACACCTACCCAGTAGTTTTCCTCTTATTTTGAACGTCAAGTGCGCGACATTTCGTCAAGACGTACAAAAATTCTGCTTTAAGAGGTGGGAAAGGGGATGGGGGGGGTTTTTCCAAATCTCGTATAGATAGTGACCTTTATTTTGTTTCGAAGGTCAAGTGTGCGAAATTTCATCAAGATCAGAATAAAACTGTACATTTGTATAGAATACAAACAAACACCGCCCGTCCGGGGCATTCTTCTTTATGTAATAGAAGATTAGTAAATGTCAAATTTCGCAAGTTTACAGGAGAAACGATTTGATTGTATTTTTTTAATTCTATTTATTTTACTTGATAGGTACGATTTTTTGCTAACTTATGATTTAATGTCACACGTGTATGAAGTTTTCGTAGTAATAATATATATTTTTTAAATTCCGAAAGGTGGCATTCAAACCTCTAATTATGAATAAATGGATTTACATACATGAATTGAGGAAACTTTATGGTAGGTATTGAATTTTATCAAAATATTGTTATATCATTATGAATATCTTTAAAAACAGTTTACCCGGATCAGATCTAATAATTGTATTATTCCAGGAACCGCTATCGATGCGACCTATGTTTCCAGTTAGATGCTAAATATTCTAGTTCCTTTGATTTCTCGGAATATTATAGATTCATAACATGTTACGCTCAGAGCATCCACATACTATGTTCACAATACGTTCACGTGTTGTTTATTATCATATTGCGAAATTTCCAGACAAATTGGTTTTATGGACAATTTACGAAAATCGGTTATTTCTTACTTATTTTTTTAAAATAGAAATATTTTCTGATTAACTAATGGAGTTGAACCAACCCCGTCCTAAAACCAACTTTTTGTTTATTTTTATTTTATTAAAAAGTATACAATACACAATGCATTGTATTCCCAAAAGTTAAGAAACTCATTGAGGGATCTTATGCACAACCTGCATTACAGTTTTTAAAAACAAACACACTAAATATTTAAGACACACAATTAACATTCACAGTTCATTAACAACAGTTACAACACACAATTTGCATTTGTAATAAAGACATATTGCTGGTACATTATAATATAAGTGTTCAGAGACACTTATTATAAAGAAACATATCACTGGTACATTATATAGTTATACTTATTACAGAGACACATCACAGCATTAATCCTTAAGGTATTCTTTCAAATAATAGAGTTTAGTTATCTTACTTTGAAACCTTTCACATTAACTTGCATTTTTAATATCGTTGGGTAATTTATTATATTGTGTGTAAGCTATATATTCTAAAGATTTTAGTCCATATTTTGTTGAGTGTATTTTTGGTATATGTAGTTTGTTGTGGTTTCTTGTGTTGTGTTGGTGTAGGTTGTGACTGTAATTGAGTGTGGTGTTAGTATGTGCCGAGTGTTGAATTACACGCAAGATAGTATTTTTTAATTTCACAGGTGGTAACGGTGTTAAACGGAAGTGTTTGGGAGTTTCTGTAGATGTCTTTGACGTGTGTGTCCCATGGCAAGATAAAGATATTTCGTAGGATTTTATTATGATTGACTTGGATCTCTGAAATCAATTTTTTGTAGCATATCCCCAGATCCTGGAAATATATATTAAATGTGATACAACTTATAAATAAAAGGTCTGAATTTAACTGACAAGGAGTAAGGAATAAAACTAAGTCGAAGTGTAATTTGCTAATTACATTAATTATTTATATATATTGCACTACTTCATAAAACATTTATCATATCAGCAGTAAATACTTTACATTTAATAAATGCATAATAATATTTGTAAAGTTTATTTATCGAACGGTATTATATTCCCTGCTGCCTGTCTCAGAACAGACAATGTCTGGTGAAGCGAGTGACGTACATGAACATGGAAAAATAAATAATATAACGATAATAATAATTAATAAATAAAACAATTTCCTGGGAGTTGAATAATGATTTGCTTTATTCTTTATATCAAGTGAATTGGGGTGATTTATTCAATACGTATTTTTTGATAATATAATTACTATTCTTAAAATAAAACAATAACATAATACTATGGTAGTATACAGTATAGTAGTATTAATACGGCCCTGAAGAAGCTACGGTACTAGCGAAACCCGGTCGGCAAGAAATATATTTAAAAAATATAATTGATTTAAACAAACTAATAGTTTTATTTTTTAAATTATAATATCACATCACAAAGTTACCGCTTTATATGAAAATATAATATAATTACTGTTTACGATTGTTTATATTCCTTCTAACTATTGTTTGACGAGCTAATGCCTACATAAACGCTGATGACGAGGGCCACCGCCTCCTGGCGTCGAATTTAGAAACCTCACCTAACCCTCAACTCAAAGCCTTCGATGAAAAAATTCCGCCTAAACAAGTATATGACGAAGGCATGCCACGGCGAAGTTCAGTGTTTTGTGTAGTGCTACGTGGTTCTGTAGTCTGCCCCAGAGAGAGAGAGATAGCAAAGACTTCTAGAAGCGGCCCAAACCCCGTATCTCCGTTTTCTCAGTTTGTTTTTTTCCGATAACCCCACTGCCCTCCTGGTTCAAAGCCACCACCGAACTTTGACTGGCCGGTTTACCAGCGCCAGTGCAGCCGAGACAACTAGACTGGAAGGACCCGGAGACGTAGATTAGCGAGGCATAAAAGACGTTCACCCTCCCTCGAGCCATCAGTGCAGAGAGCGACAGCGTGATCCTCGTATCAGCGCTCTGGGAAACGCACAGACACGTCTACTACATCTCCTACATTTGCATTTGAACGCATCGTGCTAATCAATCTAGTTTCCGCAGTGGCTCAGTTCGTGTAGACTGCCGTCGGTCAGTTGAGAGTTGAGACGTTGGCGTTGAGGCGGGTCGTGCACAGTGCGCAGTGCCAGTTCCCAGTGCTAGGTGACAACAGTGGACCATACCTGCATAGGTACCTAACAGACAGACCTCACCATGGGTGAACTGAAGAGTGTTTGCAAGGGCAGTATGATCGTGGTGTCCAACAGGCTGCCCTTCGTTCTCTCCAGGAACGAAGCCGGAAAACTTGAAAGGAAAGCCAGGTACTGAATGATTCACTTTTACCTAATGTGAACAAACACAGAAAACTACGTCGAGAGCTCTGCCACTTCTCCTTTCAAATAGTTACTCCCTATTCTTCCAACTACTTGTTAGTGTAAAGGATTTATGACCTTTTAAAGCCTGCTTAAATATTACATGAGCTCAGAGCCCATAGACAAAACATGTTGGTAACTTACGTCAAAACAATAAAATCGTGCCGCCGAAAGCGTTTTTTTTTTTGAGTGCATTATTAAGTATTCACGTGTCAGGTTTCGCGTAAAATGTATGCTATTTGCCACTTCCAGGGTATTTTATGGTGTAAATGTGAATATTTTATCAGATTTTGCACACATCAAGGGCTTAACAAACATACTCGTACACGCCCGACAGGTTAATTTATTTATACCTGCAAATTCGAGACTATATTTACTAAATTTTATGATAATATTTGTTTTTTTTTCATCTAAACACAATACTAAACTCAAACACACTTATTTGGTAAATTTAAACACAAATAATCGCGACTGTTAATGGTAATAATAATATATGGGTGTTATTGTTAAAACTACGTGTTGATTTTCTTCAGAATGCGATTGCAATAAGAAGTCCAACTGCCAACCTAATTATTTTGTGTAGTGACGCACGTTGTATGCGCGATTGTAGTTCAAACCGACTAATAAAGCATAAAACACACATTTATTTTTCTTTAATAATAAACATATCCCTCTGAAGTTGATTGCAGTCAAATTTCGGCAGATAAGGCATTATTTTTTTTTTCCTTGGAAAATAATTAAAGTAGCAATTGAATAACCGCTCCTATGGCAGAGCTTATCAAAAAAATGACCCGAAAGAAATTTTATCTAGTGTTTCGTACCAAAACACTTGTCGCAGAATTTGTGTCAAAGATTTATTATTTTAACTGTGTCACTACAGTTTTTCTTACAAACAAGATTAAAAAAATGTAATTTGAGTGTAGTTTTATTTATTCTATTACAAAATTATGTTAATATTACCGACTTTCACGTGACTGTAATATTAATTATAATAATACGATATTAATTATTTTTGTGTTTAATTCATAAAACTCCATTTAATTTCCTAAAACATCTCTCAGTGAATTACGGTACGTGATTACCTCTTGACAACAACGAGCCTACATATAGAAAGAAAGAGACTAAATTTAGTTGAACAATTAGAAATTAATAAACGAACGAATGGTCCTAATATAACATCAATTAATGAAGTAAGGAAAATTACATATTCACAGCTTCTCAATATGTTCACATTATCAAAACAATATAACACATTTAAATAAAGCAATTAAAAAAAAATTATCATTTAAATACGTGGAAACACATTATAAATATAAAAACCTCCCAGGATAGAGAATTTTAATTATTTTCTAACAAAATCGGTTTTACCGATAATAAATCATAATTTTTAAAAGCCTATCCAAATTAGAATAGGGGAGGAGTAAATAAAATCGTATAAATAAGTCGTCACAATGTGGATTAACCGTAGATTGAAAATGGCCTTGAACGCCGAAACAGCTGTCACAATAATAACAACTAAAAATACTTGCAGAACTTAATAACATTATTAAATTTGATTTACATTAAATTTAAAAATAATAATAATACTAGTTTTGCAACCTTTTACTATGCTGTATTGTATAGGTAATACGAGTAATATAATATCTTTAATTTCTTCGATAGACGTGTGATTATTTTGTGGCGTCATTATTAATATAATTAATTAGTGTTTTTAATATATAAATATCTACACATTACAGAAGTAAAGGTTTCCTAATCAGGATAAACATTATACTAATGAGCTAAGCTTTGCTTCTGAAACATTACATATTTATATGTTTAAAACAGTGGTGTAAACAAAGTATTACTTATTAATTATACTAAAATGGTATTTTTGTTTCAATATAATAATTGTCATAATATATTGAATACAGAGCAAGTGATCAGTATGTATAGTGGTTGATTAGTTTATGAATCCACATACATAAAAATACTGGAAAATCATATAAAAGTGGGAGTGGCCTGTTTAAAAGTAAAGCAAGCAATTCATAAATATATTGAACTAGCTGAAAGAAGCTATTTGTTTTACATAATAAGAAAATAATATTTTATGTGTGATTTATTATTGTCGTTTATGTTTTCATTTTATTTTATTTATTACATATTTTCGTAGAAATATTTTTGAGTAAGATTCGTGAGAAATAGTCGTATTTATGTTTTAAGTTTTTTAGATATGTTTTTTTTTATATTTTACATGGACATATGTATATTTTGTAATTTTATCTGTAAATTTCGAGTTTTAATAACAAGCTCCCGTTACAGAAACTACAAAACGTAGTTTATCGGAACTTTTTGCATGTATTTTTTTTCTTTTGTAAAATGTAAATAATTTTTTTTTTTTTTTAAATATAATGTATCTATTTGTAGTAGTATTTTTTGATGTAGGTCTGATATCAATATATGGCAGACCTACATCAAAAATTACATGCCTCTTTAAAATATTATAGAACAATTCAATTAAAAATTTCAATGATATTGGTATCTCGTCACTATTTATATTATAGGTGTAAACAAATGATCAGAATTAAATAAAAATAATCTGCAGACAGTTGTAAATAATATTCTTGTTGATAAACAACGAATTGGCTTGAATTTTGTACATGACAGTTTTTGTGATAATTCACCGTCAACAACTTCAAAAAATAAAATATTCAGAAATTCGATAGCATATTTTTGGTCTACCGTAGAAAACGAACAAGCAACCCTAAACATAAAATCAAATAATCAAATGAAACACTCAAACTTTGTTTTAACCACATTTATTCTACACGCCTACCGGTTTCGGAACAATCGTTCCATCGTCAGGGCAAGTGTATACACTTATGTTGAAACATATTGTGGTTAAAACAAAGTTTGATTGTTTCATTTGATTATAATGGATAACCAAAAGTGATAGCTTCATACAATAGTATAAAATCAAATGCTTAATTCTTTACGCTACTGAGGTTACCCATATAACATTTTTTATTGTATTTTGTATTGAATATTCTCGGTACTACACAAACAGTTAACATATTTTAACATATTTAAAAAAAGACTTTTTTTATTTACATTTTACAAAAAAAAAAATACAATGCAAAAAGTCCCGATAAACTGCTTTTTTGTAGTTTGTCTAACGGGAGCTTGTTATTCAAAGTTCATAATTTACACTTAAGGTTACAAAATATACGTATACGTAAAATGAAAACACGAAAAACACAATTAACAAACTAAAAAACAAATCATTGAAGAAGATAATATTAAGATAACCTAAATGAAAGATGAAACCGGATAAAAGGACAGAAACAAAAAATATTTCAGTCGCATCTGGGACTCGAACCCAGGCCCTCTGCCTATCCGGGGCAACGCTCAACCGACTTAGCTAATGAGACAAGTTCAATTTCTATCATCTTCATCGATATCATATCTCAAATTCAAGATTTGTGAATATTATCTTTCATTTTTTAATCTCATATTATTGGCAGCTATTTTTATGATTTTTACAAAGTTCTACCCGAACTCAATTGCAAACTTAAACAGTGTCTCGGATTTACATCCAACTTTTATTTATATGAGACATCTATTGACTTTTTGTAAAAGTCTAAAGAATTCAATTTTTAATTATTAATTATTTTTATTGAGATTTAAGAACCTCATCGTAATATTTAATCATTGAAGAAGATAATATTAACATAACCTAAATGAAAGATGAAACCGGATAAAAGGACAGAAACTAAAAATATTTCAGTCGCATCTGGGACTCGAACCCAGGTCCTCTGCCTATCCGGGGCAACGCTCAACCGACTTAGCTAATGAGACAAGGTTTATCCGGTTTCATCTTTCATTTAGGGTATCTTAATATTATCTTCTTCAATGATTAAATATTACGATGAGGTTCTTAAATCTCAATAAAAATAATTAATAATTAAAAAAATTTAAAAAATATATCTCAAGAATCTACTCATAAATATGTCTACAAAAATATGTAAAAAAATAAAAATAAAATAAAAATATAAACGACAACAATAAATCATACATGAAAAAATATTTTCTTATTATCTAATACAAATATCTTCTTTCAGCCAACTTTTCAACATATATTTATAATAAAATATTATTTTTTTAGTTTTAATACAGTTTTTTTTTTTTTTCAGCGGGTAACATATTTAAACAGCTAGGAATCATGTGATCTAAAGTTCTTTGCCCATATTTAGTTGTGTGCTTAGGAACCATTAATCCTTCATTAAAATTGAGACGAGTATTGTAAGTGTGCTCTATTCTATTTGTATTATATATTCGCATAACTTAATTAGAGTACCTATTCTCACAATGCAAATGAAATGTCATATTCTCTTTTTTATGGCATTAAGTCGTTAAACAAAGCGACGTAATTTTTATTTAACCTTGAAAAATGTCAAATGCTGTAATAACGTTGATTACATTATTTTATTATTATGCAATTTCACGTATAATTTTCGAAGCCGTTCCTTTTGAGATTTTTTTTTTATTTCAATAAAATGGACTAGATAGATATCCGTACCCTAATTATTAGCCTTTAAATAGTTTCTTAGAGATGTGACAAAATGTTGAAAGGTTTTTTTTTAAATGCATGCAAACGAGGATTGCTTCAATGCACGGTCGTGAGATTCCAAATCAATCCATTTGTTTGTCAGCTGAGCATCCTCCCCATCGGGGACGATTATGAAAAATCCTACATTTCGAATGAATTTTTCCTATTTTTATTTTATTCAATGTAATTCAAATTTAGTAACATCATAAATAACTGAAATACTTGCAGAACTTAATTATAATATTATTGAATTTGATTTACACTCATTTTTTTTTAAATCTCTGAGATGAATGTGTGGTAAAACCATCTATGATCGTATGAAAAATGTTGAGATTCGTAAAGAATGTAAGCGTAATGAATAATTTCCAATGGCCTCCATGGTCGAGGGGAAAGGCTCTCGATTACGAATCCGAAAGTCACGGGTTCAAATCCCGGCGGGCGCCAGTAAATTTTCTTTAATTAATTTGTGTTGTTTCACAATTAATTAATTAAAAATTATATACAGTATATTTGCGCACTTTCCAGAGTGGAAGATACTCTCAGTATAGTCCTGTCGAAAGACCACCATTCAGAATTGAAACGTTGCTTGAAATGGCTTTTAGCCGTATTTGGTGACCAGATCTGAATAGCCAGGTATTTCCCCACCTTCCCCTTCTCCTTCCCCTCCCCACTACCATCAGCCTCACAACATTCCCCAATTGGAGATGCCATAGTCTCACTAGCTCCAGACGGTTGGGAGCAGTTAATTTACTCTTAGTTACTCTTGTGCGGTAATCACTTTTTTTTTTTAAATGAGCAAAATTAAGAAAGGTACGCTTAGATTTTTTTTCAGGCGTGTAGAGCGAATGAACGAAGAAAGGAGTGTAAAAAGAATATATGACGCGATTGTGAATAGAAGAATAAGCCGGGGAAGTCAAGGGAAGACATCGAACAAGACAACGATCAAGCGAATCAAATACTTGAGTTGGGCTATGTCAGAAGTCGGAATAATAGAAACGAAACGTTGTATGAAAGTTAATGAAACAAGAAGTGTATGTCAAGATCAAGTTGTTTGGCGATCCGTCCTCTCTGCCTACCCCTATGGAGAAACGGCGTGATGGTTAGGGAGTCAATCAATAATTTTTCTTCAATTTTTTTTAAATCTGTCACAACCGTCAATGTATTTTTCTATTTTGTATTTCTGAGTGTCAAATTTTAGCGATACGTTTGTTTCATAAGACGTTCTCTTGCAAATTTCTAGGTTCGGCTCTCAAGGTCATTTCTATCCCAAGCTATAATACTGTTCACTTTCCACTGTAAACCGCAACACGTTCACTCATTAAGAAATCTAAGAAATTGTTTATATTTTACGATATATTTAAAAGTGAAGACATCTAAGAAAATTATTTAATTTTAAAACAAAGCTGGAGGCGAAAGACTTATGATGGAATAATTTCGACTGTTTTACCATAATAACATAAATAATGTAAACAGAGCGTAAAATTGTTTAGTGGTTTAAATGGTACAAGAGTAACCTTTATGAATTTGAAATATCCAATTTCAAGTCGATATTGTTTTTCATTAATTATTATTACTTAATCATTAAAGAAGATAATGTTAACAAAGCTTAAATGAAACACGAAATCAAAAAAAACACACACACAACGTCAAAACCAACTGTTCTTTTTCTAATGCATTTTTCCATTTTGTTATGAAATTCAAAATATTGTACATTGGTTTCTTGTCATATTCACTTTTTTATCAAGTTATTCAGCAATAAATTTTATTTATATGTTCAAGGATTATGTCATCACAGTGCTCCTTGGTGTCATCTACAAAGGAAAGATACAATAAACATTGATAATAATCATATGATCGTAATGCTTTTTATGGAAGCACTTATGATCTGACAAAGAAACTACATGATATGAAGATAGTAGTAATTCCTTTATTTATAAACCCATATGAACATTTATTATTTTATTGAGATTTTTCTGTGTAGTTAGATATCATCAGGAAAAAAATAGCATTGCTGATTTATACACCTTTCTTTGGTCGAGAACATCACTACCTTTGATTACAGACAAAAACAGTGAAAAAAAACATATTTCAACTGTTACTACTTTTTTGTATAGGGATGGTATACTTTTTTGCAGTCTACGTTCAACTTCGAATTTTCAAACACCTACCACACCAGCTTTGGTCATTGATTATCAGTTATCACAATGGTAAAAATACGTTTTTGTAACAACCGTCAAACTTCATACATTAAACAAGGTTCCAGGATATTGTTGATACACTTGTTCGACTATTTTTCCACATAATCGCCATCCCGTTCGATGCATGCGGTGAGCCGTGGCATATGCCCTTCTCGAAAAACTTTCCCGCTAACTCCTTCCCCACTTCAGAACCTTTTCATGGACCTGCTCGTCGGTTGAAAATTTAATTCCACCCATATGGGGATTCAGAGAGGTTAAAAGATGATAATCTGAAGATGGAATATGGAGGGTGGTTCAAAACATCCCAACAAAATGAGTCCAAGAGCGCCTTGGTGGCTTAGGCTGTGTGAGGACAGTTGTCATGCAACAAGCACACTCCTCTCATCAGCATTCTCCTCCTCTTGAATTTTTTTAGGCTCACATTACCATTGTGCATTGATAGTCTCCCCTGAGGCAGAAATTCAACCAAAATGATGCCTTCTCGGTCGCAAAACACTGAGAGCATGATTTATTTGCCCGAAATTGTGGTTTTGAATCTTTTGGCAGATGGGTAATTGATGTGACGCCACTGTTATGACTATCTTTTTATCTCTGGCATATAATGAGCCACCCACATTTCATCTCCAGTCACAATAGAGCTCAGAAAATCCTCACCTTCCAATTCAAGTCGCTCAAGATATCTCAGTAGGTATCATTACTTCCACGAGTAGGAAGCGGATCACAGCACCCGGCTCGCACTTGACGGGATTTCTTACCGACATCTTTCACACAACTTGACACTATAAGGTGAGTTTACATACTACCGTGTTCCTGCGATGTTTGCTCTGGTCAGGAGACCCCCTCTACCACTAACTGTTGCAAACTCCCAAAAAACAAAAAATCATGGCCCGTTATGGTCACAGTACACTTACTTTCTGAACATGCCTCATATCTTAATTTTCATAGGGATCTACTTTTAACAAGAATCTTAAAAAAAAAAATCTGTTACTTTTTTTAGTTCTTCCCACAAAACCAATTTGTCCAGAATATTACTGTCCTACAAAATTCTCCGAATTTTAATTTCCGCTAAGGTAAGTAGTTAGCTATTTTCATAACTTGAAATTTTCTTATTGTCATCAGAAAAAACTAATAAAGTGATAAGATGAAATTAAAAACAGAGAGAGAGTACTCGTATAATAACAGACGTACACTGATAAATATTAAGATTTAATTAAGTGATATAGCAGACAATCAGTGTACTGGAGCTGCAAAAACTCTCGAACGGTGATCTCTAGGGTCTTGAAATTTGCATAGCTTTCTCCATTTAGATTTTCAGGGTCAGCACAAATATTTTAAACTTGCAACAGCATTTCCATCATAACTTGTAGAGCGCTCAAATATTTTTATTTATGTATTTTTTATTGGCCTTACCATTTTCCAATTACATAAAATACATATAACACGAAATGAGATAAACAAGACCTACAGAAAAATAACAACACATACATAATATATACATAAATGAAGCAATAACTAAAATATTCATTTGAAAAAAATATTTAAGTCAAAGTCTGAACAAGTTTTTAGTAGTGCGTGATTTTAGACATTCTAAATGATAATCTTCGGGGTTTGTTTTCGTAAAGCCAGACAAAAATCATTTAGCCTGATGCAAAAATTTCAAGGGCATGGTTGAGTTAACAAATCTCAACATTCTGAATAGAAATACAGACTGTAAAGAAGAAAAAAAAACAATATACATCATTATTTCATTTTTCAATAAGAAAGGGATGTTTTAATACTCGGACAAAGCTGGGTAATATTATTGAATGCATTAAATAAGGTTTCTTACTAGCCTATTTGGTAGGTATCTATATGAGAGATAATCTTACACAAAATCAACTTACTTTGGGTCAGCCAAGGAAGGTACCACTAATACGCTTGCCCCAAGTACGATTTCGACGGCTAGAGGCAAAGGTCACGTGATACCCGTTTTGGCACCAGCTTAGTTCACGTTTGTATCGCGTGAGTTTAACTGCGGTAAGCAAATTACAAAACATTTATAAAAAGGGTCAAACTAAATACTCTAACAAAATATTCTGTTTTCGAAAATAAGCCCAACCTCTTTACCAAATTTGCTGTTTTACTTTTAAACGCTTTTCTTGTGTAACAACAGAGAACAGAACAAGTTAGAAATTCTCCAAAATAGAGCAATGCGAATAATACTAAGGCGAAATAGATATTCAAAAGTAGCTAAAATGTTAGAGAAACTGAATTGGCCAACAGTGAATCAAATGCTGACATTGAACGTAATGATTTTTATACATAAAATAAGAAACAACTTCTTACGAAAATATTTTTCCAACAATATTATTTATAACTTGGACATTCAAAGACATAATACAAGATCATGTAAGGAAATCAGACTACCGAAAAAGAAGAAAGCCAATTCGCAAATCAATCTGTTTTACAAAGGGATGAAATGTTATAATCCGCTGCCGGTCCCAATCAAAATTACACCAACTAATAAATTGAAAATAAACTGTAAATACCACATTATGTTAAGCAAGATAAAATCCAATAGCTGAATGCAAAGTTCCCAGTAGTAGATAAGTTACATGTAATAATATAAAAGTTATAAATATTTATTTTTAAACTTAAATTGGTGGTACGCCTAAACCTCACCCCCCCTCCCACCCCATACTTTCTTACCCTTGCGTGTTAGAGCATCTCTATGTATTATTTGCTCTGTGGCAGGTATTCAACATAATAAATAACTTTCCTGTAAATCGTGCTTGCTATAATTTTGTGACCAAACTGCATCGCGTTCAATGTTAAAAAACACATAAATTACTTGTTGAATTATAAGATTTTATTATGCATAACGGAAAATTTATATATTTTCTCTCGAGTTAATAAATTATTTAGTTTTATCCACAATGTTCGATAATAATAATTATTTGAATTTTATTAATATCATCAATAAATAATCGTCATTAATATTACAAATAAAATAAATTGTATTTCACACAAGAGTCCCAACCGCTCCCAGTGGAACTATGGCATCCCCAATTGGGGTATGTTGTGAGACTGGAAGGAGTGGGGAGAGCAAGAAAATATGGAAGAGGAAGTTTGGGAAGTTCCTGGCTATTCACAATTGCTCACGAAATATGACATTTCAAGCAACAATGTTTCGATTCCGTAAAGTGGTTTTTCACTAGGGCCATACTTAGAAGGCTCCCTCATGGGTCGGTATGAAATAAACAATGCCCGCGTGTAATGTTGCGCCATGTCACACACGCACACGGGTATATTTGTCGGTATTGCAGATTTCTGTTTTACCGTCCCGCATTTACCATATCGTCGAGTGAGTCAAATGACAATGAGGTTGTATATTTTTACATTTACAATGCGCTCTCAATATCACGAATTTTTACACCACTCGGTTTATGTTGATTCCTTACCGGCCCATGAGTGAGTCACCTTAGAGTACCTACCATTCTAGAATTTAATATACTACGTACTATTTTTCGTAATACCTGCATATTTTAGTTTGTTTCCTTGGGGAAAATTTCTCTTGTATACAGTGCATTTGATTTTTTTGACGGTCTTCGTGGTTGAGTGGTTACGATCCTCGGCTACGAATCCGGAGGATGCGGGTTCAAATCCCTGTGTGCACAAGAAAGTTTTATTTGATTCATTTGTGTCATTTCACAGTTAGTTCACTCAAAATAACAAATATTATATTTGCGGCGTATTCCAGAGTGCCAGATACTTTCAATATCTCTCTGCTTAAATACCACCATTCAGAATCGAAACTAAACTTGAAATGGCTTTAGCAGCATTTGGTAACCAGATCTGAATAGCCAGGGACTTCCCCACTTTCCTCTTGCCCTTCTCCTTCCCCTCTCAACTATCTTCAGCTTCACAATATACCCCAATTGGTGATGCCATAGTCTGACTGGCTCCGGATAGTTGGGAGCAACTAGCAACAGGGAAAAACAATGTATTTACTGTACAACGTTCGACCACGATAACACGGGCATGTGCCTGGTTTGTGTTCATGACATCCTAAAATGAAGTATTTGTGTTGTATAATACTTTATCAACCTTCTACACAGGTAAATATATGCGTTCAGCGTCTTCTTTAAATATAAACGAACAAATTTCGTTTGAGTACAATTACAAAACAATTTGAGATGGCCATTATTTACCAGGATAACTTTTCCGACTTTGATACCTGATAAGAAAAATGTAACGTTAGCATATTGGTACTACCTGCTTTGTGTTGTTTATTATAGACTATTCAATCTGTAACAAATATTTGGAATTCATTTCCAGACCTACCTGTATATACTTAATACAAATTATGATCTAAAGGTCGTTGACCTCATAAGATTGAGTTGACAAAAACAGTTAGTAATAAGGAACTCCAGTGAAAAATATTATGGCTTTAAAAATACATATTAATATAAATCAGCAAACGCCGATTCTGAATATATAACCTTTATTTATAAATGGTTATTTAAAAGTGAATCATTAATCATCTCATCAAAACACCTTGTTATATTGGTACCTTTGCATTTGGAACATCTGACGTCATGTGTGTATTCTGTTTTTGGCTTAGTATGGAGATTTTTATTTTTGGATTTTGTTTTGTATTTTAATTATTTATTTTTTTTAGTTTTGGTGAAATTTAAACTTAATTTGGGTGACTTTAGGGTCTATAATTGTTGTTCAATATAAAAAAAACTTTTATTAATAACAGAAATTAGAGTATTCTTGAGCAAACCAATTGTCAATTTGGATATTTTGATAATGTTAATGCTCAATACTATTATTATTCTTCGAGTTAAAGTTTTTTAAAAGGTACATAATGTTATCACCTTATGTTATGTTTAGTTTTGATTTACTAGGAATATAATATAAAATTATGTACGGTAAAGCTCATCCTTGTTTTAACATTTGACATTCTAACCTTAAAACCGACCGGCCATGGATTTGGAGCGTTTTGGCGGCCTTTGAAATATTGAAAATTATTTTAACTATGAAAACTAACTTTAGAAAAAAAAAGCTAAATATACTGGTATTTATGTTTGAACTTCATTACGGATAAAAATTAAAATAAAATAAATTAGACTGGAGTTATTTATTACGATTTTTTTTTACTTCCAACTCAATAGCTGACCTTCACAATGCGGAAATAAATGCAAAGAACTCTCTTGATGTTATATTCCTAACACTGTCATCCTTATGCGTCCGCGGTCACATAATTATTATTGCATTATCTTGTGTATGCAAAGTATCTAGATGTTTAGCGTAGGAATGTTTGCTGGTGCAATATAATGTGTTGATTATTGTGATAAATGTACTTACAGTACTTGCACGGGGAAATTTGTTTTGTGTAATTGTGGTATACAAATTGCAACACACGTCTCGACCTTGAAGGTAGCCCTTACCTAGAAATGAAGACACTCACTGCCCGTGATTAAACTTGAATATGTAGGAGTGACGCACAAATTTGTATCATTTTTACTTTTTTTTATTAATTTAAATAAAAATATATTTTATACAATGTTACAAGCGTAACTACTCAGACGAAAATATGGGGTTTCGCGTGGAAAATTGTTTTGGACTCTAAATAACATCTGCAATAATAATGATGGATTTGGTTGATTGTGATGAGGGACAGATTTAAGGTTTAAAGGGTCAAGGATAACCAAATACTTGCAGTCAAGAACAAACATGCTCCTCGAAAGTATTTTTTTCATCTCCCGACCAAAAGAGTACTCCAAACAATTACTGTCAGATCACTGTGTTCCATTTTTCAAAACGTCGTGTTTGGTTTGGGAAGGTAAGGACTGGATAAATGGCATTTAAGGTAGAAACCATATACATTATCATTTCAGAATCTAACAATATCAATAGCTTCATATATCTGTAGAGCGCTCCAGTTTTTTTTATGGATAAGGAATTAAGACTTTTTGCTTGACTGCAATTCCGATTCCATGTCAATGACAACATATTTTTAAAGGAGTTTGTGCTTTAATTAAAACACTTTTATCAGACATTTCGGGCGTTGACATGGGTACTTTAATCGGTTCATTTAAGGGGATCGACTTCATAAAATTCCAACGAAATCACGAATTCCTTATGCAGGTGGCAAAAAGTTTGAATTCCCGCTTAACACCGGCCGCATGTTTCGATTTACACAAAAAAAACATCACCAAAATGCGTGTTATATTTTGTTATGTAAAGCTCAGACATAATTATTGACATGTTTTACGGTCATATTCTAAAACACTTAATTTGCCACAAGACAATATCGGAAAAAGGGTTCGTAAGTAGATTTCGCAACTTAAACAATTTTTTCATGTTTGATACTTTATAAAAAGACTCTTCAAACAAATGCGTAGTTAAATGAAAGAACAGGGTGTGTTCTACTTACAGCATCTATGATATTTCTAGGCCATCAAATTTTCAAACCGAAAACATATGATTTTGCATTACTTGCCATTGCATCGCCTCAATAGCTTTATTACGTGAGAAATAACTCATTAATAATGTTTAAAGTCAATACTTACGATAATATTGAGCTAATATTTTGTTAAAACTACGCAAATATCTATATTTTAAAAGAATGTCATCCGCTGAATGACGGCTGTCATCTTAGAGAAACGGACACAGGAGTCTAGCCGAATAGCCGAAATCGAGCTACAGGTGAGACATAAGATCATAGCGGTATGGGTAGGTCCTATACTCGACATTCACGTAGGCCGCACATTGAATAGTAAAAAATTAAGTTAAAAAAAAAACATGTAAAAAAGCGTTGCGTTTTTTGGGGTAAAATATTCTCTAGTATTATCTAAAAGCGGCGTTTACCAGCCGCCTAACATAATGAAAATAATGTACGTAACGATGATTTATTTAATTCATAAAAATGTTTTACAGTGAGAACACTTTGACTGTCCAACTGGGAAGTTTCCGTTTTAGGACAGTCAAATTGACAAGCTTTGTTCATATTGCTTAATATGAGTGAAAAAAAAACGTAATAAAATAGAAAAAAAAGTGTAGATGCATTATGTATTACATAACAGTTAATTTTATTGAAGTGTGAAGTTAGATGGGTAATTGTTATATAATGTATTTAATATTTTGTATCAAAGACCGAAACATTCATCAAAGGTCAAGGTTGAGAAATAATATCATCTCATATCTCAAAAAAAAAAACATCATTTAAAAAATAAATAATAAATAAAAATCAACCGTTTTGCTTGTGTACAGTGAACAGTGTGTGTACATAATAGCATAGTGTAATAAAGTAATGTGTAATAACAACACATGTGATGCGCGTGCATTCTTCGAGTAGCGGCGAGCTGACTGTTATCAAATTTAATATTTATCAAGGCTAATAAAGTATTCATTTCATGCGACATATTGCATGATAAACATTTTTGAACATTTTTTTTTTCATTCTTTTTAATTAGTTATAAGGAATTCATGACAATTTTAATAAAATTATGAACATTCACCTTCTTAAAATTATATATATTTTATTTTTCTTAATGTCGTTTTCATATACGAATATCTAAAAACCCGCCAAAACGCTTGAAGTCTGGCAGGGTACGTGTGACGTAACACGTACCTCGGTTTTATCGGTTAACAGTAAGGCCATTCCCACGCGGTTTTTTTTAACATTGTGCGGAGGGTCTTTTTGAGGAGAGGAAGGAGTGAACATGGGTCTTGAAGAGACCCATCTTGTAGGAGGGAAGATACAGATTGGCCGGCAATTTTTTCCACAACCGGGCTGTTGAAATCAAGAACGCGTCGTAGAAACGACCCATTCTCCCATATGACAAATGTCAACCATGTAAAATGTTGGGCGCGCATTTTTTCGTGTGTCCCGACTATGCACCGGTGCCGAAGGAACCAATGACCCCAGTGTGCCGCACTAGCTTAGTATGAAATCAACGAATTCCGTAATAAATAATTAGCAAGAATATAAAAGAAAAGAAATCAATACATTTGAAATAATTTGTATACCGCAGTGGTGATCCGTGTGGAAGTCCACGCAGCGCGAAACTGTGCACGTGGTCAACCAACCGTAAGGGAACAGTTTAAGTTCAGTCAAAGCCCGCCGACCAATCACACGGCGCTTAAGTCTCATATGGTTTAATCGTTTTTAAATTACGAAATGTGCGTCCAAAGTCATGGTGTTTGAAAGAGAGAGTACGAAAACATCGTGCAATATAGTTGTGAATGATGAATACTTGAAGCAGGTCGATGAGTTTGTGTATTTCAGAAGTATGTTTACGAGAGATGGAAAGTGAATCAGATACTTGAATCGGACCATTTCAGAAGTCGGAATAATAGAAGAGATTGCATGAGACGATGTACGAATGTGAATGAATCAAGAACCAAGGTCGAGTTGTTTGGCGGTCCGTCCTTTCTGCGTACCCCTGCGGGGAAACCGCGTGATGGTTAGTTAGATAGTTAGTTAGTTAAGTGACGATTTAATACTACGTATCTCTATACTCGTATATAAAAATTGACACTTGTCTGTGCGACCTCGATTTTCTCGAAAATTACTGGACCGGTTTCGATGAAAATAGCACAGTTTTTTTCTTATTAGTGCCGGGAAGTTTTAGAGAGTAGTTTGAATGAAATCCAATATGTAAAACGGTTGCTGTAACCTTTTAAAATTAGTATGAAAAACGTTGAACCCGCCAAGTTGTATTGAAGTTAGCCCGTAGATTAGCCACAGATTACATATTCAAAAAAGAAGGTTTGTTTGGGTAGAATATTTACAGAATGAAAAACATAAGTAGGTACCTACTTAAGAACATTATCATTTGCATATATTTTGAAAAAATAAATGTTTGAAATGAAATAAATTTATCAAATTAATGTTTCTTTATTTATAGTCATTACTTTCGCTGTCTAATCAATTACGGCACCCAAACGACAAGCAAGAATTCACAACTTCATAAGTTTACTCCAAAAAACGAGCAAGGCCGGGTACACATCAGCTAGTAATATATAATAAAACTTATATAGTCAGAATCAGCGTTTATTTATCTATGTGAATATTTTTTTAAAGCAATAATGTTTTTCACTCAACTTTCTTATTCGCACATTTTCAGTGTATTGTGAGTCTTTCAAAATACCACAACAATCTTCATTTTAAATTTGTTTTCTGAATACATTGTGATGCATCGATTCTTGCAATAATGTTTATGTTTAGACGTCATACGGTAATTTACCGCCATAGTCAATAATGCAACGCGATGCACTCCTAGAAATAATTCCTACTGTAGGTAGGTACATAATTATTTATGCATAGTGCACTGTTCAGCGTAAATTTCCGTGATTACTTTATTTGTTATCAGGTACCTACACAGTAATAACTTTTCCTTCGGTTCATTGTAATTCACATTATGATTCTTGCATTTACATGCAATATTGTGATGCGCTTTTCCTCAATGGTAAAAATGTTTTACAGAAGGAGATAAACAAAAATTACTCCCACCTCACCACCACAAACCGCTGAAAACATTTGTGTAACTAAAGCATAAAAACAACCTATTTCGAAATATAATTTTTAAATGCCCAAGAACGTAGATTATTCTTTATGCGTTTTAGATGAATAGACAGATATCCATTCTGAAATTTTATCACAAATTTACAGGAGAGCAACTGAGATTACAGTGGGACTATTGCATCTTCATAAGGAGCTTCAGTGAAAAATATTATGGCTGAAAAACTATATACATATCATTTAGATTTAGATCAACAAACGTCGATTCTGAATATACAAGTTTCATAATATATAATTTATACGTAGAATTTATAAATCGTTATTTAAAAGTGATTAAAAAACTATCTCATCAAAACGCACTGTTTCGTTGGTACCATTGGAACGACGTCACGCGGGTGTTGGTCACCTAAATTCTGTCTGTGTTAATTAGTCCCACGTGGGCGTATGACGCTTGTGTGACGTCATGCGATCACCGCTGCTTACCGCTCGGATTCAGGCCGTTTTGAAGGGTTTAAAAAAATCTTAGTTTAAGAATAAATTTTATTGAAAACGAAAATAACAAATTAAAAAATAAGGGTATTTAAGTTAGAATATCAACATTGATAAAAATATTTAAAAAAAAAACTGTACTTGAGTTCCTCATTGGAGTATATTGTGAGGCTGGAGAGAGTGGGATGAGAGAGGAGATGAAAAGAGGAAGTTTGTGTAGTAGGTACGTGAATACTGAGAGTTAGTCACCCAACAAAGCTAAAACCTTTTCAAGAAACGTTTCCATTCTGAATGGTGGTATTTTGGGGCCTGTGTCATCTTTGGGGATGCTGTGTGGAGGGTCTTTATAAGAAAATTTAGATCTGAGAAAGAAAAGGGTATAAATGGTAGAAATTTGGGAATCAGTGTGTCCAGAAGTAACGAACGTATTAATCCATCCCTCACACCACGGTGCAAGGCGATGGGTCGAGAGTCCGTCTCGAGAGGTCAGAGGGTCTCCCTTAACCGGTCTCTCTCGATCCGACCCACCACGCCAACTTTTATATCAAATGTAGCATAGGTACTTGACATCCCAAAGCAACCTTTTTCTTCTAGTGCGAGTACATTATAAATTCCATTCCAAGAAACTTAAAAGATTATTACCATTTCCGTTTTCCTAAAAGCCTTGGTAACACATTCCTACATCATTATTTCGTAACTCATTCGATGTTATAACAGCGGTTGTATTCTTTTAACACATTTTATGGAAAAAAACCATTCCTCTCTGATACCTACATAATCATGGTCATCACAATACCAACTTATTTATATTTATAATAGATATGCATACATATGTATATATATCGATCAATGGCTGAGTTGGCAAATGCGCCGGGTTCAATTTCTCGGCTGTCTCTATTATTACAAATCTACACAAGCCACCTAATAATAATAATATTTTCAAATTTTAATTATTTTTATTGAGATTTATAAACCTCATTTTAATATTTAATCATTGGAGAAGATAATATTAACATAACCTAGATGAAACATGAAAACGGAAAAAACGACAGAAAATAAAAAGATTTCAGTCGCACCAGGGACACGAACCCAGGACCTCTGCCTATCCGGGGCAACCGCTTAACTAACTTATAATACATAACACCCAAATATTTAATTTCAGATACTTCCTTCAAAATTTCTCTATCCATCATTATCACACTGCTCTTTTATTTCCGATATTCATTATAATGACAGTAATGGAAGATTTTCAAATAATATCGGATTATTCGTAACCCGGGAATGTTTGTCTTTCTTTTAAATAAAATTAAAAAGTATATACCGACTCCTGCATTAGAAAACATTTTAAATGATAAAAAAAATCTATTTTATTCCAATGGTGCGATTCCAATTTTAAAATCCAAATTAAAATTACTGGAAGTGCTTTTTTTAAAACCCCTTCTTTAAAAAATATGTCAATGAGTTTCTTATATTTCCACCCACTCGTTGAAAATTTTTACCAAAAACAGAAATGTTTCATTTTAAAAACAACATAACTAGGTACGACTTTAAAAAAATAAATTAAAAGTAGTTCCTAGTTATGCTGAAAAACCAGATTATGTATAAAACAACTAAATTGTGAGTATGGCCCGGTATTTCAGTGTACTTAGGATTGTCATCAGTCGACTTTAAGGTTTCTAGCATATAGCAACTTGACGAACGTAAATATCTCTGATGGCGAGCTTAAAGAGCAACTGAAATACCAGATCTATAGAGCATAGGGCCGGTTTATCAGTACGGGATAAGTACTATTGCTAAAACTTAAGCTTCCTAATTTGATCGCTTAAGCCGATAATTGGAACTAGTTCCGGCGCTGTTACTACTAGTTACTAGTAATAAATCCCATCTCTCAAATTTGACATTTACGTAAATAATTGCATTTAAAATTTACGTAAATTCGTAAATTGTCTACTTTTACCAGTTAATCTCGGTGATATTATTTGATAAATGATTTTCAATCTAAAACAGTCTAAAGAGGAATTTTCAAAGTTTCAATGTGAGAACATAGTTGTTTGTTTTTACTGATTTCAGCAAAACTAATACTATTTACAATTAGGTTCCTCACATATGGAACCATGCGGGTTTGTGTGACAGACTTTATCAAAAATCAACTGGTAAATAAAACCCGGCTAAAAATAAATAAACATCGCGAAGATTTGGACAAAGAATTTTTTTAAGAATATTCAACATTTTGTAAAACATACGTAGGACGGTCAGAAAATGTCATATTTCTGATTTGATGTTGATTAATGCTAAGCCTATATAAATTTTAAATCTGTGTAATTTTTGTTGTTGTTTTAAACATTATATTTATCGTATTAGATTAATTTTTTATCATTATTTCGAATCAATAAATAATCCGTCTCCGACGTCTCTCACCCCCATAGAAAATTCGTCAAATCTCTACCGTTCTACCATTCTCATAAATCAAATCTCTACCATTGCATAAAATTATTTTTGTGCCATAATTTTTTTTTATGGTTCGTTGCACCTATCAAAAAAAACATAAACTCCTGTAAAATTAAATTTACTTTTAGACGCTTATATTGTTTTTTACCAGTGCTGTATTATTATGAGTATTGTTAACCTCAAAGTACCTATTATCAAACTTGTAAGCATTTTTTTTTGTATTAAGTAAATGAAACACGTTGTTATAAACCACGAATATATTTTATTTTCGCCAACCGGTTTCGCTTAACTCAAGCTTCATCAGAGTAAATATAATAACTAAATTCTAATACAGAGTTATCGGTTATATATATACGTACAAAATACAATAGAATGAAAAAGATATATTAAAAAAGAGAGACAAAACAAAATATTAGAGGAAGACAACAATAGAAAAACATTATGTGTAAAAGGGAGACATCCTTATATAAAAATATAACAGTATAATGGAAATATAATGTTATTAAAGCGGGTTATTCCTATAATGCATTAATGAAAGGGTCATACATAATGAAAAATAGAAAGTATGTACTACTCGGTTACATAATAATAATTAAACAGATGTGGAATAATAATTGATAGGTTAGGGGAGATTCATGGGAAACATGTTTAAAATCGGGATATAAGATAAATTTGTTTGGTTATTAAGGAAGTTATCAGATAATTTTAAATTTAAAGACTTCTTAATTTCTAGTGCTTCTAAGTTGTCTAATCTAATTCCTAGACCGTTTTTATGTAAAAGACTAGTTCCCGTGATTGTATTGAATGTATAGTCTGACGAGATTGGGTGGTTTGCGAGTCCAGAAAACCAGTACCAATTAAACAACGTATTTGTTCTTTAACTCTAATGTCGACATTACGTGCTGTTTTTCCTATGTAAAAAGCAGGACAATCATTGCAGTTGAGTTTATAAATGCCAGAGTGGCTTAAATTATCATCTTTGTCATTAGTATTGATAAAAAAATTTCCGAGATTATTATTTGTGTAGAAAGCCAGTTTGATATCTAAAGAAAGGTTCTTAACACTTATGTTAGAAAAATGATTTATAAATAAAATCCTACGCCACTGGTAATTTTGAGATATTTTATTGTTTACTGGTGTACTATTGAACAAGAACTTATTAATGGATGTTTGCTTTATTTTTTTAATTAAGGATATTATTAATTAAGTCCGAAATGTATCCATTATTTGACGCTATTTGTGTAATTACAGATAATTCATTTGTAAAATTAATATTAGATAATGGTACGGAAACTAGTCTATGTATCATTAAGTGATAAGCCGAATGCTTGTGAGATATAGGGTGATTCGATATGTTGTGAATAGTTATGTCCGTGTAGGTTGGTTTCCGGTATATATCGAAGTCGATTCTATTGTTTGATAAAGAGAGTGTAAGGTCTAAAAAGTTTAAGGGCGTGTTGATGGCTAATTCTAAGGTGAACTGTATTTGAGTGTGAAATGAATTTATAAGTTGGTGAAAAGAATTGAATTGACGTTCCGAACCTGTCCAAATGCAAAAGATGTCATCTACATATTAATATATCTATTTCATTCTATTGTATTTTGTACCTATATATAACCGATAACTCTGTATTAGAATTTAGTTATTATATATACCCTGATGAAGCTTGAGTTAAGCGAAACCGGTTGGTGAAAATAAAATATATTCGTGGTTTATAACAACGTGTTTCATTTACTTAATACAATGTCAAACCACAATGTGATTGCTTCTTATGAAAATATTTTTTTCTTTGTTTTCATACATTATTTAATTTAATAAGAAATGTTATTAAAATAAAAATAGGCCGTTTAATGCTTTTTTCATTTGTTCAATTTAATATAATTGGGTAGGTACTGTGCCCCGCGCCGTTAGGAATGTTCTTTAAAAATGAAAATAATAAGGATTTTCATTATTGTATGCTTGCGAGGTGCCTACGTGGAAAAGAAAATTAAATGGGCTAGAATCAAAAGGTATTAAGTCGATTGCAACCTTGGTTTCCATTCAAATCTGTATGGAATTCATTTCTAGCGCGTATCTATTTTGTGTGCAAAATATTGTAAACTTTCTTATATTTATCTCCAATATTATACAATCCCTAGAAATATGTAGGAAATTGTGTTTTTATGATCAATAAGTGTGTACATTACTGGGAACCATTAACTCATATCTTGTGTTATAAAGATATGAATATACAATAGAAGAGATATGAATTATCGTAATTATTTATGTATTTAGTACCTACCTATAAATGAACGATTATTAGTTATTTATTTAACGTTTATATCGGTGCCATTAATTTTTCTTTGATTATGTGTGGTTTATTGACCAAGTTCCGAAGTTTTTACTTGCCAGTTAAGAAGAATGTGCGTAATATTTTGACACGCTACTGTCAATTACTAGTTCATCATCTCAAAAAAGATAAAAAGGCAGACACCTACGTAATCATAATACCAGAGCAAAGCAAATATGCAAGCCAAATAAAGTGCCGAAGTGTAATACTACCTTTGGACAAAGAAGCTCTGAATTTTTAGCTCTAAAGTTATTCAACAAACTCCCACCTAGTATCAAACAAATTGAATCAAATAATAACTACATTAATTCCAGCAAAACTTGACGTAAAGAATTATCACAAAAATAACTGCCTAGTATAATAATATTCTTAAAACATCGTCATGGAAGTTACTGAAAATACCCTACCCAAACCTTGAAGTTCAAATTTAATGTAGAACTTGCTGAAAATCCCTTTATCGAAAACCTAGTTCGCCTCAGCACAGGATCTCCTAGTGAGGAGGACTATGAAAATAATGATGCCTTAATTTAAAAAAACCATCAACTTTTTCCAATAAAAACCTTGTTACAATATTTAATATACTTACAGGAGATAAAATGTATAAAAAATATGCAATTATTCAAATTTTTAAAGAAAAAACGTTAAATAAATTACAATTTAATATATCCGCAAGGTATCAGCATAACATTAAAATTCCGCAATTCAACAATAATCATACGCAAAACACCTAGCTCTCTGTAGGAATAACTTTTTTTAACAATATTCCTTCAAATCTTGAAATTATAGAAAATACCCACGAATTCCAACATAAATTAAAAAATAACCTTAAACTACCGTAACAGTCTTTTATATGTTATTATTATTAGATTTTTTGGCTTTTTATTTTTCCGCAAAACCTTGCGTTTTTCTTTTCTTTAATACTATTACTATTCATAACTTACTAATTTTACAAGACTAATTTGTATTTTCCTTGTGTACTGTACAACAATATTTTGTGTTACGATCTTATTATGTAGACGAAATTCCCCCACCAAACACAAGAACCTTGTTTCTTTATGGTGTGGAACAGCTATAATATATTATGTTTTTTGTTTCACCACATGAAACATGTTTTATTTATATACTCATTGTAAAAAAAAATCGTATTAAATAAAAAATAAAATTATAAAAACAAAAAAAATTATGTCCGTTTATAGCGAACGATCACTGCTTCGAGGGTGAATATTTTAGCCGTGTACTATTCTAAG
Organism: Halesus radiatus; assembly: GCA_022606495.2. Classification (NCBI taxonomy): domain Eukaryota; kingdom Metazoa; phylum Arthropoda; class Insecta; order Trichoptera; family Limnephilidae; genus Halesus; species Halesus radiatus. The sequence goes on from JAHDVE020003274.1 coordinate 41,149, forward strand.
AATGACGAATGCATTTCTAGCATTACAATTGTATCAAATGTGTATGGTTTTCTAAATCAATATTAATTTATAAATGTGAAAATAAACAATAAATTGCTTTTTCTCAATGAACACTACTAATTATGAGTACAATTCTCCACAGTCCAGAATGTCGAGACTTGTTAACTCAAGCCAGGGGCTTGAAATTTTTGATACCAGTCGCAATGATTTTTGTAGGGCTTTACGAAATTAGAACTCGAAAATTATCATTCAGAATGTCTAAAATCATCACCAAAACTTTGTTCAGGCTTTTACTTGAATGTTCTCTCAAATGTATATTTTTGCCCTCTTTTTGTCATTGCTTCATTCTTGTATTATGTATGTGCTGTTATTTTTCTGTAGCCCTTGTTTATTTCATTTCGTGTTATGTATTTTGTGTAATTGGACATTGGTTCATAAATAAATAAATAAAAATTTAAAAATGTATATGAAAAGATATTGTAACGCCTTTGGAGAGTTCAACAAATTATTATTAATATTGCCCCTCGGATTATTATTTGAATCATGAAAACTGTTTAAAAAAAAATAAAACCTGCATTAAAAAAAACAGTGATGTTAAAACTGTAAACAAACACTAAACTAAAACACCAACTAACACAAATATACCCCACGCACTGGCCTTGTCTATGCGTGATTTTTTTGTTATACATACATACAATATACATAAATTTATATATATTTTAAAAATAAACATATTATTTTCTATATTTATTTTTTTAATAATTGTATATAAAAAATATTAAAAAAAAACACTTGTTTTATAACCTTTATGTTTATATAATAAAAATATGTAACAAAAAACTTATAAATGAAAAATAAAAAATAATAAAAATAGTAAGAAAAAATATATAACATTTATAGTGAAGCTTGGGTATAAGTGATTGTCAGCACGTAAAATATATAACATTTATAGTGAAGCTTGGGTATAAGTGATTGTCAGCACGTAAAATTTTAATAAACAGAAAGTTAAATTTTAATAAAATTTTAATAAACATATACATAATTAGCATATACATAACATAATTAACATAATTAGCGAAGAAAGCAATCACTTTGTGGCTTGACATTATAATTTAAATGAAAAAAATGCTTTGTTTTAAGCCACTTTATTTTATTTATATTTATGCATTGCTTCAGGAACGTACACATATAAACTCTAGTTTTCATTTAAAGTTTTTTCAATTACGTTGTCTTTTTTATAATATTTTATTTTAGAAATAAACAGTATATGTATAAAATGGGTGATGCACCATTTGCAAGATTTTAAGAAAATTACTACAGGGATCGGTACCAACGACATATCTCTATGAAATATCTGGTGAATGATTATGTGCGTACAATTAACCGGGCGGAGTTGGTACATGCTAGGGAATGATTCGAGGTAAAGATAAAACGGTATATAAAAAAATGTGTATAAGTGTATGTGTATGTGTGTGTGTGTGTGTGTGTGTGTGTGTGTGTGTGAACTTGTATGACGGCCTCAATCCGAAGGTCACGGGTTCAAATCCCGGCGTGCGCAAGTAAATTTTATTTAGACAGGTAATTTTGTGCTGTTTTCACAATTAATTAATTTAAAAAAAAATTCCCCTGATTCTGCGAATAACCTGACAATATTTGAAAATACTACTACCATCACAGTAAGCGGAAGATGTTGCTTGTATCGCCCTGGTGAAAGACCATCATTCAAAATTGAAACGTTGCTTGAAATGGCTTTAGCCATGTTTGGTGACCAGATCTGAATAACCAGGTATTTCCCCACATTCCTCTTCCCCTTCTCCTTCCTCTTCCCCTTCTCCTTCCACTCGCCAATACATTCAGCCTCACAACATTCCCCAACTGAGGATGACATAGTCTCACTGAATCCAAACGGTTGGGAGCAGTTGGGACTCTTGTGCGGCATTCATATAAAAAATAATAATAATTTGTACATATTTGGATTGTGCTATGTAGTGGAGAGACATGAGTGCGCATTGATTATGTTACGAGTAATATTTTTCTTAAATGACGGCAGGAAATCAAAAAATAGGTCGAGATATGAGTTGCGCCAAAGATTATTGAATGTTTGGAGAACACGTGGAATAAGGAACTCCAGTCCAATTTTTTTTTTTTTAATTTTTATCAATAATGACGTTTAAACATTAATGCCAGTATATTTCTTTTTTTTTTTCTAAAGTTAGTTTTCATAGTTAAAATAATTTTCATAGTCCAAATCTATGGCCGGTCAGTTTTGATCAGTTTTGAGGTTAGAATGTCAAATTTCAAAACAAGGATGATCTTTACCGTACATAATTGTATATTCTATTCATGGTAAACCATAACTAAACATAAGTAATAAAATTATGTACCTTTTTAGAAACTTTATCTCGAAGAATAATAATAGTATTGACCATTAACATTATCATAACATCCGTATTGATAATTGGTTTGATCATGAATATTCTAATTTCTTTCATGAATAATAGTTATTTTTGTTGAACAACCATTATAGAGTTTAAAGGTAACGAAATTAAGTTAAAATTTAGCCAAAACTAAAATAATACATATTTAAAATACAAAACAAAAATAAAAATTAAAATTTTCATACTAATCCAAAAACAGAATGCTTACGTGACGTCAGATGTTCCAAATACAATGGTACCAACATAACACGGTGTTTTGATGAGCTGATTTTTTATTCACTTTTAGATAATGATTTATAAATTCTACTTATAATTATATATAATGAAAGTTATATATTCAGAATCAGCGTTTGCTGATCTATATTAATATATATATATATATATATATTTTAAAGTCATTATATTTTTCACTGGAATTCCTTATTGGTGAATTTACCGCAGCGTAGTACGTTTCAATGGTATGTCAAGGTTAATTTTGAGACAGGAGTTTAAGGCAGTCTATTTCATGATTTAGGATTTTATACAAGAATATAGTATCCAACATAACATATTGTACATACCGTAGAGTGTGTTTTACTGTCCATTGAGTACACAAGGGTAAATGCATACGTAAATTTTCGTTAATAGAGTTGGGCGTTGAGGGCATCTAGCTATTATTTCCAACCCATAAATAACAAGCTAACGATATGTATTATTTGCAGTGCCGGAGGTCTGGTGACCGCAGTGGCTCCAGTGGTAATCAACGGCAACGGAATCTGGGTGGGCTGGCCCGGCATCCACCTGGATGACCCTAATGAACCCATCCCCGAGTCTGAACCTAACGACAAGACGCCTACAGCCGGACTGAAGTCGAATAAGGTAACCTAACTAACCAACTAACCATCGCGCCATTTCTCCGCAGGGGTAGGCAGAGGGGACAAACCGCCAAACAACTCGATCTTGGCATACACTTCTTGATTCATTCACATTCATACATCGTCTCATACATTCTCTTCTGTTATTTCGACTTCTGGCATGGCCCGACTCAAGTATTTGATTCACTTGATCGTGCCATGTCTTCCTCGGGCGTCCCCGGCTTCTTCTTCTTCTTACACTCCATTCTTCGTTCATTCGCTCTACATTCCAAAACCATCTAAGCATCCCTTTCTTGATCTACTCACTACGCTTATATCAACCTTGCGTTCTTTACGAATCTTAACATTTTTCACACGATCATGCATGGTTTTACCACACATTCGTCTAAGAGATCTCATTTCTACAGCTTCCAGTTTACTTTCATCCTTCCTCTGCCAGTTCCATGCCTCACTGCCATACATCAGGGTTGGTAACAGCACTCCATTGTGGACTGCAACCTTTGCTCCTTTCAGTCTTCCGTTAATGGAGTTTCCTCCATTCACCCTTATTTCAATATCCCTATCAGTTTTTCCATACCTCGTAAACATACTTCTCAAATATACAAACTCATAGACCTGCTCCAAGTATTCATCATTCACAACTATATTGAACACTGGTTTCGTACTCTCTCTTTCAAACACCATGACTTTAGATTGACTTATATCATCATTAGCTCATTCTTCATACATAATTCGTTCATCGTAGATACTCGTACGAGGGACTGTAGATCTTCCATACTGTTTGCAATCAACACCACATCATCAGCATACAACAGACAACTTCAGGGTAGCTTTATAGCTTGGGAACAAAATGTAGACATTTAATAAAGTGGAACAATTTTTTTTCATTACTATGGCACTATCAAGCCACTCAATTTGTCTTTGAAATTTCTTCCTCACATTCAAATTTCTTCAAACAATCCATAACAGCATAAGTCGATTATATAAAGGTTTTTTTAAATGTACAATTTTGATTGGGGAATTAAATTTTATTTTATTTTGATTTAACATCTAATATGTTGATATTTAGATAAATACGCTTCACAAATATAAAAAAAAAATCCTTTCATGTAATTATCTTCTATTCAAAGCGAAAATTATCATAGAATTTGACGTAGAATCATCTCCTTTCAAAAAGTATGACTAATTTCTGAAGACCGTTTGGTTACAGTCAAATTTATTTTTTGGCTGCTACCTTTTTATAACTACAAGATTTTGCCCGAATTTATTTGTAATCGTTAGATCATATTATTTATATGGGATATCTGTTGACTTTTTCTACAAGATTAATATAAATTTTATTTTTTTTAATCATTTTTTGAAGCTTATAAATATATGGGAATTAATTGTGGATGATATTGACAGTTCTTAGAAGTCGAAATATGACACCGATAAAAATGACGGGATGGATTAGGGTAGCCGTAGCTCAGTTAGCACAGAGCCCAGGCCCCGGATAGCCCATGAGGTCCTGGGTTCGATTCCCAGCTGCCACCATTATCTTGTCTTATCGATTTCGTGTTTCAATTTGGGAGTTGTTAATATTATCTTCAATGATTATAAATATATTTTAATACATCGCAGGTCGTGGTAGTAAGTGCAGAGAGGAAACTATTCGACATGTACTACAATGGGTGCTGCAACGGAACCTTCTGGCCCTTGTTCCACTCCATGCCCGATAGAGCCACCTTCATCGCCGACAACTGGAGGGCTTACGTCAAGATCAACCAGACCTTCGCCGCACAGACCTTCAAGGCCCTGGAGATGCTGGTCACCGAGAGGAAAGATGAACCTACCCCCATTGTTTGGATACACGACTACCATCTTATGTTGGCTGCCAATTGGATACGACAGGTAATTAAATAGTTTTTTTAAGAACTGCATGGCATAGCGGTAAAAGCTTTATGCCACGACTACACGCTCAACCTCCCAATTCGGCAATTGTGTAAAGGGGTAGTTCGCACGCGTTGGGCCAACGTTGGCCCGAGATCGCTCCGGTTGCGAACTAGTTGGCCCAACCCTCAAACTAGTTTGCCGAATTCGCACGAACCGGCCTCCCCACATTGGCCATTCAGTATGAGTTCGACAGGCGATTCCGACGGACATGCTGCGTAAAGATAAAACATGACTGAACTATGTTTATATTGATGAAAACAGACTCAAATTTCCAACTAACCCCCAAATAAATGCCCAAATATGCATTATGCATATTATGCAAATAATAATAATAATTGGATAATTTGTACAGCGCCGTTTTTCGTGAAAAATCACCTTAATGGTGAAATGCATGTTTTTGCGCTTCAATCTAACTCAGGCTATGCATAAAAATAAAATACAGAGCTAAAACAGGCGCAACAGCTATCGACAAGCGGTGGGGGCAATAACATTTAAATTTGTCATATTTTTCTAACATTTTGAAAGACATAAACATGTAACAAAATATTTTTTATTGTGAAGTTCAAGAAACAGAGGAAGAGGATGATATGTTGATTCCCGATAATTATTATTTCATGGATACATGTTATTTATTTCCAGTATTATGACTACCTAATGAGAAATTAATTGTGTCAACAATAATATAAATTTCTGTAGATTTTCTATGAATATCGGTAGATCAATAGATTTTAGGTAAAATGTCATCACTAGTTTGGAGTTCGTAGTTGGAACGTTGACTGATCGTGTAGTTGACCGATTTATAGTCACTATATGATCGGCCTACGTCCCAACTCCGAACCGAGTTCAGGATTAGACGTTGGGCGATTGTGTGGTCGTAGCATTAACAAAATGTTATCAACACGGAGACAGATCAAACAGAGTAGATAGACCAACATTCAAAATAGAAATGTACTTGAAATTAATTTATTTCTATTTTTGTGCTAAGTATAATAAGTATTATACCTATCTGATTGTGGTTCACAACCTTCCTCTTCCATTTCTTCTTTCCTGAACACAATATCACAACCAGTGAAGGTTTTTTCTCCAATAAGCGGTTGTGCAGTGAACTCTCAAAGAAAACCTACAGCGAACAAGACTCACTTGTATTACAATTTATTACTACAGTTTGAACAGCACGCAACTACTCCATAGTATTTGCCAATACAAATTCCTAAGCAGACCGCTAAGACTCCATAGTAAAAAATCCACCATTGGAAATACAGCACATATGGAGCTTAAAAACCTATGAGATATTTCATCCAACATATATATGGTTTTGAACGGTGCCGGAATGTGCATCAAAGCTGAAATTCGCTATTTTCGTGTGCAGCGGTAGGGCAAATTTTTTTTTTTATTTCTCTCATTGTGTGAATTCTATTAATATTGTCTTATTATTTGTAAGTTTTGGTCATTTAAAATTTTGAAACAGTTAATTTGTGATGGAATTCGATTTTTATGGCTTTTTTTTGTTTTACAAAAAATCTTATCAAAAGATTTTGCTTTATAAGAAAAAATATTATTTTTTAAATGTTACTGCCTTTATAGTTAACGTGTGGCAAAATAATTTTTGTCGCAAATATAAACTTATGCTTTATCTAATACTTATTTATATAATACCCTACCTTTCCTTTTTCTTTTCTTAAGAAAATCTGTTCATAGAAAGACGATATTCTTTCCTTTTTCTAAATCGCTTTAATGTTGAACTCCCAATGCTTTAAACCACACACCACCACTGCTCACAAAATTCCTCAATTAAGGGTAACACTAGAACTCCATCAGTCTGGAGCCAGTGGGACTATGGCATCCCCAATTTGGGAAATGTTGTTAAGTCGAAAACAGTTGGGGAGAAGGAGCAATAGGTTGGGAAGTACCAACTTATTCAAATCTGGTCAATAAATATATCTAAAACCATTTCAAGCATATTCATATTCTGAATGGGGGTCTCTCTCCAGGGCGATATTGAGAATATTTAGATAGTAGATAGAATAGTAAATAAATAAAATGTTTAATTAGAGGCAGATAGTGAAGTATACTATTGATGTGGACCCAAAATAGGGGGATTCAATATAAATTATTATGACAATACAAGATAAGAAGTATATAAGCTGAAGATGGATAATTTAAAATAAAAATTATAATATGTGTTTGAATGTTTCAGGCAGCAGAAGAAAATAACATGGTTTGCAAAATAGGATTCTTCCTCCACATACCTTTCCCCCCGTGGGATATCTTCCGTCTCTTCCCCTGGTCTGATGAAGTACTCCAAGGAATACTGGGTAAGTACATCATGAAGAAAATAGTTCATAATTAAATATTACAAATACCATTAAGTGTCATTCATGAGCAAGTCGTTCTCCTTCAGTGTATTATATAAGTATGAAGGTTATGTAGGTATATGTACTTCAGATAACAACTTGAGAAAGTGTTTTCAAAAAAAAAATTTATATAAGATAGTGTGGTGTTGAAGTCAGGCATTCCTCTTAAGAGTAAAGAGAGAAACAAAGTTCCTACTCCCACACATGTAAGTTTCGTAATACATAGATACATTTTAAATATTATGGATACGTATATTCAATGATTATTTAAAAAAAAAATTCTATTTCTCGGGCATTAACAATGTAACAATTTCTAGACATTTTGTTTGAAGAGTTTTATTCGCTGTGTACTTTAGTTACTTATTTTTATTACTGCGCTACCGGTTTCGACACATCCGTGTCATTCACTAATGTTCCTAAAACTCTCTTAAATTAAACAAGTACAGAAATAATTAGACATTATTAGGTTAGGGCGGTGGGAGTGGTGATTTGGGAGGGGGAGGTGGTGGGAGGAGTCAAAATAACTAGGAAATATGGTTAACGAGGATGATTTATTAGATTTTTTGCTAAATTAATTTTCGATTTATTTTTTTTGTTTCTTTCTAAAGTTTCTAAGCTGCACAATTTAAAATATGTATTAATATTTGAATATTTAAACTTGTTTTTTTTCTTTATTGCAGCTTTGGCCTGTCTTTATTAAACAATTAGCAAACTTGGATTAATTATTATTTCATAAACAGAGTTTATGTTCCGTGATTCTAGTTTTAAAATTTCTAGTAATCATACCTACATACTGTGCGTCACATTCATTACATTCTAAAGTGTATATTCCGTTTTTTACCCATTTATTAGAAATGTTTTATTTATGTTAGTTTTAAGAACACTACTGAATGACATGGATGTGTCGAAACCAGTGGCGCAATAATAAAATTAACTAACTAAAGTACATAGTTAATAAAACTCTTCAAACAAAATGATTAAGTACAAAATAGTGTTTTGGGGAAACTAAGTAAACGCCAAAGATGTTTTTATTATACAAAAGAGATGCTTAAGAAAAATCACAAATTCTGGTTAACTGGATTCTTGTAGACTTTATTCTTTAAAAAACTGAAACTTCTAACGATCACTGATGTATATATGGCGTTATCCCTATTAGTACGATCATCTCCAGACAGGTTTCCACTAAAACTCTCAACACATAAGACAATATTTACAGAAAACCTACTAATACTACTAGCCAACAAAGCAGTATTTCAAATAGGACCTTACTGCATGACAATTAAAGTATATAACAACTTTCCACATCAACATCAAACAAACTCACAATCTACTTCTGTTTAAATCATCACTAAAAATATTCTAGAACAAATGTCACTAAACCTTAAACAAATACTTACTTTGAACACATAAATTGAATGCACTTAGATTATACTTCTCTATATTTTATATATAAATATGTATTTATCATTTTATTAACATAAACATAAAAGTATTTTGTGGGTTAACTGTAAGAAATATGGTGTACCTATAAGCTATACCCTTTGTGCTTTTTACTTTTATTTATTAACTTTGTGAAAACCTATAAAGATGAAGATTTTTGAATTTTTGAATAATAATAACTAATTTTCTCTTTTTAATTTCAGGTTGTGATATGGTAGGATTCCACATCCAAGACTACTGTTTGAACTTCATAGATTGCTGTCAAAGAAACCTGGGTTGCCGTGTTGATCGCAAGAACCTTCTTGTTGAATTGGGTGGCAGAACTGTCAGAATCCGACCCCTCCCCATTGGAGTTCCATTCGACAGATTCGTGGAACTAGCTGAAAACGCTAAAACTCTATTACCTAGCAACCAAAAGATTGTATTGGGAGTAGACAGGTTAGACTATACCAAGGGATTGGTCAATAGGTTGAAGGCTTTTGAAATCCTGCTTGAGAAGCATCCTGAACACAGAGGAGAAGTCACGTTGCTGCAAGTTTCAGTGCCCTCCAGAACTGATGTGAAGGAGTACCAGGACTTGAAGGAAGAAATGGATCAGCTTGTCGGAAGAATTAACGGAAGGTTTACCACGCCAAGTTGGTCACCTATCAGGTAATAACATAAACCGTACTCTTGAAGTTATTATTTCTTCAATAGATTTATAGTTATTTTATGTCTTCATTAACATGTTGACTGCCAACTACGAGATAACTCGTAGATTGCGTTCGGCCTTATGCCCGGTTTAACTATACCAATGCTGAACCAGCAAGTAAGAATCTAATAATTACAACAGATTGAAAACAACTAGTAACACACACTAACCTAAAATTTTGTATTCCAGGTATATCTATGGTTGTGTGGGCCAAGATGAGTTAGCCTCCTTTTATCGAGATGCCGCCGTGGCGTTGGTGACCCCCCTAAGAGACGGCATGAACCTCGTGGCTAAGGAGTTTGTGGCGTGTCAGATCAATGTGCCCCCGGGCGTCTTGATCGTCTCACCCTTCGCCGGTGCTGGTGAAACCATGCACGAGGCGCTCATTTGCAATCCTTATGAAATTGATGATGCTGCAGAAGTCATTCACAGGTAAAAATATATAATTTATAAGGCATATGGTTCAAAACTAGATTTCTTGTTTTGTACTCTAATATGTTTTCACCTACCTTGTTCATCTCATTGATCTAGCTCAAGGGTTCCCAACCTTTACATTCCACTTTATGTGGCCTTAAACGTTTAACCATTTGTATTGAAGTCATATTGTATGTACATGTGTTACAATTATTTTACCTAATGACATCTGTTATTTTCAGAGCTCTCACAATGCCTGAAGATGAGCGAACCCTGAGAATGAACCATCTCAGAAGGAGAGAAAGGATACACGACGTAAATCACTGGATGAAGAGTTTCCTTAAAGCCATGGATTCTTTAGAAGAGGAGCGTGATGAAATTGGTGCAACTACAATGCACCCCGTCACGATAGATGATTTCGATGACTACCTTTCCAAGTGAGTTTCTTTTACTCATATGTTCATTTCTTCAGATATCACAAGAAGAATCTTATAGAAACAATAAAATCTCACCTTTAATATTCTTATTATGAGGAACTTTGTCAATACCCACTTTTATTCGACAATCTCAGATTGGTATTTTCTTAGTTCTAATGGTTTCCTTATCTTCACAGGTATATTGGTCACACACACAAGTTAGCTTTACTCCTGGATTACGATGGAACCCTAGCCCCCATCGCCCCCCATCCCGACTTGGCGACGCTGCCTTTTGAAACCAAAAACATTCTTCAACGGCTTTCCAATCTGTCAGATGTTTACATTGCAATCGTCTCTGGAAGAAATGTGGACAATGTTAGGAATATGGTAAGCTACGCTTCAACAATTGATGGACGATTTCATAAGAAACATAAAATGATTTTTTTTTAATAAATAAAAAATTTATTTGTTTTTTTCCTAGGTTGGAATTGAAGGCATCACATACGCTGGTAATCACGGCTTAGAAATTTTGCATCCTGACGGAAGTAAATTTGTTCACCCGATGCCGGTAGAATTTGAAGACAAAGTTAGTGAATTGCTCAAGGCCCTTCAAGAACAAGTAAGTAGACATATAATAAAAATAGCTAAAATTAAACATTTTCTTTTCCTGTCATTTAACAACAACGATTTCCTTTCATATTACTCTAATGCAAATAATAAGGATGTTCTATATTCCTACTAACGTAACTATATTAAATATGTTATGGGCTAAATATTAATATCCATAGAAACTTCGCACTACTTTGGTTATAAAATTTTAATAACAAAAACAAGAACAGAACACTTAAACTTTTCTATGTCTTATCTTTCTGTTATCAATAATACTGAACTGGATGAATGAATTGCCTATTTGGATTTATAACTTTTAGAACTACAACGCATATTGGAAAATGAACTCAATATTGTGTTTATTTTAGGTTTGCAAAGATGGCGCTTGGGTAGAAAACAAGGGGGCCCTTCTGACCTTCCATTACAGGGAGACTCCTTTGCACCTGAGGGCTGCTCTGGTGGAGCAGGCCAGAACCCTGATCCTGAATGCAGGATTCAAGGCAGCTTCAGCACACTGCGCCATTGAGGCAAAACCTCCAGTGCAGTGGAACAAAGGTATGTTTTGGAAACATTTCTAATTTTCTATCAATAGAAACTTATCGGACTTAACCTTAATTGAATGCTTGCTCACGTGGAAATAGATATGTCAATATTATGGAACAAACTTGGAAAATGTTTTAACTCAACTCCTTTTTTTTCTTTTTTTTTGTATATAATAGACTGCGTTCATTTACTATGCACATGAACAATAACAAAGATACAAAAATACATTTCAACATAAAAGTTAATTAGGATTATATAAATTAAGGGGCATATGTATTGAAGATATCAAGAGAGATATCTTCTAACAGCACCACACCCCGTATCATACTGTGACAACACGTCTATTCTGGCATGTGGTATGCATAGCGTGGTGCTGCCTCTCCAAGTAGTTGTTTGGTACAAAGAACTTTTAGCTCATATCACTCCAAGAGGTATAGACCTTCTATCAAATCATGTATGATTTTCTACACTGTTACTGCAAAGACTCCACTCCTTCTAGACTTTGGTAGAGCATCTCAGAGAATAAATCTTTGTAACGCATAAATTGCGGGCACTCGTCGTGTATTCTCATATATAGATCCTAGATTTTTTTTTGTATTTGTTCCTATATTTTAATATATTTTTCTCTTTGACAGGTCGAGCCTCTATCTACATTCTGAGAACTGCCTTTGGAGTGGACTGGAGCGAGAGAATCAGGATCATCTATGTTGGTGACGATGCTACTGATGAAGATGCCATGCAGGTAAGAGAAGAAGCTTTGATTATTTATCTTTGAGTAGGTCATTTATTATCCTCAATATTCAAGTGCAATGCAGACAATACCAGTAAAAATTATTGTTCTTATGATTGAACACCAAAGTAAAACACCAAACACCAAATTTACGAGGAATTAATTCTTCATTCTTGGGTTTTGGGTTTTGGTGCGGATACTATGGGCTTCATCGCAAAGTCATCGGAGATATTGTGCAGTGTACAGAACACCATCTAACGTATAGAACACCGCGCTGTAATCCATAAAAACCCAAACGTCATCATTAATTTACAATCCGTACTAGTCCGCAGTGGCAAACCGCCTCTAGTCAGTCAGTCAGTAATTCTGTACTAATTTAAAGAATTAAGAAATGTATGCCATAGTCTGTTGTGAAGTCGTAGTCACTGCATCTCTGGTCCGTCGATATCGAATCTGTCCATACTAGGCACGCAAAGGGCGCAAGTTAGTCAAGTCACTGCGAGACTAGTCAGAAGTTTCTAATTCATTCCTCAATAATGCAGCGATTCCATTTGTCATTAGTCCCAGTGCAAACAAGTCGTCAGTTTCAGAAGTTGGGCGAGAATTTCCGAAGTAATCAGCAGGGTGCATAGATGTTATATTTGGTCAATGATAATAACGAATAACATTTGGTGAATTCGTTTTTTATGTTTTTGATGAGTGTCCCTCATTTTTAGTATTTTTTTGATTGACACATTGTCTTTATAAACGAAAACATTATTTACTACATTGGTGTATATACATTTTTCTTATTATTTAATATCTAGTTGAGTAAGATTGTTATTTTGGTGTTTAATATATATATTACATATATGATTTTTTTGCAATGCGAAAAGTTCCTTATTTTTATTTATTTATTATATTTTATTATAATTATTATTATATACCTAATCTTTTTATTAAATGATTAAATTCACAAGACCAGGTGAATCAGAGTGAATCGATTCCCTACTGCGAATGAATCTGCTCATGTCTAATGTAGACCATCCCCTTAAAAATAATAATGATAAGATAGTTAAAACATGGAGTTATTGTTGTTAGATAAAGTTGATACTTTTGAATAACACCTTTAATTTTTCCTCCAGGCGCTGAAGGGAATGGCAGCAACATTCCGCGTAGCCTCCTCCCAAATCATCAGGACATCGGCTGAGAGGAGATTGCCTTCCACAGACTCCGTCCTCACCATGCTGAAGTGGGTGGAGCGTCACTTCAGCAGGAGAAAGCCGAGGACCAACTCCCTCACCTACAAGACCACCCGCAAGCGTGACGTTGTGAAGATGCACATGTCCTTTGATATCAAAAACAACAATGGCTTTAGCGGTGGCAGCTCTGACGAACTGAATGAGGAACCTTCCAGCTAAACAATTAATCACTAAATCAACTCTGAATGGTTTTGGAAATGATCTTCAATCCTATTGATGATTTCAAATCCGTTTTTCCGGTACATGTAATGAGTACAATTTAAATATATAGCACTTTGCTGAAATCTCTACGGTTCAAATTATTGTTTTAAACAAGCACAGAGGTATGAAAGAACTGCCCAAAACACTGAAACATGTATGTCAATGTGATTATGTCTTTTTAAATAATGACGGGGTTAGGTAGCTTAGAGATTCTTTCATTTGATTTAATAACGATCCTAAATTTTAGAAACTTTGGCGTCATATCTACACCTAAATTTATTAGAAATATTAAATTTATGTATATTAAAACAGAGCCTATTTTGAATAATTGATGAAGAGCCAAAAAATTGTAGTGATTGTTAGCATAAATCAAATGATTTATACTATTTAGATTATTTTTTAACGGCTGTACTATATTTGTTAAGGTTATATTGAATAGATATACATAAAATGTTATATTTAATTATCATTATAAAAAAAAATAGTAAAATATTAACCACTTACCTATTTTCCCCACCTTCCTCAATAGTAATAATAATATTCTATGAAGAATCTAAAATACGATAAAGAAATACTACAAATGAAATATTTGCGTACTAAACAAAAATTTACATAGAAATTTTCTGCTTGTTAGTTTAATTATTATTTGGCCATGTAACTTTACAACTGAATACTTTGTAGGTAAATAAGATTAAGCACAACTTGTGACGTCCTTTAGCAGCTAAGTATAGCAATATTTTTGCCAAATATTATTAATTTGCATATTTTAAATGAGAATAAAATTTATTACAAAAAAAAAAAATTTCATTCCCATGTGTACCCTTTTGTTTTCTTTTTGAATAGCACACTGCGATGATATATGCATGTCATATTATTTGGAACAATAATGTTTAATCAAGTGAATAAACAAAACCGAAGCACCGATTTTACAATAAATACGAATCCAATATGAGGCGAACTGTTAGACACAAGAAAAATGTATTGTCTTGCCTAAAATATATATTTTCAAGAAAAAAACTATTTCCAAAAAACGAAAATCGCTTTAGTAACATTATAAATAACGTACTTGAGGTACCTTTATGTAAAACTAAGCTTGCACAGAGACGTGCTTTTTTTGTCGCTCCTAAAATTTATAATTTACTATCTACAAAATGCAAGTGTCCAAACATATTGTCTTTAAACACATACAAAAATATTATAAAAAAACTGGAATAAAACCAAAGATATCAACATTTTCCTGTTATAATTGTATATTTTCCCCATTTTCTTTTTCTTACAATTGTTATTCAACTTACTTTCAACATCCATAATAATATACTGCTACTGACTGATACCAGGTATACCCACGCACTGGTCTTGCCTATGTGGGATTTTTTGCTTTATATACATTACACGTAGGTTTATGTACATGTGTTCAGATGTATATATATAATTGAATTTTTTTTAAATATATATTATATATATAGTGGGTAATAATAAAAGGCATGATGGTTGCTTTTTTATTTATTATTCAAATAATTATGCAATAACATAGCGCATACTGAAAAACCGAATTACAAAACGAAATGAAACCAAAATACAAGATAATATTACTGGATTATGGGTAAGAACTTTTGATTTCAGGAGAATATTTCATTAACAAATTAAAGAAATGAAAAAAATGAATGGATAAATTCATGATATCAGCTCTTCCAGTATTCCTTGACGAATCAAAGTCTGACATTCTGAAGTAGGTAGGTAATGGCGGCTATCTTTGTTCAAAAATACAACATCCCCATCTTCCAGCTCCAATTTTCCATAATCAGTTAGACAAAGAACCTCGGTGTATAAAGATTTAGGGGGTTTAATATTCTCCGTTAAATCTATACCCCAGTATCCAATGTCCTTTCCGAGAGATCTCATGAATGTCGCCAGGGTGGAGGAGTACTTTGAAAACCATTTGAATTCTTCTTCGGATAGTAACTCTTTTATTTCTGGCGGCAACACAGGCCCGAATTCCCACCTCATGGTTCTTACCTTGATCAGTCTATTGTAAAGGTAAGATAAGAGACACCTCTTGTTGCGCTCCAAGGCAGTGTGTCTCACTTGCACAGTGGACCAGAGAGATCGGTTGTCTGCTGTGGCATTTCTGGAATGTTAAAATGTGTATATAATAAAGATGGTTGATATCTGAAATGGGCTGTCACTGCGATGCCAGTTACCGGAGACCGATGAGGAACCGGTTCTTAATCCAATTACTTTTTGAAGAGGTTCTTCATAGCTGGGCGGCCATTCTACATTGAATTTAAACAAGAATTTATTATTCCATTGTTATATTTTGTGTTTAAATGTGTATTTTACTTACGCATCAGACATGTTTGACTTAAACAGAATTTCCATCTCTTGTAAAATGTTTCTAACAGCATCATCCTAATAAGAGAGAGAGAGAGAGAGTTTATCAAACCTAGATCAAAAATTTATAATAAAAATCTTCACAAATAATTATTTTTTGCACAAATAGGTTAATAAAAACAAGCCGAAGTAGAGGTTAATATTTTGTTACGAATATTGGTTAATAAAATAAATAATCCTTCAATGCATTCGCTTTTAAAGTTGTTAACAAAAACAATTATATTTTGAAATGACACATGGCATATTTACGTTATATGGCGGAATAGCGTCCGTGCATCTTTCGGTTTCTTTTAAAAGCTCAATAGCACGTTCTGAAAACATTTTCTATTTGTTTTGGTATACTTTTGAAGTGATCAATGATCATGGAAAGAACTTCAGTTTTATGTTTGACATCCTCTTTTTGACATTTGACTTCAAGATTACAGATTCGCGCCCAAATCTTTCCATTTGCCATAGAGGTTTGAGATTAGTAGGTGGCGTAGGTGCCATAGATACCATAGTTGTATTCATAGATTCACTAGATTGATATTGATATGACGGTTAGTCGTGCAGTAGGTATTGTTCTAGGAATAACGCAAAAAGGTGATATGACGGTTCGTAGGGCAGTAGGTATTATTCTAGGAATAACGCAAAAAGAGAGGAATAGAAATGCGATCTTAGGTAGTTACAAGTAATTTATTTTTATATACGTGGGATTAGTCTTAAATCTAGAGTAAAACTTAATTAGACATAATAAATTTAATAAAACTAGATACGCAATTACTTAATTCTACTGTTAAAGTCCTTGTACTTAAAATTAGAGGTTCACTGACTTAGGTAATTACTTAATTCTACTGTTAAAGTCTTTGTACTTAAAATTAGAGGTTCACTGGCTTAGGCAAGGTGGGAGGAATTATCATTATAGTCAGGCACTTCCCTTTTAGGTGATGGATGTCCAGAGTCCAGTGGCTACGTTGTATGTAGAGTCCTCGCGTTCGCACTACGTATTCGTGTACCTCCGGATCGGGAGTAGGGGCAACGCGGCGATAATCAGAGGCCTGGGCGGTCTCCGATGTTGATCTCCGAAGGGCGAAGAGCAGTTACTTCCTTCTGGGATGGAAGTGTAGAATTCCCTCGTCGTCAGAGGACCTGGGCGGCCTCTCAAAGGAGCGAGAATTGGAACCTTCCTGGGCGGAAGGTTTCACTTGGCTAGGGGTCCTGGGCGGACTACTGCAACCGACTCGTCTGTCCTGGGCGGACTACTTGCAATCCTCGGTGGAAGACTGCACCTCACTCTCCGTCCTGCGCGGACTCTGGCAATCGACTCTTTGCTTCCTCGATGGAAGACTGCACGCGACTGTCCTTCCTCGGTGGAAGCTTTCACTCGACTCTCTCCTAGAGCCCACTGTCCTTCTGTCTACCTGTAGGTATTCAGCGGTCGTTCCATCCGCGGCTCAATTCCCTTGAGGGGATTATCTTTTATTGACGTCCCATAAAATCACAAAGGAATTGCGGAATTTCCCAAAATAGCAGTTAAGATTATATTATTTTAGTTACGATTTTTCTAACAATAGGCTCGGCTAGCCTTTGTACTAAATTCATTTTATGGCCGGTCTAATCTGGGAATTCCTATTATTTAAAATGCACATTTTAAATCTAAATATTTCGGTGAATTCGGTCAATTATTTTAGGTGATTACAAAAGGCTATATCAATCGCCCCTCGTTTTTTTGACTGAATTCACGACGTATAATTTATATTAACTACTAGCTATTAAAACTTAATTAAATATAAACACTATCTCTTTGTACGTCTAAAACTTAAGCTACCATGATGACAAAATAACTAAACAATGTGACTGAATACTAATCCTGGAGAATTGCGTAGTCGTGGAAGGTGTTCGATTTTACGTAATCGCCTATTATGTAATCCCGGGCGGATAATGAATGTTGGGATATAATTCATTCTTATATACATGGCAGGAATAAGGTTTGTTTAACTGATACCCGGGGGGTGGCTGTTGAAGAACCTCCTTGTGGTCGTCTGCCAAACTATACAAGGAGGAACTATGAGGTGGAGATTGCGTCACCTCGTTGATGTCGGTTGTGGCAGAACCAGAAGGCTCATTACGGTTGCAATACTCTGGGGCCGGCGATTGAAGATGTGTCATGTGATATTTCGCTCCGGGCGAATCTGGTACTATGGCCGGTTTTGTCTGTAAGTTAGGACATGACGTTGTTACTAGCGGTGGTAAGGGTCCATTTTGCTCAGTAATGGTGGGGAGCGTGTGCAGTCCTTCGGGCATTGTAGTAGCTGGCTGTGTATGGGAATTTATTGGCCCTTCAAGCGGATTCTGAGTATCCTCATTCTGGTCGTTCACCAGAGTGCACGATACGGTAGGTGGAGATGACGTTACTGGTATTCTCTCCGCTGTCGAGATATCGGTAGGTATATTGCCGGCGCTAGGGCCGGGGGTTGGCTGTTGAAGTGGTGATTCATTTCGAGCAATAAAAGTGGTAATTTTCGGTGTAAGGGGGGCGCCTATGTAAGGTGCTGGGTCCACGTCTTGTGCGTAGGCGACAGAGCACTGCGGGGACTGGAGTGGATGTCCTTGAAACGGATGTATTCCAGTGAGCACCTCACGTAGCGTTCTCTGGTATCCATATGGGTTTATCTCTGGGGGCCCTGGGCGCGACGTTGTCCGACCTGGTCGTCGCCCGGGCGCTGCCAGTTTCCCGACCTACGGGGATTTGTTTCTGGGCAATCTCGGTTCCAGTGTCTTCCTGGGCAGATCTGACACCAGGGTAAGGAGTCTCGCGGATGTCGAGCGTCGTTACTGGGTCTATGTCCCCTGTCCTGTGGTTGGGGAGGCGACGTACGGAACAGTGGCTCCTTCGGGAAGTCGATGTTATTTACCCGCGCAGTAAGTGTCTCCATGGTGTAGGCTCCGAAGATTAGACCCGCTTCTAATAATTCCCTGTAGCGGGGCCTCATTAGTCCTATAAACTCCGGGCACAGTTCGTCGATGCTTGCTTGGCCGAAAATGCGCCTGAACACGGCTCGCTTTCGTTGTAAGAAGCAAACGCCGCTCTCGTCGCTCCTCTGCTGGTCCCCGTATAATGTTGCAAGTAGGGACGTCCTTGCCCCATCTACGCCGTAGCGCTTTCGTAGCTGCGCCGAAAAATCCTCCCAGCTCCATCGTCCTCGAATATGTGGCTGCCACCACTTTTGCGCCTCTCCCTGTAACCTCTTCACTGCTTTCTCTACCTTTGTTGAAGGTGAGCAGCCCGTCAAGCTGAAGAACTCCTCGCAAGCGAGAATGAACACTTCAGGTTCTTCCTCAGCCAGACCTCCGAACTGGTCTTCCAGAATCCTCGAATGGCACGAGGTATGCCCTATGTTGGCCATTATTTTCGATGACGGAGGTAGGCTATCAACCTCCACGGTCGCTTCGGCCGCGGTCGCCTGGGTCGCAGTCGCCCGTGTTTTTCCCGTGACCGACGTCATTAATAACTAAATTTAAAAAATATATCTATACCTAAAAACATAACTAAGATTAACTTTTTTAAGGGCGCCAAATACTTTTTGAGGGGGAAGCATTAAACCAACATTATACGAAGAGGACAATTATTTAACAAACACGATATACAGGACACTTTCAAAAAAATAAATTATTTATACTAATATTCCTCCTTTTTGCGTTATTTGTTATCTCAGGGTATCGTGAGTCGGAAATCTACACTCAGATTCCTACTTGCCAAAAGCAAGCAGGCCCCACGTTGGGCGCCAATTGATATGACGGTTAGTCGTGCAGTAGGTATTGTTCTAGGAATAACGCAAAAAGGGAGGAATAGAAATGCGATCTTAGGTAGTTACAAGTAATTTATTTTGATAGTCGTGGGGTTAGTCTTAAAACTAGAGTAAAACTTAATTAGACATAATAAAATTAATAAAACTAAATACGCAATTACTTAATTCTACTGTTAAAGTCTTTGTACTTAAAATTAGAGGTTCACTGGCTTAGGCAATGTGGGAGGAATTCTCATTATAGTCAGGCACTTCCCTTTTGGGTGATGGATGTCCAGAGTCCAGTGGCTGCGTTGTATGTAGAGTCCTCGCGTTCGCACTACGTATTCGTGTACCTCCGGATCGGTAGTAGGTACAACGCGGGATAATCAGAGGCCTGGGCGGTCTCCGATGTTGATCTCTGAAGGGCGAAGATCAGTTACTTCCTTCTGGGATGGAAGCGTAAAATTCCCTCGTCGTCAGAGGACCTGGGCGGCCTCTCCAAGGAGCGAGAATAGGAACCTTCCTGGGCGGAAGGTTTCACTTGGCTGGGTGTCCTGGGCGGACTACTGCAACCGACTCCTCTTCCTCGACGGAAGACTGCACGCGACTGTGCTTCCTCGGTGGAAGACTGCACCTGACTGTCTCCTAGAGCCTTCTGTTCGTTGTCTAGCTGTAGGTATTATTTTATCACCCGCATTGTTCCGCGGGCCTTCCGTCGGTGGCTCAATTCCTTTGAGGGGATTATTGCCGTCCCATAAAATCTCAAAGGAATTGCGGACTTTCTAAAATAGCAATTAAGATTATTTTATTTTACGACGTATGGTTACAATTTTTCTAACAATAGATTCGGCTAGCCTTTGTACTAAATTCATTTTATGGCCGGTCTAGTCTGGGAATTTATTATTTACAATGCACATTATACAGCTAAGTATTTCGGTGAATTCGGTCATTTATTTTAGGTGATTACAAAAGGCTATATCAATATAATTAAAATACTAATTGTGATAGAATTTTTTTAAATATTTAAAATTATTTAATATTTTGAATTATCTTACTAAATTTAAGTCGGATATTTTCCGATCAGCGCGAACTTTTTCAACAAGCCACATTGTCATATCGCTTTCGTAGCGAAATGTCAGTCACATACTAACGCAAACCTTACTAGTGTGGAATTGACAATATAGTCCAATCTGTATATCTCCATGACAATTCACGAAACTGGCTCTCTTTTGAACGTGTTAGTTAATGGATAACTATAAATTCAAAATATTTACGTATGTCAGTCCGCGATATGCATGCTTGACAATTTAATTTACTGAACTTATGTTCATCAATGTCGTCTCTGTGTTTCCTTGCGCATAGCCTCTCGTTCTGTTACACGAGTTTCATATGGTAGAGAGCGAGAGAACTAACTATGAGCCAATGAAACTGAGCTTTCGGCGACAACGGTTTTTTCTACGGTCAAACGATAACTCTGACGTCACACACAAACCATAGAGATTACATATCTTTTATTGAGTTTCAAGGTCAGATCGGAGTTATTATGTTGGTATCAATAAAGTGAAAATGACCATAGACAAGACACGACTGTCAATCTGACGTTTCAATACATTTATCGAACTCCCACGTAGAACGTTCATTTCTAGAATTAAATAGTAATTCAAAACATGAAGGAAGCAAAATTGGATGTAAGTCGATACGTATTTCTTTTCTTTGCACCTCAATCTAACGATTTCATGCGTCATCTTGGTAAATGTCTTGTATTTAGTGGATAAATATATAAGCTGTCACTGCGCAACGATTGTTGATCACAGCGCGAATGTAATCAAACAATGCAAACGTGTAACATGCACAAGTTTTGGATATTCGCGTAGAATATTATTGGAAGTAGTAAAATATTAAGTAACTTTTACATCAGTTTAGCACTGTACAGTTTTATGTCGTTTTGTACATAACAAATCTCATACTTTGTAAGATTTTAGTCATTATGTACATTGTACATAGGTGTGCCGCAATCTTTGCAATTACACCATTTTAATTTTAATGCCGATTCTAAATTCGAAATCAATTAATTTATTGATATGTTTAGTACGATTTTGCCCAGTATCATCTTGATTCTATTATCAACTAGAACTATTGAAATGACTGACCGCAACAATGCTCATTTTTGTTCATATACATAATTTTCATTAATTTCTGCAAGTAACAAGTTTTCAAATATTACTTCATAATAATTGAGTACTGGTTATTATAAAAACGTGTAACCTTTGCAGATGTTTGAGTCCTTCTCGGGCACTGTGGAGGGAGAGATGGTGGTCCCGGGGTCCCAGAGAGTAATGGGGCCCGATGGCAAATTAGAATTCAACACTCTCGACGAACCAATAAAGGACACCGTGGTAAGCTGTCATGCAATATGAATATTAATTAAATATCTTAACCAATTGTGTAGCTCCAATTGGTGACAGTTTGCTGAATAGTCGATCAATTTGTTCAATACATTTAATATCGTTTGACAAAATTATTTTTTATAATCTGATCAAAATATTTTATTGTTTTCAGGTGAGAGATTTGAGAGCAGTTGGAATTAAATTCTTACACGTTTTGTACCCAAAGGAAAAAGCCAGCCTCTTAAAAGAATGCAAGTATAATTTTGTTTTCTTTAAATCATGCGCAATGTTATTAATTTAACCATCTATGAAAATGATTGTTCCGGATCTATAAAATAAGATTATCAGGGCATGCAGACCATAAAGCCTCATAATATTTGGAGTTATTTATTTATCCACGTCCTTTATGATGATAGGTGTGTAGCCTCTTTTGTAAGGCTCATCAAAGTTAACAATTAACACTGTACAATGTAAAAAACACACCTTGAATAAATTCTGTACGAATACAAATGTTTTTGCACTGCTGCAAGAATTGACATTGTAACCTCTTGATTCAAATCAAATGCCAAGACCACTAGACAGTATAGGCCAGATAATAGGATTGCAAAACTAATTGCAAGTTAAATTGGATGATAAAAGAAATCAAAATCAATAATACCTTTCTGTGTTTCTATTTGGATTGCCAGTCAACTGTATTATTTTTCCAGGGGATCTCTGGGGCCCCCTCCTTCTGTGCACGCTGATGGCCACTGTCCTGCAGGGCTCCGCAGATCAAGCCAATTCTAACGACGGGGGGCCTGAGTTTGCCGAAGTATTTGTCATTGTATGGATCGGCTCAATGATTGTGACGCTTAATTCTAAATTACTCGGTGGGAACATGTAAGTTTTCTTATGATGATTTTCTGCCACAATTACTGTACATTATCTTGAAGAATACAATTTCTTATGTTCTTATTCGTTGGTTTGTTTCTTTACTCCTCATGTGATTTCTTCACAATATCACAATAAATATGTATTTTTAAATTGGTTTTTGTTGTAGATCATTCTTCCAGTCAGTGTGTGTGCTGGGATATTGTTTGCTGCCAACCTCCGTGGCACTTCTGGTCTGCCGCATTATATTGCTGGGAACTCAAACCACATTCTTATTTTTCCTGCGGCTCGTTATCACAGTTATAGGATTCTGCTGGGCCACTTTTGGTAAATATTGTTTTGTTTCAATCAATAATATTATGTATGGTACACTACTGTCCTAAGTGAAAACACAGTATTTTGTATTTATTGGGAATTAACTATGTAACAATTTGTAGACATTTTGTTTGAAATGTTTTATCCACTATGTACTTTTGTTACCTGAATTTATTATTTCACTATAATAAATTCTAGTAACAAAAGTATATAGTAAGTAAAACTTTTCAAACAAACACAATATCTTACTTGAGACTCTCAAGGAAGATACTGTGTTTTTACTTACCACGGCAGTAACAAAATGCATAGATCGATAATGACACAACCGGAATCATAGATGATGTTATATCTTCTATTGCTAAACAAATTTGATAAAATTGCCGAAATCAGATTTTACCACTGGCCTTGAATTACTCTCTTTTGACACAAAAGATAATTATTTTTTCACCGATTGGATATGGAATTAGTGGAAAAGGGAGAAGAATTAATGCTGGCATTATTAAATAAAAATAAAATATGTTTTTTTAATTGGTTAGATTATGGCGTCCCCATTAAGTCTAAAGTCATGCCTTACTCATAATCGCAGTATAAATATTATACGGGCACATAAGGTCGGAATAGTGAAAAACGTTACTCAAATCGCGGTGCGTTCGTATACGGGGGTAAAGTAGATGTCAGATTTATACCGACCGGCCCCCAGTATAGCATCGAAATAGCAAATTTTTTTACATTTTACCAAGAGGTTTGACAAATATCGATCTGTTAATTCTACTTTGCCCAAAAAAAAGACGTAATATTCATTTTCAGCACTATCGGAGAGAGATTTTAAATTCAAATGTCGATTTACCGAAGCAAATATGAAATGCATTATCGATTTAGTAAGGCCGGAATTTTGTTGTACATAGAAACAGATGGGCTCAATGACATTACAAATGTCATTAGACAGGGTAGAAAAATATCAACGGATTTTTTGTGCCACTGTTTACATAGGTACCTGTGAAGTAAATAGACATGTCATGTCCCGAATCTGCGAATGAATTTGTGAATCAATAGGAAGAGGTGTATTAATTACCATCAATATGTAAATTATTGATCAATGGTTATGACTCCTTAAATAATAATGTCCAAGTTTATAAAATGAAACCTCAATACTGAGTAATGTTCCTATGTAATAAAAACATTCTTTTCACCGTTCTGATATGTGCGCGCCCCAGCGCGGCAAAATATTAAAAATAATCATATTATGGACATCTGAAAAAACGTGAAGTTAGCAACACGACGCCACCTGCGAAATTGGTCATGTTTTTAAGGTTTGGGGCAGAGTGATGCCAAACTAAAATAATCATAACCCATAAACCATTGGTAAAGCTATTCTCGGCATAAATATTATTATAACGATTTTAACACGAGCGGTATAGGGCCCTCTTGCTTGCATAGCTATACCATTGCTATAAAGGCGCAACAAGGATTCATTATAAGTAAGACGGATGGTGTTTGAAAGAGAGAGTGTGAAAACAGTGTGCAATACAGTTGTGAATGATGTATACTTGGAGCAGGTGGATGAGTTTGTGTATTTGGGAAGTATGTCTATGAGAGATGGAAAGGTTGATAAGGATATTGAAGAAAAGGTAAATGCAAAGAGACTCCATAGAGGACTGAACGCCATTGGCGCCATGGCGACAAAAAAAATGTCCAAAGAAGCAAAGCTAGCAGTCCACAATGGAGTGCTGATACCAACCCTGATGTATGGCAGTGAGTCATGGAACAGACAGAGGAAGGATGAGAGTAAACTAAATGCTCTAAAAATGTGATCCCTGAGGCGTATGTGTGGTAAAACTATATATGACCATGTGAAAAATTTTGAGATTCGCAAAGAATGCAAGACTGATGTGAATATAATGAGTAAGATTCAGAAAGAGACTCTTAGATGATTTCAGCATGTAGGGTGGATGAACAAAGAAAGGAGTGTAAAGAGAATATATGATGTGAATGTGAATGGAAGAAGAAGCCGGAGACGCCCGAGGAAGACATGGCATGATCAAGTAAACTAAATACTTGAGTCGGGCCGTGTCAAGAGTCAGAATAACAAGAGTAATGAGACGATGTGTGAATGTAATAAAGAGTGTGTGCTATGACTGGTTGTTTGGCGGTATGTCCTCTCTGTCTACCCCTTTGGAAATGGCGTGACGGTTAGTTAGTTTGAAAGTAACTTGCTTTTAAGATCTGATCACTAATCATAAATGACCCACTTTCATTCTGCCAACAACCACTGTGTATTGATATTCCACTTTTTTCCACAGAGTTTCTTGACTGTCCAGACGGTCAATGCTGTTAGTTTCTCGCTACTCTTGTATATAACATTGCACACCATTTGAAACTTGTCAAATAGAAACTTTGGTGGCTCAGCTCGAATGGAATTCGCCAGACTCACCGGTTATGTTTCGATTAAATATGTTGTCTGTGTGATTTCAGCATCCACCGCTTTCCTGGGCGACAGCCAGCCTCCGGGTAGGAAAGCTCTGGCCATGTACCCCATCTTCCTCTTCTACTTCATCATCTCCTGGCTCGTGATATCGCACACTACGGCGTAGTTATTTTTATCGAAAAGAGACTTTAAATTTTAAATGTATGTGTATAAATTTCTGTGACAAAACTGTTAATATTAGAATTTGCTATATTGTTGGTTCGCTACAAAATATCCCCATCAACAAAACCATATTGCCCATCAAACCAAATTTTCCAAAGTATTATTATTTTAAAATTTTGTACGTAGTAAATACATTTTTAACCTTATCTACACAGCTGTTGCATATGAGATCCATCGACAGCTATCCCCATACGTGGATGTCGCATATATACTCCATGAAGCTTTACTAAAATACATACAATGTGGCAAAAACGTGCCGCATGGTGGGATAGATTGCGTTTAAACTGCCAATACTGTAAAATTTATTGAAATTGATAACTTTTCGTGAAGATACAATTTACAAAATATTTAGTTTGGGACTTTTCACAGCAAGCCAACAGTATACAAATGAGGCAAGTTCAAACAACTGATTGCTCTCGTGTGTAGTAAGTTTGTGTGTACTCTCTGTAATAATTTATCATGCATAGAATGTACCTGCGGATTATGATTCTATGTTAAACATAATCCAAGATATTAAAATCATGGCTTATAGTTCCAAAAGACGTCTTGACATCTCCATTTATGGTATAATTATAAAATATGTTGATGGCTTCAACAGCAAAAAGCATTGAACGTGTTCTCAAAAATGTAAATATTAATTGATAAAAATAATTCACTATTGTTAATTATTGTTGTTTATTTTTGCTGGTTCGTGAGAAGGTTTTTTTGTTTGTTTTCTTTGCCCAAATTCTGCCAACTTGATAACTCTTTCGAATAAGATATATCCTTTGTTAGAACCCACTTTTCATTTTCATCTGCTAACTTAAAGTTTTATTGGAGTAGAGTACAAGTGTGTGGCTTATTTGATGATTCTCTCTGATTGAACCATTTGATATAATTTTCTAAACCAATGGAAAATGAGTTATTTATCCTATTTAAAATTTTATACATGTGCCATTGCTCTTCTGTTTCCTGGGAATGTAATTTTATGTTGGTCTTCATTAGTTAAAGTCCATTAGAGATGGTTGATACCTGAAATGGGTTGTCACTGCGGTTCCAGTTACCGGTGACTGATGAGAAACTGGTTATTTATCCAGTTACTTTTGGAACCGGTTCCTCAAAAAGAAAAAAACATGGGGGGTTGCTACAGAATTTGTGAGAAAAAATTTCCCATCCGGGGTTGCTAATATTTTTCGAATCCTGGGGGAGGGGTGACTCAAGAAATTCTGAGGAAAAAACCTCTTTTTTTTAAATATTTTCGTTTTTGATAAATTTTCCAAAAAGAACCGGTTCCTCGGAGAAATATTACCTACCAGTTCCAGTGACAGCAAAGGAACCGGTTCCAAGCAACCGGGACAGGAATATTGACTATGTCTAAAGTCCATTGCACAATATTTTTCCTAGTTTTTATTGAAGGTTATTTCTAAGAACTATTATTATTTAGTGCCCTGAATTGTGTGTCTACGGATTGCACATTAGCTAATGTTATTCATATTTTGTATCATTCCTTTTAAGAAATGAAATAATTTGCATTTATTAATTTTTTTTCATTCCATTTTCAATGCTTTAGTTTTGTCTGTATGACTTATTTTATTTTATTTGTCGGCACCGTAAAAATGTATGTAAAATAATTATTGTACTACTCACCCTTCATTCCTTTATTCTGACTGAATCTTTGGAACTTATAAATGTTATAATAGGTAACTTAACTCAAAATTATTTTTTCCACATCAATATTATTTTAATGTTGTTTAGAAATGTCCAATTCGATAGCAGTACTAAAATACATTGAATGTGTACCTAGATATTAAATATACATAATAAATCTAATTTAACTAGAAAAACATTATTATTGAAATATCCCATTAATAGCAGATCTTACACAGTACACGCATGCATGTAGTAGATTAATTAAAAACAGTCTTCCCTTTTACATCTGGTGTTTTTATTTATTTATTATTATTTAGCCGCCCGTCCTTTGGGTTATTATTCAAAAAGTAGGTAAAAACACATTGGATTTTTTTAATTAGATTTCGCAAAAACAATACGTGTTTACAATATGCCAACTTGTATGGGAGAGTCGAAAATACCCGAACACATCCGTTAACTTCGGCTGACCTCGAAATACTAAACGAGATGATGCAGGAACAAATTTGACGTATACTAATGTTTCGTGGGTTTCAGGTATAGTGTTTTTGTACCGGTAATAATAATAATAATAATTGGATGATTTGTATAGCGTCGTTTTTGTGAAAAATCACCTCATGGGCAGGTAGGGCGGTTAAGTCAATTAATCATTTAGTTAAAATTCATAAAGCATTTTCTGAGGGGTGGTGTAATTTTACACAATACATATGTTATATAAGTTTTTAGATATTATAATTTAAGTACCATGCAATAAATTAGTCAAATATCTAACAGTATTGGTTTTCTATCCACCGTAGAACGGTGACCACTTCTCGTAAAGACACCAGTTGGAAATCTGAAGCAGTTTTAACATTCTTCAACGGAGACACTCTGAATGTGAGGACCCGACCCTTGCAGAGCTACAAAAAAACAGCAATAATTTATATGGTGCATAGTCAGATAAACAAATACCTCCCTTTATTTCATATTAAGATCATTATTTTTTATGTTACAATAGCTGCATATTAATATAATTACATAAGGGTTTCTGACTCACCTCCATTAATTTTTCATCAGAAATGTCATCGCCGATAAAAATTGCCTTGACTGTGGTATTCCAGTCTTCGCCAAACTTGTTTTTCAATAAGAATTCACCAGCATAACCTGTCAATTAAAAAAATAAACATAAGGTTTGGTTACTTCTTTTATGTATGTTAAGGAAATTCGAGTGGCGCAGAGAGCATTCTCAGGAACTGCAATTCAGTTAACTACCGTGCCATGAAGTTAACCCTCCCGAAGCTGGGAGACCTTTTAATCGTGGTGAGATTAAAACTAGACTATTTGGTACTATGTAGATGACCGCTGAAATTCCATCATCATCCGATGGTGTTCTTGGTTGGAAAAGAGCAACAAAGGTCACCCACATAAAATGGGTAGACAATCTAAAGAGAACTGCCGACTTTGGTTGGGTGAGAACCAAGAAAAATCAGCAAAGCTGAATTCATTTGAGGGATTAATGTCCAAAACTGTATGCAAAAAGTTAGTTAAAAGATAAATAATCAATTTCCTTTACATTTTTGTGCTGTGCAAATTTTAAATCCGTTATTATTACGTTTCTGTCTTACTATTTAAAGCTGATTTTATGATCACACTTACCCTTGTTCCAACTGATTTTGGGCTGAACTTCTATAGCACAAAGAGCATCGGTTGGCTGCAAACCGTGGCTCCTGATTATTTCTTCCGCCTCCTTTATGAGAGCCGGTCTTAACTCTTCCGGAGTTTCGCGAAAGTGAAATGTTATAACTTTCCCCTTATTTTCTACCCAGGCGCCATCTCTGCAAACCTAAAATATTATCCAAATATGATTCCATAAAATGCTTAACCCCTCCCTCTGTACTGTAGTAATGTATATGATTTAAACTGTGTTAGAAAGAGAAAAAAATGCTTTTTATTGCCATTTAAAAGTTTACCATGCACATTTAAGAAAGATTATCATTTATCATCAAAAGACTCGAGTGGTGAATTTTATGACTGGATAAATATTTGCATATTCAGCAGTTAAAGGGTTAAATCAATCAAATGTATTTATGTATTTAATGCTGTTTTTTTCCTGGGCTAACTTAAAATTATATCTAAGGATTATTTTACTCATTAATTACATGTATTATCAGCGTCAAATATCAACTTAATCCATTATTATTTTTATTGTTGATAAATTTAATGTAATGTTATTAATGTACAATCATGATGTTTGGAAAATAAATTATTATATGGTACCCGTTGCTTCAATGCCTCCTCCATGTTTTTCATCCTGTCTAGATCTTCCTTAGGTACGGTGTGCACGTATCTTGTACCATCCGGATATATTATTTCGAAACCGTGACTCCCGGCATATGTAAAGCTTGGAATTCCAACCTAAAAGTTATAATTAATAGTTTTTTTTTAATTCGTTCTGGAAGCTTGAATTCGTAACGGAGTCAATTAAATTTCTATCAAGCAAATAACATAACAGCGCGATTTCCCACAAATCTTTGAAGAGGTTTTTGAAAGCAACCCGACTGAAAGTGGTCCCAGTGGCGAATCAGGTGTGAATGACGATGGCGTGAATGATCTCAAAATCAGCATGGATGAAATAAAAAAAGCGATTAAATGTATGAAGAATGGTAAGGCTGTTGGTTTCGACAATATTGCTGCTGAATACTTTAAAGGAGATAGCCGTATAATTCGCACATGGTTATGCAAGCTTTTTAACCAGTGTTTAGAGGAGGGTTACACGCCATTAGATTGGAGGAAGGCTGTGATCATGCCTCTATACAAAGGTAAAGGTTCACGTATGGAATGCGGAAATCACAGGGCTATTAGCCTGCTAAGTTCAGTTGGAAAGCTGTATGGTAGGATAATGATTGAAAGGGTGCAAACGAAAACAAAAGATAAAATATGGAAGGTGTAAGGTGCATTTATGAGCGGAAAGGGGTGTATGGATCAGATTTTCTCGTTGCGTATGCTAACAGAGAAGTTTCTGGCAAAAAACCAGAAACTCTTCTGTGCCTTTGTAGATCTACAAAAAGCGTACGACCGAGTTGATAGGAAAAAATTATGGAAGGTATTGTCCAAGTATGGAGTGAATACGAATCTCATACAGGCAATCGCGTCTCTGTACGAGGAAAGCGTTGTATGTGTTAGGGTAAACGGTGATTTTACGGAGTGGTTTGACCTCACAAAAGATGTTAAGCAAGGCTGCGTAATGTCACCGTGGTTATTCAATCTATACATGGATAATTGTATGCAAGAATTGAAAGAGGTGGGCTTGGGCGCGAAAATGAGTAATCTGAAAGTATGTTGCCTGTTGTATGCGGATGATGCGGTGCTGATTGCTAACAGTATGGAAGATTTACAGTCCCTTGTATCTAGAATGAATGAAGTATGCATGAAGAACGAGCTAATGATGAATGTAAGGAAGTCTAAAGTCATGGTGTTTGAAAGAGAGGGTGCGAGAACAGTGTGCAATATAGTTGTGAATGACGAATAGTTGGAGCAGGTCGATAAGTTTGTATATTTGAGAAGTATGTTTACGAGAGATGGAAAGACTGATAGGGATATTGAAAGAAGGGTGAATGCAGGAAACTCAATTAATGGAGGACTGAACGCGGTTGGCTCTAACAAAAAGTTGTCCAAAGAAGCGAAGCTAGCAGTCCACAATGGAGTGCTGATACCAACCCTGATGTATGGCAGTGAGGCATGGAATTGGCAGAGGAAGGATGAAAGTAAACTGAATGCCATAGAAATGAGATCTCTGAGACGAATGTGTGGTAAAACCATGTATGATTGTGTGAAAAATATTGAAATTCGTAAAGAATACAAGGCTGATGTAAGCATAATGAGTAAGATTAAAAAAGGGACGCTAAGATGGTTTGGGCATGTGGAGCGAATGAACGAAGAAAGGAGTGTAAGAAGAATGTATGACGCGAATGTGAATGGAAGAAGAAGCCGGGGACGTCCGAGGAAGACATGGCACGATCAAGTGAATCAAATATTTGAGTCGGGCCATGTCAGAAGTCGGAATAATAGAAGAGAATGTATGAGACGATGTATGATTGTGAATGAAGCAATAAGTGTATGCCAAGATCGAGTTGTTTGGCTGTCCATCCTCTCTGCCTACCCGTGCGGAGAAACGGCGTGATGGTTAGTTAGTTAGTTAGCTAACTAACTATACATCACACCGTTTCTCCGCAGGGGTAGGCAGAGAGGATGGAATGCCACACAACTCTGTCTTGGTGCAAACTTCTTGACCTCGGATCATAGATCTATGATCTGAGTTTTTAACCATTCACTCTCATAGATGCTCTTCTGTTACATTACTTCTTCTCTTAACATGAACTAACTGAAGTATTTTTTTTTAAATGTGAATACCGCACAAGAGTCCCTACTGCTCCCAAGCCAGTGAGACTATGGCATCCCCAATAAGAAACTCCAGTCCGTTTTTTAATTTTTTTTTGTTAATGTTAACGTTCTAACTTAATTTTTGGCTTAAAGTTCGTATTCATAGTGAAAATAATTGTTAAATTTTCAATTTTTTAAAGCTGTTGGGTGTGACGTCACACGAGTAGTCAGATTGGCGGTTCAATAGGCGGTAGTTGATATTGTATGCATTCCATACAAAACATTGAGACCTTTTATACTCAAATTTAATTGCTTTTCATTGAAGGATTATAAAATATCACCGTCTCATCACTATTGTAGACGCATTGTACCAAAGTGCAAAAATAAGTTCATATCCTCAACTGATAAACAATTTATCAGCGTTCCAAGAAAGTCATTGCTACGAAAAAAATCCCTAATGTTGCTAATCAGAGCGCCGCGAACACACGCCTATCCACTGCCAGCTCTCGGCAGCTACTGGCGATTTGACCAGTGCAAATAAGTGTCGCGCTAACTAGATAAAATAGGCAAATGCGAGCTCGTAAATTTATTAAAATATCGTACTTTTTCAATTATTATTTTTTTTTCTTCTAAATATGTCTAATTATTTAATAATATCTAAGTACAGTAAGTGAGTAAAAAAATCTGAAATATATCGATTAGTACGTGCGTAAATAAATAGACAAATTGAAGGAGTTTCGTAGCAAAAGACGTGCTGGGAATTTTTTTATTAATGATTTTATTTAAAGTAACATTGACTTTCCGAAAACTGGCCAAGCTATATAATTATTTATTTATTTACGCCCTTAGGGCTTTTACATACAATAATTTATTGATTTATAATACTGTATCCATTAGATGATACGAAATATGTGTGTTTTATAACAAACGTTCGTTTGAAAATGTAAAAATCTGCGCAACGACCAACGGAAGAACTTTATTCATAAAAATATATTTATAATCTATCAAAATTTCAAACTTACTATGCTAAATAAAACAAAAATCTTTCAAAATCAATTTACGTATTTTGTGGAAAATAGTCGACACGTCTAGAATTCGTTTAAAAAATGACTGTTTTTTTCAGTTGTGTCTTTATATCGCCTTAAGCGCCCATAGCTCGCAATTGATCCAATTTTTTTAAACCTAAAGTGGAAGACTATGATCTAATATGTTGGCTACAAATATACGTATTATGATACCGCCGCATATCGCATATATCGATACCGGGTCCACAGATATTAGCGTTCTGACCGTTCCGAGATATTTAACGATATTTTGGTATTCATATCTATTGAATACTGATTTGATAGTTGATAATAATAATAATAATATTTTGTTGATTTTTATAAAACCATTTTGGCGTAAATCACCCCAAGGACGCTGTACAAATGTTTTTTTTCCCAATGCTCTATTTTTTAATAATAAAAATAAAATAGTTTACATGATAATATTACAGAGTTGGTGGTTTACTTAATAAAAAAATAGAGTTCATAGTGACAAATTTTGATTTAGAAGTTAAAATCATAACATAATATACGTAATGTACAACGTGACGTAGAATATTTAACTTATAGCATAACAACTATACTAGTGGTATATGTTGTCTATCTTATCACTAACTATAAGACAGTCTATCATATCGATGATAAGTACTGGTGTCACTGACCGTTCTTGATATATTCGATATTCATCGTTATCTATCTAATATTAATAAAGCATTGTTATCGCTGATATTTCAATAAAAATTATTCCTTCGGTGTCGGCAATGAAAAAAACTATAAAAATTCCTAGAAATGACAAAACGTGAAAAATATTACAAAATTTTAAACTGTTATGTCCCGGACACTATTAGGTCTACGGAGACCATTTGATTTCAAATTTCCGCAAATTTTGTCTACTTTAAAAAGTATTAAATGTTTATGTCGAAAAATTAAACATTCGGGATTAAAAATCGACAAAAACTGAAGGAAGGTCGAAAATTTAGTTTTTTTTTTTTTATCTCAACTAAAAATTCGGAGGTTGTGGGTTCAAATCCCAGCTTACGCATGTAAATTTGATTGAAATAATTTGTGTCTTTTTACAATTAATTTTTTTTAAATAATACCGCATATATTTGTGGCGCGTTCCAAAATGAAAGATGCTTGAAATGGTTTTAGCTGTGTTTAGTAACTAGATCTGAACAGTCCGGTATTTCCCCACCTTCCTCATCCCCATCGCCTTCCCCACCCTTTACCTTTTACCCTCACAACATACCCCAATAAGGGATGCCATAGTCCAACTGTCTTCGGACAGTTCGGAAAGAAAATAGGAGTGTCAGGAGAATTCATAACGCGAAAGTAAATGGCAGAAGAATTAATCAATCAATGCAACAATGATATAAAAACAGCCTTATGAACACCCACCATGAATAACATAATACCGACAGACTAATATATCAATATTAGGTAATATCACAAAAGTACAGGTGTGATACAGAACTATTTCAAACGCTCACAATGATCAAGAACTTAATACCTTTCTGGCTAGAATTTTTTGGATGCGATTTTAACCTTTAATGCTTTGAATTATGTATTAAGGGGAAATTAGAATCGCTTGCATTAATGACACATTAGATAATATTTTGTATTTCGTGAATAGTTCCCTCTTTGTCGGTTTACGAAATAGTTTACTGCGCATGCGCCTGTCACGGACTTGACAAAGACAAAATTTACAGCAGTTTTGCGAGAGGAGTATGCTAATATTCATAGGTTTGAAACATTGAGGTACCTTTCAGGGCTTGAAATAAAAAATATATATTTTATTCATTATAAGAAATAATAGGTTTGAGATATCATTAGAAATCCTCCCCTTCCAGAGTCACCGAAGAAATAATCACCAAAGAAACTGCCGATAATGACATTGTTGTAATGTGGAAGGGGTATAAATTATTACGTAGACAAATTCATTAAAATTCCTATGAATATATTGAATATCCAAGAAAAACTCTCAAGTAGTCGCAATAAACAAATAGAATGAATTTACGAGCGAAATAAACACTGTAAACAGCGAAACTATAAGAAAAAGAACGATAAACAGTGGATACAACTCTTATCTAGTTATAATTGGGCTCGAAAACTGCCCATGTGACGTCAGAAGCGGTGGTATCAACAGAACATGGTGTTTTGATGGCACAGTTTTAAATTCACTTTTATATAATGATTTATAAAATCTACTTATAATTTTTAAAATAAAAGTAATATATTCAGAATCGGCGATTGCTGATCTATACGAATATGTATTTTTAAAGTCGTAATATTTTTCGCTGGAGATCCTTATTGGGGTATGTTGTAAGGCTGGAGTTAGTGAGGAGGGGAAGGCGATAAAAAATAGGAAGGTGGGGAAGTATCTGACTATTAAGATCTGGTCGCCAAACAGGGCTAAAGCCATTTCAAACAACGTTTCGACTCTGAATGATGGTCTTACACCAGGGCGACACTGATATCTTCCATTCTGGAACGTGGAATAAATAACTTGTGAAGTA
Organism: Halesus radiatus; assembly: GCA_022606495.2. Lineage (NCBI taxonomy): Eukaryota > Metazoa > Arthropoda > Insecta > Trichoptera > Limnephilidae > Halesus > Halesus radiatus. The sequence continues at coordinate 76,933 of JAHDVE020003274.1, forward strand.
ACACAAATTAATCAAATTAAATTTACTTGCGCACGTCGGGATTTGAACCCGCAACCTCCAGATTCGTAGCCAAGGATCGTAACTACTCAACCACGGAGACCGTCAGATCACAGTCAATACAGATCGTCATATCAATAAGCTTGATCATGGGTCTTCCTGGGTCTTTTACGTGTTTTGTTTATTATGCTTATATCGGGCCATGCACTCTTTTCGGATCTCAACATTCGTTATACACTTGTTCGTGGTTTTAGAACACATGCGCAGGTACGCCTCAGGGATTTCATTTCTCCTGCATTCAGTCAACTTTCGTCCTTTCTCTCTCACTTGCCTGCCTTACTGCTATACATTAGGATTGGTATTAGAACTCCATTGCAGGCTGCCATCAATATATTATGTCTTCTGATCACAAACACTTCATATTTTGAAGTTTTATAAGTTGAATTGAATATAAATAGATACAATATTTACCAATCGTTTAACATTGTCCGCTTGCCTTCCTGAAATGAATGAACAAAAAATATCTTTGCAGTTTGAAATCTTGTTCAGTAATTCCCTGGTCTCCATAGGCAATACGGCCAGATCTGGGTGTGGCGATATTGGAGCAAGGGTTCCATCGTAATCCAGCAACAGCGCCAACTTGTCGCTTCTACCGACATTGCTGTAATGGTAAAAAATTATATATCATTGAAAAGGTCAGACACCAGAATAATTTTTATTTCGAAATACTGCACTCCATTATTAGCATTCCTATGAGACAGTTCTCAACAAACAAATAATTTTGCAGTCAAAAGGGCAAAACAAAGCGTATGAAATCAATTGTGACTACAATAATATTTTCAATAGTCAACATTTGTTTGATACTTTTTCGCACTTATCTAGCCCATCGAAGCACGCCTCGTGACGTCTGGACGAACTGATCACGCAGTCTTTTTACACGAAAATAAATATGCGCGCGCAATTTGAAAACATTGAAATTTGCATGGAGCCAATGACAAATATTAAATTTTTCAAATACGCACGATGACATAATAATAATAAATCTAAAATAGTAATTTGAAATATACTTACTCCGTTAGAAATTTGTTGATTTTTTGTGTTTGTGCCGCCATTTTCGTATTCCGGTAATTTGCTGTAAGTTAATTATGATATAATGAATTAAGGAACAGTGCGGTTATTAAAACCAAGTTCGTGCTAGATGCCATGAGATACTGACAAGAATTCCGCTAGCATAACATTTATATGAACAGCGATAAGAAATAACGTACTTCAAACCTGAATAATCCCCACAGTATAATAATAAACATAATTAATAAACAGTAAAGTTATGATCGTGGCCCAGAGAAATCTACAGTGACATCAAACTCTTATAACAATCAATATTAGTATTTTTCATATTTCGTACTTGCCGAATAACCTTGACCCACAGTAAATAATAATGTTTGACCATGGGCTAGAAACTTAATTTAAATGATTATGAACCTAAATTTTGTTTATAAAACTACTGATAAATCTTAATTATACGCTTCCCATGTATAGCCATTATTTTTTTAATAAAAATTGTGAGTGTTTGTAATAAAGTTTGTTAGCTATCCGATAAAGTTAATACGATTTTCGGCTTCATGATAATTCAACACACGTATGAATCGGCATGCTTTTTAAAAGTGATATAAAGTCATTAAAAGTATGAAAAAAAACTATCCTGAAAACGAACCTAAGCTAATCTAAATAATCTTTTTTAATGAAAAAATGTTAACGAAAAGATTATTTAAAATTCAAATATTATTTAAATCAATTAAAAAATCGTACCTTGACTTTATATCACTAATAAAAAGTATGCCGATTCATACGTGTGTTGAATTATCCGAAATGAAGATGAAAAAAACTATCCCGAAAACTAACCTAAGCTAATCTAAATAAAAAATTTTTATAAAAAATGTTTACAAAAAGATTATTTAAAATTCAAATATTATTTAAATCAATTAAAAAATCGTATCTTGACTTTATATCACTTATAAAAAGTGTGCCGATTCATACGTGTGTCGATTCATACGTGTTGTGAATGTCACCTGATTTTCAACCAATAAATTAACGCGAAATAGGTACTTACCAATTTTTTTTTAATTGAGAATTTTTCGCACGTTTTCTTTTTAAATAGGAATGTTTAAAAATATTTTTATCATATTAACTAGAGCCAATTGAGCAAAATAACAATTAAAAAATCTGCATCAAGGAATAAACAATAACTATAATGTAATAAAGTAATATAAAATAAACATAATATAGGTACCTACTCACCACCAATACAGAATCAGCTTCGATAATCCGCAGAGCTCTTTCTCTTTTCGCTTATTCCAATAGCAAGTGCAACTACATTAATGTGATTTTCCTAAAGGTCATTAGCGATGCGATAATGTGCAACGTGCTTGTTTCCATATGGAATATTTATAATACAGCATAGATATACCACTCTCTCACAGGCAAGGGCACAAAGCAAACACACTCAAACTCGTAATAAACTAATAATGTGCTAATCTATGGTAGGTAGGTACCTCTACCTATTTAAATGGGTAATAAAAATACGCGGCAGTGCCGCGGAGTATTTATTGCGAAATATTTACGATCTATTATGTTTTCATGTAATCTTGGGAATTACGCTATCTTGTGATTTGAGTTAAATGTATATTTTGTGAAATACAATGCCATCGAGAATATTTCTCCTATTATGCAGATGGCAGATCTTAATTTGACAAGAGACTATTATCTTTTTCCGGGAAATAATTTGAATTAGAAAAGAATACAATACGAATGCATCATATATGAAGCTTGTTTATAAAATCTTACTCAAGAACAAAAACTGGTGATTTATTCGATTTTGCTGTTTTACGATGAATCCCTTTTACAAAGTGCCTGCTTAGTGCTTACTGTTTTACTCCGTCTAGCCATGACGTATTGCCAGTTTCGAAATTTCGGACAGGGCCGGAATTTCAGTTGCTTTTTAAGCTCGCTACGGTCCTGAATTTCAGTTGCTCTTGTTCGCTATCAGAGATGTTTGCGTTTATCGAGTTGCTCTTTGGTAGAAACCCTGACAATATAAGCCGACTGATGATATTCCTGAGTATATATACTTAAATACTGGCCCTATGAGAAATATTTACGCAAGTCAAGTTGCTCTATGTCAAGAACCTTGACAATGGCAAGTGACAAAATAAACCGTCTAATGATATTAGCGATGGGTCATTACTCATTTTGTTAAGAGCGGGAGTCACGGTACCAGCTCAACATTTTCGAACGACTCAAAAGTACGATGCAATTGAACAACGGCTCGTTTAAGAGCCGGCACCTATTAAGAGCAAACTCCCAGTTCATGAGCTCATACCCCTGTTCATACGGCTCCCATCGTACAGATGTGGGTATAAAACGTCCAAATGCCAGCCAGACTGTCAGACACCGTTCACGTACTGTACAGTGCCTACACACGTGTAAATGTGGTAATTATTCTTATCGCTACGCACAAATGTGTGAAGTCTTGAAAACAACTGCTAAGATGCGCTATGTCGCCAAATATCAAATGCAATTTCCACGGTCGTGTGCATAATTTAGCCTTGTAGAAATTAGACACGTATACGATGATTTTATATAAACAAATTAAAACAAAGAACCTTATTTAAAGATGTGCGTCGTAGAAATGCGTAAAAATATTTTCGAACATCTGAGATATGTTTATCTTTTTAGGTAAATAAACAATCTGTTTCCAAGGTTTGTCAAAAAAAAGTCAGCTCAATTGAGACGTGGTGCGGTTTACCAGGAGTCGTACGCTCACGACTCATCAAAATGAACCGGAACAAATTGCTCGTTCATCGACGACTCATCGCTAGATGTATACCTGAGTATACCGAAATACGAACCTTCTAAATTAGCTTCCACACGAGCGGGCGGCCCAATACTGAAAAAGTCATGGCGTCGAAAGGTTCGACTATCCGGTCGTCCTTTCCTAAAGTTGGTAGACTTGACTAGGAAAGGACGAACGGATGGTCGAACCTTTCGACGTCATGGCTTTTTAAGTATTGGACCACCCGCTTGTGTGAAAGGCCTAATGTAGTCGGGTATTGTTTTGATTTATTTTTATCGTGTTCGTTGCAAGCTAGTAATTTTTGTAAGGTCTCTCAAAATCAGTCCAGAATGACAGACTAAAAAGATTTTTTTCTTATTAAAAAGATAGAGTTGCTTGTTATTATTAATTGGGTAGGTACCTAATCGAAATTTATTAGACTGAAATTCAATAACCGAATTTGATCTCTCTCTCTCGTATGTGACAAACGGAATGTTCAAATCATTTATCGCACAAATCAATTATCGGAATGATGTACACGACTAGATGTGAATGATGACACGTAGATTAGGAGCTCCGAAATTCGCCCTTGTCCATCACAGTAGAAAATTTCACAACAACTCACAACGGTCACACGAAAGAAACAGCGCACGTTCAATTTCCTAATTTATTAAGTGCGTAGGTACCTACCTACACTTTATAGATGGCTGAAAATGCCACTATGATTACAAAACTGAAAACGCAACACGATTTTTTCGAAACAGACTTTCTTTGAACACCACTAAACCACTTGGTTTTATAATAATAATAATAAATAAATGGATTACTTCTATAGCGCCGTTTCTGTGGGTAAATCACCCCAAGGGCGCTTTTCAACCACGGGGCACTGTCGCAACTAAAGAAATTCATCGATTTTCTTTTACAACACTTTTAGAGAATAGCTGCCAGCCGCTTTTTAATTACTATGACCGTCGTAAAAAGTTTGATCGATTTTCATGTTGTATGTTGTAATGTCATTGATTGTGTGACCTTCGGGATTATTGATTGATAGAGGACTGAACATTTCGCGCATGCGAATTTCGCCATTTTCACGTGAATAACGCGAAATTCGCAATTTTCGGATAAATATTTTCGTATTTTTCACGTGATATTCTGGTAGATATTATTTTAAAATAAGAAAGCAATAATGTACGTTTTAAATTATAATAATAATCATAAAAAAGACAACACAAATTTTTATGCACCACTTTTGTTTCAAAATACCAAAATGAGAACATAACACCGCTTTCATTGAGAAATACTACCGTTTATCCTAAAATTAGCCCCATTTACCTAAAAATAACGAGAATTTCGAAAAAAAAAACTTTCCCCAAAAAACACACGATTTTTTTCAGGTCTCTATTGATATCATGGGACTATGGCGACCTCTGTAGCAGGGGGGTAAGATTATTTGAACTGTGTTTTTCACATGTATAATTTACCATTAATTAATTTTAATTTATGCCCTATTCCAGAATGTCGGGAGGTTAGTGCAATCCCAAAAAAGTAGGTACTTATATTTATTTTAGACCGTGAGACTCATTAATTATCATCCTGGTGAGAGCCCGCCATTCGGAATCGGAATATTACTTGAAATGGAATAGGGTATTTTCACAAAGTACAGATACCGTTAAAAATGTGTAGAAAATTTAAAGTTTATATTTCTGATTCTGATAATCGCACCAAAAATGGGAAATTTTAATATTTTCATCAAAAATTATTGATTTTCAAACTATCTGAAACCTGTCATTTCGACACAGTGCGAACTGGCTACAGCGTCATTATTATGTACGTAACGCTAATGGCTGGTAAGACGGCTGTTACCGACGTTGATCCACGAACATGTCGTTTTAGAGCCGGATCAAAAATTGCACGTTAAATCGTCATAGAAATTTTTTTCGTAAATATAAAAATAAAATTAAAGTACCGTCATTATCGTAATATTTTTCCTAATTGACAATAAAAAAAAACAGTGAAAATACCCTATTAGACACTTTGACAATATTTTTTTTTTACATTTACTCCACACAGGATTCATCCTGTTATCTTTGGGGATGCTGTGTGGAGACTCTTTTTAAGGAAAGGAAAGAAGAAGGGGAAGTTCTAAGAAGGAAAAGGGTATGAGAGGTAGGTAGGAATCTAGGGGTCAGTGTGCCCAAGAGTGACAGAGTTATTATTCCATCACTCTCACTGCGATGCAAGGCAATGGGTCAAGAGAGTCCGGCTAGAGAGGTCAAGGGGTCTCTCTCAACGGGCCTCTACTGATCTGGTCCACTACGCAGCCCGTGGGCCGGATCAGTAGAGGCGCAGACGCATCCACCACCAATACCTGGACCAACCTCACTCCATAATTCCAGGATTCCCTGCAAACCACTTGGGGTGACCTATGGCAGAGGTGTTGGTTATCCAATGAATGATTCCTGCAGTGGTAACCGTGGAACCCGCCTCCCAAATTGATCAGCATAACTATGTGAATTCCCCTTTAATTTTAGAGCGCCATTTTTCTGACTTATCACCTAGACGACCTCTGTGATTGATCTGATAAGAACTTCTCGGGATCCAGAAATCGCAGGTTCAAAATCCAACTTTTTTTTTTATATGAATACCGTACAAGAGTCCCAACTGCTCCCAACCGTCTGGAGCCAGTGAGACTATGGCATCCCCAATTGGGGAATGTTGTGAGGCTGAAGGTATTGGGGAGGGGAAGGATAAGGGGAAGAGGAAGGTGGGGAAATACCTGGTTATTCAGATCTGGTCACCATACATGGGTAAAGCCATTTTAAGCAACGTTTCAATTTTGAATGGTGGTCTTTCACCAGGGCGATAAAAGCAACATCTTCCGCTTACTGTTATGGTAGTAGGTCTTTCACCAGGGCGATACTGAGAGTATCTTCAACTCTGGAACGAACGTATTCAAATTACTCACATATAAAATAAGATACATGCATGTAGTATATTTGCGGCACGTTCCAGAGCGGTAGATACTCTCAGTATTGCTCTGGTGAAAGACCACTTTTCGAAATCGAAATTTTGCTTGAAATGGCGGCATATTTTATGACCAGATCCAGGCTATATATATTTTTCTATAACCAGGTGGTGCTTACAAACCTTCCACTCCCCCATCTCCTTCCCTTCCCCACTTTCTTCAGCCTCACAACATACCCCAATTGGGGATGCCATAGTCCCACTGGCTCCAGGCAGTTGGGATTCTTGTGTGATATTCATATTTAAAAAAGAAGAGATGTATTCAAGTCATGTATATATTGATCAATGATTCAAGCAAGTAGATTGATCATTTGATAAGAAGGTGGAATAAGGAATGAGAGGAATGTATGAAGATCAAAGGCAATTGTGTTATAAAATTTATTAAAACATTATTTGGGATGCTTTTTATGAAGATGTCGCAGCAGACCGTTTCTCCTGGTGTAGGTTTCCTGGCAGAACTGGCACTTGTGCTGGCGGAGCTTCTGGTGCACGGAGGCCAGGTGGTCCTTCAGCAGGGACTTGTAGCCATATTGCTTCCCGCATTCTTCACACTGGAAGAAAAACCAAGCATTTGAGTGTTAAGTACGAGTATACTCGTACTTGATACATTTAGTGGGGTGCCAACTACGAGTGTGGTCATAGTATTTGTATTGTGATTATCAATAAAACAAAATAATCTGGCACCACAAACAAGGTTGGCAACTTGTAATACGAAAATAAATAATGTTAATTTATACAAAAATAATTTACTGAAAGATTTTTATCTTGACAAATTTCTTAAAATTTCTATATAAAACTTTTATAGCCTATACCAGTGGTCGGCAAACTCATTAGTCAACAGAGCCAAATACCAACAGTACAACTATTGAGATTTCTTTTGAGAGCCAAATTAACTTAACTTATTAACTTAATAAACTTTAAGCTTTTAAGTGTTAATCAAACTATATGCACATTGAATAAAACTTGATATCATAATTAATAATGATCTTATTTATTGATAAAAAATTAACTGGTAAGGTATCCATAAAATTAAATCATGACAATGACTGACAAACACTTAATGTGAACAATGGCTTTGCATCTCCTTGGAAAACAGATTATAATTATCTTTCAAACATAGACGCCGGGTGGGAATGCTGTGTTTTCTATGAAAATATCAATTAAAGATACTTGAATGACTAGTGTCCTCGATTCCTTCCGCAACAGTGCCCAGTCCGGGAGACACGTCCAACGTGTGCACAACATTTGAACTTGGTTATTTTCCGCACGAGAATGGGTTATTTTAATGCTTCGTTTGTATGCTCAACAGCATGGGTATTTTCAAAACCCAGGTTCAAATCTTTCATTCCTTCAAAAGACTGCCCGCACAGCATCCCCAAAGGAGGTTTGATTGGAGTGGAAATGATAAAAATAAATTAGTAAAAATTTAATCAAATTTATTATATTGTAATGCATTATTAAGATGGAGGTACCAACCTTATAGTCCTTAACTTTGGTATGGCTCCTCAGATGGCGATTAAGGTTGCTAATATTCACAGCAGCGTATCCACAAGCTTCACATACAAACGGCCGCTCACCAGAGTGTGTTCTGGCATGCATTGCTAGCGAGGACCTAAAGAACAAAAACAACCATACAAACAAAATTATGTTGTTATTGTTTATTCGTCTTTATTAATTCTCTTAATCGGTTAAATACGAAATGTAAGCAGGGAAACAGCTGTTTACCTGGTAGTAGCCGTGTAACTGCACTTGTCGCACATGAGGGATTCACGGGGTGCGTGTATCGCCGCATGAATGGAGAGATAGTCGCTGCGCGGAAACTGTTTACCGCAAACCTAGGGAAGGATACATACTGTAATAGAATACTGACACAACTACAAATTTAAAGCACCGTGTGAAGGATTTTCTAACTGACTTCAGTTCTACAAAAATGGCTCCAACTTTCAAATATACATTTATTTATTTGAATCAATTTGTACAAATATTACAGATTAATCTAATTCATTATAATTGTATAGTTTATGCATTGTATATGCCAGGGGTGGCCACACTTTTTTTCTAGTAGCGACAAGATGATAAAAAAAATTGTGACGATCGACTGATATCGCTTGTAATTATATCATGAGGTATTTAGGAAGTATGTAGCTCTCCCCACAGGTGATTTGACAAATAAGTTTGTGTGGCTCGCTCAACTGTTCAGGAGGTTGTGATGACGGGAGTGAGATTCTGGTCCATGAAATTTATTTGAACCAGAATCTCACCGTTAAATATGTTACCGATACGTAAAAGAAAAAATTATTTTATTAGAGCAATACCTCTGCGTGTCTCTGGGGTAATTGGTTAACTAACTAAATAACTAACCAACACGCCGTTTCTCCGCAGGGGTAGGCAGAGAGGACTGATCGCCAAACAACTCGATCTTGGCATACACTTCTTGCTTTATTCACATTCATACATCGTCTCATACATTCTCTTCTATTATTCCGACTTCTGACATAGCCCGACTCAAGTATTTGATTCACTCGATCGTGCCATGTCTTCCTCGGGCGTCCCCAGCTTCTTCTTCCATTCACATTCGCGTCATACATTTTTCTTACACTCCTTTCTTCGTTCATTCGCTCCACATGTCCAAACCATCTAAGCGTCCATTTTTTAATCTTACTCATTACGCTTACATCAGCCTTGCATTCTTTACGAATTTCAATATTTTTCACACAATCATACATGATTTTACCACACATTCGTCTCAGAGATCTCATTTCTATGGCATTCAGTTTACTTTCATCCTTCCTCTGCCAATTCCATACCTCACTGCCATACATCAGGGTTGGTATCAGCACTCCATTGTGGACTGCTAGCTTCGCTTCTTTGGACAACTTTTTGTTAGTGCCAACCGCATTCAGTCCTCCGTTAATGGAGTTTCCTGCATTCACCCTTCTTTCAATATCCCCTATCAGTCTTTCAATCTCTCGTAAACATACTTCCCAAATATACAAACTCATCGACCTGCTCCAAGTGTTCGTCATTCACAACTATATTGCACACTGATTTCGTACTCTCTCTTTCAAAAACCATGACTTTTGACTTACTTACATTCATCATTAGCTAAGGTAATTGGTCATAGCCAAAATATAGATATAGGTATTGTCCATATAGACATAAATAAAAATTTCTTGTGAACTCTTTTAATGCACAAAGTTAGTTTTTTTAAAGCCCAAATGACAGAATTCGACTCCAATACACTATGTGTGTTAGTCCAGCTAGTCATTCCACACTGAAGAGGAATGCAAGCTGAATAAAGTGATATGTACATATCGTCGTAGGAAAGCAAAATTGCTGTAACAGCCAAGGCCATGTAAAAAAAACACAAGATTTTGAGGCTCATTATATCAATAAAATAAAAATAAATAATATTAACAAAACGAAGAGTTTTTCCAATGTCGTACAGGTCTTATTTTTCATTGTAGAGTTACGGGACCCAGATAGATCAACGCAGAAAAAAAAACCCTGTGGAATGGTGTATACAAAGCATTTTCGTAGGTAGTGGCGATTACAGCAGTATTGCTTTCCGGCGACGATATGTATATCGACACCTAGGGACAAGTTGCAATAGATTGGCTGCACTGTAAGGCAGTAATACGAGGTGTGTTCAAAAGGAAAGGCGAATTTTGAATTTTCGCATGCTGTGTAAATTCGATTATCGAATTCTTTTTTTGTTATGTTGGTACACATATGTTTATCATATGTTAGCATTATCAGCCATTTTGGATTAGTGGTTTGTTTTTGACAACTGGAAAGGTTAGTCACGTTTTTGTGTGTTCTTCTATTTTTTACGTTTGAAAAAAATGGATCAAAGAATATGTATTAAATTTTGCATTAAAAGTGGAATAAAGTGCTCCAACGCACTTAAAATGTTGACTGTGGCATTTGGCAAGTCTTTGTTAAGTAATTTGTCTCAAAAAAGTGTTTATAAGTGGTACAAGTGCTTTACAGAAGGCCGAGAAGATGTTAATGACAATGAGCGTCTTGGAGTTGCAACCACGTCAACAAACGAAGAAAACATCGAAACAGTGAAGAAAATGGTTTTGGAAAATCGTCGAATCACTATTAGGGAAGTTGCAGAGGATGTTGGCATATCAATCGGCTCATGCCATATTTTCTCGGATGTTTTCAGCATGAAACGTGTGGCAGCGAAGTTTGTTCCGAAATTGCTAAATTTTGAGCAAAAGCAACATCGCATTAGTATCGCTCAGGAGTTGTTGAATGACGTCAACGAAGATCCAGATTTGCTCAAAAGGGTCATAACTGGTGATGAAACGTGGGTATATAGTTATGACGTCGAAACCAAGGCCCAATCATCCCAATGGAAGCTGCCAGAAGAGCCAAGACCAAAAAAAGCGCACCAAGTTCGATCAAATGTGAAGGTTTTGCTCACTGTTTTCTTCGATTACAATGGCGTGGTGCATCATGAGTTCTTGCCAACAGGCCGTACGGTTAATAAGGAATACTACAAGGAAGTTATGCAACGTTTGCGTGAAGCAATACGGCTCAAACAATCGGAATTGTGGAAAAACAAATCATGGATTTTGCATCACGATAATGCACCAGCTCACACATTAATGCTTGTTCGTGATTATTTGGCCAAAAACAACACCGTAATCATGCCTCAACCACCGTATTCACCAGATTTGGCTCCCTGCGACTTTTTCCTATTCCCGAAACTGAAGAGACCAATGAAAGGAAAGCGTTTTGCCACAATTGATGAGATAAAGTCAGAATCGAAGAACGAGCTGATGGCCATACCGAAAAGCGCATTCCAGAAGTGCTTCGAGGATTGGAAGAAGCGCTGGCATAAGTGAATTATATCTGAGGGGGATTACTTTGAAGGGGAGAAAATGGATATTGATGAATAAATAAATACTTTTCGAAAAAATTCGAAATTCACTTTTTCTTTTGAACACACCTCGTATATGATAGCTTTCGGCTAATCAAAGACAACAACATACTGCGGACAAGGACAGGAAAAGAAAAACGATCCACAACAACCAGGTGACAGCAGGAACTGTCTTCTAAAGCGATATCCCAGAGTAAATTTATAGTTCCAGGATCGAGCTTCACAGCCACTAAAATACCTAAAATCAAGGAAGAAAGTTCTCACAAGGATTAACCGATTTCATATTGATATAAAGAAAGATCATCACATCATAAAGGTAGTCATTTTGGTGGAATTCAGACAAACCTCACAGACATAGTTCTTGTTGGCGGAATGCAGAGCCTGGTGTTTGTGCAGGGAGCCAGGGGTGGCAAACAGACGGGGGCAGTGGGGGCACAATAGAAGGGGAGGCAGCTCCAGGGTGCGGGGAGATCCTACCCCGCCCTTCGGTCTACATTATAATTATTATTGTAACATTAGTATTCAATTCCATAAGACTAAACTTAAACTATAATAATAAATTCAATGATCAATAACAGAAGATATATTAAGAACGATATTGCATATTGTCACAAAAAAGCGATACTTCAAAAAAAAATTATTTACATTAGGGTAAAACCACTGAACCTAGATAGATCAACGAAAGAAATATTTCCAATGAAATGAAGAATAAAAAGTATACTCGTCGGTAGTGGCAGTCTTATTGCTTTCCTCAGATATATTAAAATTTTCAAAATCACTTATGTAATCAAAAATTAAATTTGAACAATGACAATTGTTCAGGCTGAAGTTTGCTGCAGAACTGATAATGCCACTCAGGGCAAAAACCACTCTGCAATAGACATGGGCAGATTTATTCACTGATTCACCTAGTTCTGTGAATTTATTCAATTAATTATTTTATTTATTACATATATATGAACATTTGTTATCGGCTCAGGTATTGCCCATCTCACTAGGTGTGAAACTCCTGTGTTGAGATGGCAATTTACAGGGATGGTTGTTCAGCTAGGATATTTAGATGACAATAGATTAATAGATTACAATAATTTATTTTTTTCGTCCGACTACTGAAACTGACGGCTTGGCAACACTGGGACTAACGAAGAACGGATTCACAGAAGGCACTGAGGAATGAATTATGAACTTCCGACTAATGTCTCGCAGTGATTTGAATAACTTGCACCATGCGGACTTAGTACAGACAGCCTTGATATCGACGGACCAGAAACGTAATGACTACAACGTCACAACTGAATACGGAATGCATTTCTTGATTCCTTGAAGTAGAGAATACGGACTGTGAAAGCGAATATGCGTTGCTCGGAATTACTGGCTTACTAGAGACGGTTTGCTGCTGCAGACTGCAAACTAACGATGACGTATAAGGATGGAAACCTACACACACAATATCTCCAGTGACTATGCGATGACATCCATAGGGAATCGCGCTGTAATTATTGTGCTGCGCGTTAAAAAATTGTAGCTTTGCAAGACTTAAGCTAAGGACTGAAGAATTAATTCCGTGTCAAATTGAGATTGAGTGTGTCACGAGATTGATCTTATTCAATCATTCAATTTCATCCATGTCTACTCTGTAATATCATTGGGCTTCATATTCCATACAATATCAAGGTGATGAAAATCGTAATGAACAAAACCCCCATCATGTGAAAAGCGTGTCAGTAACACACCTCTTCAAACTAACTCACATAACATTTCTCGCAAGATACAGACATAGGATAGAATGATACAAACCACAGCCCCAGCATACATTCTTTACAACCTTAGTAAGTTGTGCCTTCTCTTACATATATCTGATTACGTCCAAAAGGGATTGAAATGATAATCTAGCCTCCTTCAACGGAAGCAATCTTCCCAACATGCCTTCCATTGATATGCTTGATGTAACTTTAACCAGCTCAGGCACGGGGGCTCCATCGAAGCCAGAGTAAAGTTGGCCTCTCAGAAGCCGGGCGTACTTTACAGAGCCCCGTAGATTCTTTAATAATACACAAATGCTGACCCTGTACAGATCGCAAGTGCGCCCCACTGTTGAATTTGGCAGTCACCTCTGGTAATACAGCCCCAAAATACCTGAAAAAACCCTCGACTCTGTATAGAAACGGGCAGTCCATTTGATAGATTCCCCTATCTTACTACTAACAGATATAAATATTTAGAGTACAGGTGTCAGGTGGGAATGCTCTCCTTGTTCTACCGGTATTTCATTGGAAGATGCTCTGAGGAACTAGCATCATTGATCCCTTCGGCACCGGTGCATAGTCGGGAAACCTGCCAAACGCACGCCCAACATTTGTATACTGTATTATATATTTGTCGCATGAGAACGGGTCGTTTCTAAGACTCATTCTTGAGTTCAACAGACCGGCTGTGGAATGATTTGCCGGCCTGTGTTTTCTCCCTCCTACATAGGTCTCTTCAAGACCATGTTCACTCAATTCTCTCCTCAAAAGACCCTTCACACAGCATCCTCAAAGATGACACAGGACCTGGGGGAATTTTTTTTTCTCGGAGCCTTGTGCGTGGAGTTAATGTAATTTTTTTTGTATTTCTTGGGCATTAACTATGTAACAATTTCTAGACATTTTGTGGAGTTTTAAGTACGCTAGTGAATGACACGGATGTGTCGAGTTTTAAGTACGCTAGTGAATGACACGGATGTGTCGAGTTTTAAGAACGCTAGTGAATGACACGGATGTGTCGAAACCGGTAGCGAAATAATAAATTCAAGTAACAAAAGTACATAGTGAATAAAACTTTTCAAACTTAATATAAAAAAATTATTATTACAAAATCTTACCTCATTGTAACAATCAATACAATTACAACTTCTTGACAATTTGTTTTTGAACATTTGTTACATTTGCTACCGGTTTCGACACTTTTATTCACTGGCATTCTTAAAATATATAACAAATGTACAATGGAAATTAAAACTCCTTCAAAAACAAAATGTCGAGAAATTGTTCCATAGTATGCCCTAGAAATAAAAAAATATATAACTTCTTACCTACACAGTTGAACTTTGTTGGGGTATATGTAAGCATGTGGTATATGTGAGCAGCCATTTATCTCATGTTCTCTCCTACATCTCTCTGTTGAAAAATCTTTGAAACAACCAGGACATTTAAACTCCTGTTTAATATCATCACTGTGACTGTGTACCGCTGCCATGTGCATATCTAGAGACAGCTTATCACCAAACTGCTTTTCACACACCAGACACCCGTAAAAAGCAAAGCTTTGCTCGAAACTAACTTTTGTTGTGTCTTCGTGATTAATGGGTAAAGAATTGATAACACTGGCTTCGTTTTCAGGGCGATTTTCGCAATCTAACATCGGAGAATTCTTTCCACATCTATTACTTAAATTACTATGAACACTATTTTCGATGTTTTCAAACCCACTGTCATTGTTAATTGGGGAACTGTCTTGTTTAACTTTTAAAATATCCAACAACTTCCTATGACTGTTTTCACATAAAGTTCTAAATTCAAATGCAGAAGATAATAGCTGAACACAGGGGTCGCATATATTTTTAGGCAGTGAATCTTTATCGTTGATTTCAATACCAGAACATAGCTTCATATTGGCTGAGAGGTCATGACGATCTCCTGTTGTGTCTTGATATTTAAATATTTCATTCAAATATTCCTTTCGCAAACATACACGGCATACCGAGTCTAAATCGAATATATTGTCTGGATTTGCAACATTAATATGACACAAGAACATTTTAAAATAAATTAATGCTCTGTCAACAAATCACATTACAATCAATTATTGTACAATATTACTATTTATTTATTTATGTGAGAATAAAAAATGAAGTTGGGATGTGACATTTGACAGATAAACCATAGAAGAAACCCGTTTTTTATTGGGGAATAGGGATGGAAAGTGGTGTTTGGTTGAGAATTCGAAATATTATTTTATAAAGGAAATCGAAATTTATTTCTCCAATCGCCGGGACCACCGCTATCTCTAGTAAATAAAGACCGCAGTAACGAGACACTTGGGAATAATTTTGATAAGAATGCGTGAATAATTAATTAGCATCGAACCTTCGAAGCAAAATAATTCAGGACCGGTATTTCAGTATACTCGGAAATGTTATCAGTCAGATTAGACAGCCAGGGCTTCTGCCAAAGGGCAACTTAACGAACGTAAATATATCTCAAGTCGAGCAAAAACCAACTAAAATACCGTCCCTCATTCTAATCATTGAGGAAGATTGATAAGACGATACTTAGTGCAGTGGGTTATAATTCTAGGAATAACGCAAAAAGGTTAGGAACTGAAAAGAAATTTAAGTATTTACAACAAGTCATTAATTTTGATAATCGTGTGGTTAGTCTTAAACTAAAATTCATCTTAATTAGACACAAAATTTCAATAAAACTAGGTAGGCAAGTAGTTAAATCTACAAGTCTTTGTACTTAAAATTAACTTTTTAATTTATAAAATAAAACAATAACTTTGTTTTACATCACTTTTATGTAATACAAATTATAAAAGTGATGTAAAACAAAGTTATTGTTTTATTTTATAAATTATAATGTCACATCACCAAGTTACCGCTTCATATGAAAAAAGAAAAAAAAAAAGAAAATAAAATAAAAAAAATAAAAATAAATAAATAAAAAAATTTAAATTAACTGTTTACTTCGTTAAATCTACGTAAAATTTTGTATTCTTAAAACTAGAGATTCACTGGCTTAATTATACGAAAAAGTTGATTCTTAAAGTTAGAGATTCACTTGGCTGACAGGGTGGAAAAACTATCATGAGAGTTCAGAGGCACTTCCCTTTACTGATGGCTGTCCAGGGTCCAGTGGCTGCTTTGTATGCAGAGTCCTCGCGTTCGCTCTAGGTATCCAAGTACCTCCGGATCGGGATTAGATACAAACGCGGCGATAATCATAGGCCTGAGCGGTCTCCGGGGTTTGATCTCCGAAGGGCGAAGATCAGTAACTTCCTGGCAGAAGCGGGGGTTCGACTCTGAGCGACTTCTACGGTAGATCGCCGAAGGGCGAAGACCAGACTTCCTTCTGGGACGGAAGCGTAAAACTCACTCGCGGTGCAGAGCCTGGGCGACTTCTGCAAATAGATCTCCGAAAGGCGGAGATCGTACTTCCTTCTGGAATGGAAGCGTAATAATCATTCGCGGTCAGAGGACCTGGGTGGCCTCTCTGAGGAGCGAGAATAGGAACCTTCCTGGGCGGAAGGCTAAACCCGACTGTCTCTCCTGGGCGGAAGACTAAACCCGACTCTCTCGTGAGAGAGCCCTCTTGCCTGTCTACCTGTAGGGATCTTTTTATGACCCGTATTGTTTGGCGGGCCGCTCCGCAGGGCGACTCATTTCCTTTGAGGTTTTTATTGCTGTCCAATAAAATAAAGCCGACTTTCTAAAATAGTATTTAAGGGTATTTACTTTACGATGTAGTACTTTACAATCGTTTCCGGCATGAACCACAGTATGTGCGGTTAGTCTTTGTGCGAAATTTTTATGGCAATCTGTCTGGGAATTATTATTACCTGAAATGCACATTTTAGAAACTAAGTATGTCTGTGAATTCGGTCATTACTTATAGGTATTACAAAGGATATATCAAGATAATATTAATAAATCTCAAATGAAACAGAAAAGGGCACACAAAAAAGGTATCAGTCACATCTGGGAATCTAACTCAGAAAAAAGATAGCAGCCAATAATATGGGAATTAATTGAAGATAGTATTGGTAAGTCTTAAATTTGAAGTATGATTTTGATAAAAAGAACATAAAATAAACAGGTCTCATTAGCTTAGTGGTTAGAGCGTTGTCCTTGTATGACAGAGGTCCTGGGTTCAATTCCCGGATACAACTGATACTTTTTATTTATTTTCTGTTTCATGTTTGATTTGAGATTTGTTCATATTATCTTCTTCAATGATTAGTTAGAATCAAAATGATAGAATGAGGGACAGTATTTTATCTTCTTCAATGATTAAATATTACAACGCGGTTTATAAGTTTCAATAAGTTATTCCAATAAATTGAATAATTTCATTCTAATTTATCCAAAGACTTTCAATAAATATTTTTAACAATCAAAATGTTTCAAATATTTTTAAGAAATGGACATCTCGATGATCATGCCCATCGACGAGGAAATTGATGGAAAAACTAAATACCGATTCCATTTTTTAGACAGTTTTCTTTGGCCAGTGCTCATTTATATGGCAATATACCAGGCTGGTGCCAGTGTAGATGAGCCATCCTATTTATATTGTCATTCAAACCATCACTGGCCGAAGAAAACCGGCCGGTAACCAGCGGTAGTCTGCCAGCAGCATGAATTAGATTATTTTGAGGCTTCCTAGGAAAAATAAAACCAATCATTAAATTTTATAATTTTTATTTATCAGGGTTAATTGCATGATAAGTTCATAAATAATGTACTATCACTAGGATCGTTTGCTTGCATAAATATATTAATCTCTTCTAGAAGAAGACTAGAGATTCAATTTTCATCTGCCAATGGTTCCGGATGAATCTTGTTCTGGTGCAGTCGGAGGTCCTTTCGACGTGCGTATGTGCTGCCGCACTTGTCACAGAAGAATGGCCGCAGGCCGCGATGGTAGCTGCTGATATGTGAAGTGAGGGAGGACTTGTCCATGTACCTCTTGCCACATTCCGAACACTGTAAAGATATAAAATAGATTGTTTAGAATAGTTGTTGTTTGAAAAACTTCATTAGTTACCAAAGTTATTTAGACATACTCTTCTGTTATTCCGATTCTTGATATGGGCCGACTCAAGTATTTAGTCTTATCATTTAGTATCAATAATACGTTCAAGATGAACAATTAACTTCATCAATGAGGAGACAAATTAATTTGATCTCCTCTGTAGCTTAATTCAATTTATTTGTTGAATGAAAAAATATTAACAAATCTCAAATGAAAAACAAAAAATTACATTGTAATGCCTGCGTGGAATAATACCTACCTACATATAACTTAGATAATGCAAATATGAACAATTTTTTTTTCTAGAAATATACACGTCGGTTGCGGAAAATAAGGAATGGAATAATAATATGAACCTTTCTAATCACTAACATCTCTTTTATTGAGTTAGGCTAGAAATAATACAGTATTAAATAAAATTCAAACTATGTTTTATCGGCGATATCAAAAATACTTTTTACGCAAAAGAAACAATCTTCCAATGAGCGATTAATTGTATTATTTTCTCATAAATTAAAAAAAATATCGTATAGTTTAACCCAAGATAATACTAAAAAATATAATTACATAGGTATAGAAAAAATATGTTTCCTTCTTACAACAATCCCATAACTTTATTTAATCTTTTATTAAAAGCATTCGCTTGTGAGTGGAGGGGAACTTAATAATAATAATAATAACAAAGCATTTATATAGCGCAGTTTTGTGTTATTTCACTTCAAGTGCGCTTAACTCTAAATAAACTTAAACATGATTAAATAACTCCATTCAGTGGTATTCCTACAGTGCTACTTTTACATACTATTTATACATTCTTAACATATTACATACATTCTTGCTTATTCTTAATATTACTCCTACAGTACTCCTTAGGTGCATATTCATAAAAAAAAATTACATTATATTATACAGTATACATATGGCTATACAACAATAATACATTCACAATATTACTACAAGAATAGTAACATTTTAAGACAGGAGTCGGGTTATGTTCAGCAATAACTGACTTCACATAAAAAAAAATAAAAAATATATACGGAGGAAACCGAAACCAAACAACTACCAGAGGCTCGAGGAAATGACTTTTTATAATAAATTGAAAAGAAATTAAAATTTATAGAGAGAAGGATTTTTTAAATAAGTTTGTTTTTAAAGCCCGTTTAAATTCAGTCAATTTGTGGATATTAGTAAGAGCTGGGGGAAGTTTATTCCAAATGAGAGGGCCATTTACGCGAAAAGAGCGATCATAGTAGACGGCTCGATTTGACCTTGAATGTTCAATTAGACGATTAGTAGCATCTAGATCTGCTGACCTCAGAGTAAGCTGTCTATCACTTAAGTCCTGTCGGATGCATAGTTCAGATATATAGGCTGGCGCCATTCCCTGCAATGCTTTGAAGGTCAGTAAGCAGATCTTGAACTCTATTCTTTCAGGGCATCGAAGCCAATGAAGCTGATCCCTTAGAAGTGGGGTTATATGACAATATTTAGATTCACCAAATATCATTCTCGCCGCAGCATTGAAGACGGACTGGATTCTATTGAATTGTTTTTGAGGGAGGCCAGCATATGCACTATTACAATAGTCCATACGTGAAACAACGAAGGAATTTATGAGTGATTTTGCTCCATCAGAGGGAAGACATCTCCTGATTGATTTTACCTGCCTAAGATGGAAAAAAACCAGAACTTACAGCTTTTGTAATTTGCGATTCAAGAGAAAGACTATTGTCTATAGTGAAACCTAGGAATTTTATTTCTGTAGAAGGAATTATATCTGTATCCTGAATACGTATTGGATTGGAATCAAGGAGGCCTTGCCTTCCACTTATAAGTAGGTAGTACTTACACTAATAACTTACACTAATAAGTAGGTAGCTTATTGGAATATAAATACCAAATAGAAATGAGATTTATAAAAAAACTTTTTAATTTTCTTATGCTGACAACTTGTAATAAGGAACTCCAGTAAAAACATTTTTTTTTTTTTCTATATTTTCATATGAAGCGGTAACTTGGTGATGTGACATTATAATTAAAAAAAATAAAACAATAACTTTGTTTACATCACTTTTATTTATACTTTAGCCGACCGGGTTTCGCTACTACCGTAGCTTCTTCAGGGCAGTATACAACTAAACTATGAACTAAGATGCACATGCGTTATAGATTGATACAAACAGGCGAGTGAAGGGCCAAGGGTGGGAGATCAGCAGGTACCTGCTGACTGAGAAGGGTGTGTACTTTGTTTATTGGGAATATAATGGGTTTAAAAATATATATTCGTATAGATCAGCAAATGCCAATTCTGAATATATAACTTTCATTGTATATAATTATAGGTAGATTTTATAAATCGTAATATAGAAGTGAATTAAAAACCGTACCATCAAAACTCCATGTTCTGTTGGTTCCACTACTTCTGACGTCACACGTGCAGTTTTCGCGCCCAACTTATAACTAGATAAGGTTTTTTTCCACTTTTTATAATCTATGGCTTATAATTTCGCTGTTTGCAGTGTTCATTTTGCTCGTAAAATCATTATGTTTGTTTATTGCGACTACTTGAGGGTTTTTGCTTGAAAATTCATACATATTCTAACGAATTTGTCTACTTAATAATCTATACCGCTTGCACGAAACAACAACGTCATTGGCACTTTGGTGATTATTTCTTCAGTTATTCTGGAAGTGAAGGATTTCTAATGATACCTCAAACCTATTATTTCTTACAATGCATAATTTTTTTATTTTTTTATATCAAGCCATTAAAGTTCAAAATTATTTAATTTATTCAATCTATTCATGTCTACTGCTATCAGCGGCTGTTTGTCAAGTTCACAGATGCGCATGCGTCAGTTTTCACGCATGCATAGAACACTGATGGAAGCTATTAACGCAAGCGATTCTGATTTGCCTTTCAAACATAATTTAAAGCATTAAAGGACTTAAAAGACTTTCTTTGAACGCTGATAAATTGTTAATTGGTTGCGGATATGAATGTATTTTTGCACTTTGGTACAATGCACCTACACGAGATGCTGATATTCTACAATGTTTCCTTCAATTAAAAGCAATTAAATTTGAGTATAAAGTTCTCGAAGTTTTGTATGGAATCCATATAATATCGATTACCACCTATTGAATCGCTAATCCGACTGCTTGTGTGACGTCACACCTAACAAGCCATAGATTTTGTGCGTTTTGGTGGGCTTTAAAAAATTGAAACTTTAACAATTATTTTAACCATGAAAACGAACTTAAAAAAAATTTAAATAAGCAGAAAATTAAGTTAGGATGTCAACATTAATAAAAATAAAAATTTTAAAAATGGACTGGAGTTCCTTATTCTAATAATTAATATAAATTCTAATTATTAAGTGTTTTAGTGAATAAAACACTTAATTTCTAACCTTTATTTTATTTATACCGTCTATTATAAAAAATCCGAATTTCGACAATTTACTACCACCTTTCTTTAGAGACAAACTATATTACAATAAAAACTTCCACATACAACATTCAAGAAAAAAATAAGATATTAGACAAAAAAAAAAACAAATCCCAAACAGGATATAAAAATTATGTAAGTAATAAGTATTAGAAATAAACAATATGTTAAAATATACAAGTTTGTATTAGACAACATGACGTGTAACTATTTTAAGTTTAATAAACAACAAATAATATAAATGTACAGAGATTTCACTGTCAGTTATTTTTGAAAACCGTTGTTCAGAAATTGAATTCTCCCTAATTAGGGAAATCCCTAAAATCCACTGTGGTCGTCCGTTTGTAGCGAGCGAAATAGTGCGGAGCTATACAATAATTATGAGGTCTCTCTTCTTTCAAATAGCGTGTGTATGCGTTGGAAAGAGAACAAACTATACACATTCACATCAACTTGAGCAACAAAAGAACACTAATGTAGTTTGTCGCTAAAGTAAGGTTGTAGTAAATTGTTAAAATTCAGATGTTTTCTAATTTTCTATAAAGGGGACGGTATAAATAAAATAAAGGTTAGAAATTAAATGTTTTATTCACTAAAACAATTAATAATTGGCATTTATACTAATTATTAGAATTAATATTAATATTGATTATTAGAATTAATATTAATTATTAGAATTAATATTAATATTAATTGTTAGAATTAATATTGATTATTAGAATTAATATTAATTATTAGAATTAATATTAATATTAATTATTAGAATTAATATTAATATTAATTATTAGAATTAATATTGATTATTAGAATTAATATTAATTATTAGAATTAATATTAATTATTAGAATTAATATTAATTAATTATTAGAATTAATATTAATTATTAGAATTAATATTAATTATTAGAATTAATATTGATTATTAGAATTAATATTAATTATTAGAATTCATATTATTAGAATTAATATTAATTATTAGAATTAATATTAATATTAATTATTAGAATTAATATTGATTATTAGAATTAATATTAATTATTAGAATTAATATTAATTATTAGAATGAATATTAATTATTAGAATTAATATTAATTATTAGAATTACAAGTTGTCAGCATAAGAAAATTAAAAAGCTTTTTTATAAATCTCATTTCTATTTGGTATTTACATTCCAATAAGGTACCTACTTATTAGTGTAAGTCCCTCTCCATTCACATGCGAATGCTTTTGTAAAAGATTAAAAAAAAGTTATGAGATTGTTGTAAGTAGGAGACATATTTTTTCTCTAACTACGTAATTATATTTTTTAGTATTTATTATCTTGGGTTAAACTATAAGATTTTTTTTTAATGTATGAGAAAATAATACACTTAATCACTCATTAGAAGATTGTTTCTTTTGCATAAAAAATATTTTTGATATCGCCGATGGAACATAGTTGAAGTTATCTGTTAGTTTCGTTAATTTTATTAAAAACTTTATTATTTCTAACCAAGACAAGAATGTGACAAAATATAAATAATTGTTATAGGTAGGTATAGAAAGGTTCATATTATTATTCCTTTATTTGGTTCCGCAACCCAGGTGTATATTTCGAGAAAAAAATTGTTCAAATTTGCATTATCTAAGTTAAATGTAGGAATGTACCATCCCACACCATCATTACGGTGTGATTTTTTGATTCATGTTTCATTAGAGATTTGTTAATATTTTCCTCTTCAACAAATAAATTAAATTAAGCTACAAAGGAGATCAAACTAATTGGTCTCCTCATTGATGAAGTTAATCATCCATCTTTGAACGGAATATTTATTCCTTTATTACCCATACGATTGTTAAAAACAATTATCACACATTTAACAGTTTAATACCAAAATAATACCACCTTATCATTTTGAATAAAAGAAATTGTTCTCAAATTAATTGCATTTTAATAGCGCGCTAGAGGTGATATTTAAAAATCAACATGTCTTCCCACCGATAAACAGGCTCGGCGGTGAACAACGCTGGCGGCTAGACTGTGGGACTGAGAGAATTTGTAGGTTCGCGTACTCTTTCCATGTGACGAACCCCCCCATCCCTGCCCGCCCCAACCCACGTTCACAATCTTCGTTGTACCTACATACATATTAATTTCTAGATCAACTTGTATCTAGAAACTGAATACATATTAATTTCTATATCAACTTGTATCTAGAATCTGAACACATATTCATTTCTGGATCAACTTGTATCTAGAAACTGAGTATACATCAAACGGAGCAACCAAAGGAGAATAAATGGATAAAAGATAACCGTTAAACTGGAGCAAATTTCTCATATTTTGATGACGAATAGACCAACTGGAATCCATAGCAAGCTGGCAACCTTGGTAATGATTGAATCATTGTTGCCAACTCGTACAGATGTATTGCATCGGAGCCCAGATCAATGGTGTTAAGGGCGGATCAACAAAGGTCATTAAAATCTTACTAGATCAACATACTACGGGAAGAGGTGATTATATATATATATATATATATTTTTTTTGTAAAATTGTTATGAAAATTTTTTGAATTAATAAATCATAATATTTTTTGTACACAGTAAATGATTTGTCATTTTATGTGAAAAACGCCCTTGGAGACCTAATGGTCTTTCAAATTAAAGTAACAATAACTTATAAAGTGTTGAAAAAAAAAATGAAAAAAGTATGCAAAAAAATTTCAAATAATTTCACCAATTGTTATCAAGTATGAACTATGTTCTACCACTGCCAGTTTTAATTCAGATCTATTTTTTTTACATTTTCGATTCTTGCATTGACAAATTGAATTTAATTGTGAACAGTTGTGTGATTTTAGTTGGAAGGTTGGGAGAGGCTGCCCTCTCTAAGTTATGCTATGTGTTACATATATAGTATTTTTGTATTTAGTGTTAGTTTGTTATATTTTTATCTTGATAGTATTAAACTTGGCACTTTTTACTATACTTTTTTGTCCCTTTATTTTGAATTCACATTCATTGCTGATAGCAATCACAGCTTTGTTATTGTTGTTGCACTAATTAGAAAAGTTAAAGCAGAATTATGTATGTTACTTACCTCATGATTTTTAACCCCCATATGTGTCATACGGTGTCTGTTCAGATTACTAATATTGACGGTGCGGTGTGCGCACCACTCGCAAGCAAACGGCTTCTCCCCGCTGTGTCTACGCTTGTGCAAGGTTAGCGAAGTGCGCATGTTGGTTCGGTAAGAACACTCGTCACAGGAGAATGTACGCTCGTCGTGAGTCTGCATGTGCGTATATAATGCGTGCTTATTCTTCAACTTCTTGTTGCATATCTGTAATGAAATAAGGAGTGAAATTATTTATAATAAAATTAATAAGAATTACTTTGTGTACACCACTGTTTAATATATATGTAAATATCAACATGTTTCGGAAGCTAAGCTTCCCTCATTAGAATACACAGTATATATTATCAAATGATAAGGGAAGCTTTGTTTCCGAAACATGTTGATATTTATATTAAACAGTGGTGTACACAAGGAAATTCTTATTAATTTTATTAATAAAGACACCACAAAGTATGTACAAATTTTTTGAAGAAAATTATTGTTACGTAACGACAGAAGGATCCTAGGAAGACTCAAGCTACTCGTGAACAAACGGCAAAACAACACCAGCGCCACGCTTGCCACAACGGTAGCTTGCACGCCCACGCTCCGCACACTTCCATCTCACCCGGCTTCTGAATCACTTCCCTCTTGTCCGCCGCCTACGACCCAGTCAACTGCGTCTCTAAAAGAGCGCGCTAGAAGCCATTTTGGTAGTCGCAAATTGTAGCGCCATATTATCATGCATGCTGGTTTAACGCCCACTGTGCGAGATGCATTAGTATAACCACAGAGCACCGGTACATGGTGACTCTCTCGTAAATGTAACTTAACTTCAGTGTACTGATGTCCAAGCCCGAGACTTCCACTAGGATCCTTTTGCCGCCACGATTATGACTGTAAGCTGACTTTGTATTTCCTCTTATGTGTTGTAACTTATTCGAGTCCCCGTTATCATGCCCGTTTAGAGAATATCAGAGAGAATAATCACCCGTAACTTCCATTTGAGGTTAGGCTAGCTTTTGATTATTGTAGCATAACTTACCATGTATGTACCTTCCCTTGAATAAACTCTGAGTCTGAAAGCATTTAGTAGATTCATTTGGCATAGTATTAGAGTCCCCGACCCCAATTATAAGACTGCCCGTCGGCCTACGGCCCTGCAGAGGAGCTTCTTGGCCTGCCGAAACTGAGCTAGTTGAATGTCCAGAGCCGAGCTCCCTGTCAAGACACCACCCTCGGGGTAAGTCTAAACCAATGAACTGTCTCCCGTAACCGCTCTTTCCCAACCTTCCTCCTGTCCATCTCCTTCCCACAACCCCACCTTTCATTCCCAAACATAACATTATTTATGTTAAACTTTTACGAAATAAGAACAAATTATATTACATATTTATAAAACCTTTCGGGACCTAACTAAATCCTATCGGAAGAGAATTGGAGCATGATGGAAAGGATTGAGAACTGGAGGTGTATGGCGAGTGGAGAGCATTTGTGTACGAGCTCAAATTCCACCCTGGGATGTAGCGATATGATATATGATGGAAAATCTGGGTTCTATAAAGGCTACTATATTTATGTCATTTTATACTGATGTAAAATAGTAGAGAGTAGCTTACAGGACACTGGCTCGCATCCGCCTGCATGTGCTGTGAGCGGATGTGGGTACGCAGAGTGGACCTGGTTTGCAGCGTCTTGCGACACACGGGGCACACATGCAGGGCGCCGAGCTCAACGGTGCGGGGAGCGCCACCCCC
Organism: Halesus radiatus; assembly: GCA_022606495.2. Taxonomy (NCBI): domain Eukaryota; kingdom Metazoa; phylum Arthropoda; class Insecta; order Trichoptera; family Limnephilidae; genus Halesus; species Halesus radiatus. Next base: position 103,787 of record JAHDVE020003274.1, read on the forward strand.
GTGCTGGCGCAGGTGACGTTCAAGGGCTATGCGGGATGGGAGAGTGGCCGGGCACTTTCTAGAACATAACATTATAGGAATAGTAAGAAGATGTTCTGATGTTTACTTCTTATTTTTCTGATTCCCTCTCTTATCGGAGATTAGCTATCATCAGAGCAATCCTGCGGGCTGCGGCATGGAATAACTTTGTGAAAATATCATTTATTGTCAATTATCCTATATATCTGGCCTGATAATGGACCCTGAAAGGCTGTAAGAAAAATTGACTCAAGGAGAGGATATGCAAAAAAACATTATAATTTGAATTTCACAATAAGTAAACACATTGTGGATTGACATTTTTATTTAACAGCATGCCCACCTCTAAAGTCACTAAAATCAATACCATGGGTGGCACCGAATTCTGTATAAAAAAATTTCATTGCTTAGTACTATTAAATTTCCTTCTGAAATAAAATGAATAATAACTTAGGAAAATTTTTAATTAACTGCAAAGACAAAGAAAATAATTTTTTTATTTTTTATATGAATACCGCACAAGAGTCCCAAACTGCTCCCAACCATCTGGAGCCAGTGAGACTATGGCATTTCCAATTGGGGAATGTTGTGAGGCTGAAGGTATTGGGGAGGGGAAGAGGAAGGTAGGGAAATACCTGGCTATTCAGATCTGGTCACCAAACACGGCTAAAAGCCATTTCAAGCAACGTTTCAATTCTGAATGGTGGTCTTTCACCAGGGCGATACTGAGAGTATCTTCCACTCTCGAACGTGCGCAAATACACTATTATTTTAAATGAATTAATTGTGAAACAACACAAATTAATTAAATAAAAATTACTTGCGCACGCCGGGATTTGAACCCGCGACCTTCGGATTCGTAGTCGAGAGTCTTACCCCTCGAACATGGAGGCCGTCGCGTGATTAAATTAAAGCCATTCTGGCATTTATAAACTCGTATGTAATGATTGCCCATCGTTTTATGTAGGTAAAACCGCCCGTGATTTTAATGTTAGAATCAAAGAACACATGCGATGTTTAGATAATGTAGGTTTTTCCTGAATTTGGGGAACATTTGATTAGTGCTAATCATTCTTTTGATAAAATTGCAGAAATAAATATTTTACGTAAAAATGGAATAGGCCTAGGGCTAAATAACTTCGAAGCCCTGGAAATAAAAAAAAATCAGTATAAATTAATAATAGTCATCTACTAAATAATAAAAAAAAACTCCAGTTTTGGACATATTTCCGTTCCCTTCCAACTCTCCCTCCCCTCGAAAATCCACCACCTTCTTTGTCTTTCGTGGTTTTCCCATGGTCTATATAATTATGTATATTGGTATTGTATGTCTCTATTGTTATATTATTGTCTCACTCATAATATTGTACCTCTCTTTTTCCCATTTTTACCTCTATATATACGTGCACACTCCTGTTATTTAAATAGTATATTTTCAGTCCTGAAAATGATTCAGTCGAATCGAAACTAGTCGACAATACAAAAATAAAAGTGGATTCAAACAAAGTGTCTTTTCATTTAATACATTATTGTTTCGTGTAGACATTGACTTTTGCAAATTTAATTATTAACAGCACAGCCACCTCAAGAGATACATGCAGTTTTTGAGAGTGTAAAGTGGCAATAGCTTTAGGAAATGAGAAGAGGATGCAGTAACATCCCGCCTTAGATACATGGAGAGCTACACTGTGAAGCCAGGAGACATTGCCAAACATCCAATGACAACCCTAATGATTTTCACTAAAGGAACTATGCAGACCATCCCCGTATCGATAATAATAATAATTTTCTGAAATAACAAAAATAAAAGCCCACCTGCATTGATACTGCGATCCTGGTGGCATTTTAGGACAAGTTTTTCTTTCGTGTCGTAACCTCACCGCACGCTTATCAAATACTTTATCACAAGCATGACATCTAAACTCTTCTTGTTTCACCTCACCGTGCGTGTCCGCCATGTGCGCTTGTAATATATTCTTACTCACAAACCGCTTTTCACATAACAAACATCCATAGAATGTCAAATCTACATCGGCTGCTTTAAACGATCTTCTTTTTGACATGCTTTGGGTTGTTCTTGATTTTGTTTGGTCGATTCTCTCATCGACGGAAATCTTTTTGTCATTATCATTTCCATTGAGGAATTCAGAATCTGTCTGTAAAATGACTATCATATCACCATCATTATCAAATGAAAAATCATTTTCAATTTTGTGTTGGTCAGTTATTGAAGTAATGGTGTTGTCTTTATTGTTGAGAGTTTTGAGCTCACTCAAAAGTAAATCAGAATCAGAACTTTCTTGTTTAAATTGAAACTCGATTGATTCTTCATCTGAATGAGTGTTTTCTTGTTTGAAATATTTAAGAACGTCCCTCAGTTTTCTATCTGAAGCTTCACTCTGAGAACGAAATCGACAAGCTACTTGTAGAGAATGAATGCAATTTTCACAAATTTTACTGGGCATTCCATCACCATTTTCAATTTGAATTCCGGTACAGTTTTGCATTCTTCCCGAAAGGTCTTGCGACGATAGACAGAATGGTTCTCTGTACCCAAATATGGAATGTAAACTAGATGTTGACAGGCAAACCCTACACACACCGTCAAATTCATCAGGCTTCGGACAATCCTTGAGCTCTTTACTGAGGAACTCGTCCTCCGATAGATCACTCATATTTTAAGGTTTGGTTATTAAACATCAAAGAAAAAAATACATAGGTTATTATTATAAACAATAAACAACTAATCCAAAAACCGAACCTCAAAAACAAACGTCAAAGTCAAAAAACAATACAGTACCTAATCTATATCATATTATGTCTCTGGATTTCAAACTTTTTGCAGGGATCTAAATACAATTATAGACCTTCGTACACCTATAATTAAGGTAGTTTTTCCTATAAGACTAAAAATTACAACTTTTGAGTGATTTTTGTTTTTCATCTATGGAGAAATGACAGTTGACACCATAGAAAACGCTGCAACTTGCATCGCCGATATCACGCAAAATTTTTGCTGAAATTATTTTTAAAATGATTCTATTTTTTAATAGTTGTCGATAATTCAATCAATGTCGTTAATTAAAGATTCGTGTTTTATGTTCCTTTATTTTTCTTACAATGAAAGTGAAAATTAAAAGTGAGTTTACCATAATTTACAATTTTCATGTTTTCAAAACATGAAACGTTATGTTACATCTATTTTTAATAAATACGCAAATCTATCACCGTAAACACAAATAAACCTATTACGCACTACAAGTATCGAATAAGTATTTAAAGAAGTTTTTTATTTGATTATGCTTACTAAACTAGTGCTGGCATGCAACATTTTAAAAATTCAGGACCACTTTCGTTTATTAGCTTCTTGGTTCTTCTGGTAATGGCTATTATTTTTATTATCTCTCAATCGCTCTTACTCTCCCGATAATCTGTAATTACTCATTATTCTCGGATTCTTCATTCAAACCTGTATTGCTCTGTTAGGCTACATTCTCTATATGTACTGGTATGGATACTAAGAATATCAATTCTCCTTTTGTGCATCTAAACAAAGAAGATAAAGTATCACCCCTGTTTTTTCCCTTTTCAAAAAAGTCCACATTCAATCAACTTGTGATCAATCAAATTAATTCATATTGTTAAACAATTATTGGCATTATACATGTGTTGAAATGTAGATATTTAGATTTCCACATCAGGTTTTCGTTACTTTAGTTTTGCTGAATTTTCTAGCCTTGTCACTGATTTCAAAGTTGTTTGCCCGTGCAATGCAGTCGCATGTAGAAACCTAACCTAAACTTTATCAAATTATTATATTTATCCATATGCAGCCTGTGTGCATACGCAAGTAAGTGTTTGTTTTAAAAGAAAATATAATGTACTAGCCCAAAGGATGCACATTATTATATTAACATTTTGAATATTATGAAAGGCTTAGTTTATTGACAGTGTAACATGTCAATGTCAATCTTTATTTTGTATAAATATGTCTTTCATCAGAGGTATTCTCATAAATTTTTCAGTACCAAAACGTTTGATTTTGCACTTGTTCAGTATTGTAGAATGTGTTTATTTTATTTGTAAAACCAACAGTTTACAATATTTATGAAGTATGGTAAATATATATACTAACTGAACCAACCGGACAAACTGACCGGTCAGTGGCTGAGTTGGCATCGTGTCTGGGTCACACCCAGGCGTCGTGAGTTCAATTTCTCGCCTGGCTAAATTCTCCATCACAACACAAGCAACATCTTCCGCTTACTGTGATGGTAGTAGGAGATTTTTTTTATATTGTCAGGTTATTCATAACCAGGGAATATTTCTTTCTTTTATAAAAATAATAGGTTTTCACTCAAATGTCAAGCCAACAGTGATAATATCTTTCAACAAGAAATATGATAACAATGAATACTTAATGTTAAAATAAAACATAGGCCAGAATTTAAGCTAAAACAAATTTAATTTAAAAGAACTAACTTACTAACTATCACGACGTTTCGCAGCAGGGGTAGGCAGAGAGAGGATGAACCGCCAAATGTAAAAGAACAATTTTTTTATTTCTCGCAATAAGCAGTACTATAACAGCGTTCTGGCTCGTTCCAGCGCCAGTGTATGAACAACTGAATACGTATTTAACCACCCTAGTCCATTTTTTTAATGTATATTTTAGAGATGCAATGGACCTCTGCTTCTGGTTTCTCAAATGCGGAAGTTCTGCATTCTTTTAATTCCGCGTTCCGCTTCCGCAAAATTATAACCAAAGTTTAACGGGGATGAGTTCCTTAGCAACAGTGGTGGGGCGAGTGCACCGTGGGAGTGTGGAGATGACGACGATGGTGACATGACGACTAATGATTCTAATAACAATGCTGTAACTTGTGATCTTAAAATCTAAATTACAGAATTACAAAAAATAAATAAAATTATCCCTACAAAAAGATCCCTTAATGTGGCGGAAACTGAATGCAAATAAATATCATGTGCTCTTGCCGATAGTCCGTCACTTTTTACTTGCTCCTCTGAGCAGCGTTAAAAGTGAGCAACTGTTTAGTGGAGCTGGCTTGATGTATGAGGAACATAGAAACTAATTACAGGGTGAAAAGCGGCAAAATGACTTTGTTAAATATAACTTACCATTGTTAAATTTTGAGTATTGAAATAATACGTATAACACACTTCATCGAACCCCAAATTTACCCGTCTTCGTTGAATTTCTAATACCAATTACACATCTGCTTTCGCATCTGCAAAATAAGAAAATAATATCCACTTTCGCTTCTATTTCCGTTATAACCGTTACATCTCTAGTATATTTTTCACTTTAGATGATTTTTCACAATAACAGCCCTATACAAATCATTCAAATATTATTATGTATTCAGTTTTTATCATGTTTTGAACTACTAATAACTTGCAGCACCCTGGTAGTTTTGACATCTGATTAAAAACCTTTGTAAATTTTTTCCACTTATTTATTTTCGACCGGACTGGTTACACCCTATCACAGGCATCATCAGACTGGCCCAGTCAGTTTGAAAAACATAATAGTAAAGCAGTACCGTCAGCAATAACACAAATTTCAAGTCATAAATAAAAACAATATACCAATGGGACTCACTCCTGACATTAATGCTATGCGATGCTATATATACCAGAGATTTAGTTTTAATTGTACCAATCTGACGATGCCTACGATAGGGTGAAACCGGTCCAATCGAAAATAAATAAGCGGAAAAAAGTTACATAGGTTTTTTAATTGAAAAAAATCACTTTAAAATGGAATTCCACCATGAATTGACAGTTTCCAAATTAGAAATAATCTCAGTTGTCAGTGAAAATATTTGTTCCGTACCCTATCTTCTATATTCTACTTTCCAGTGGCCCTATTGACCAACTTGGGTTTGTGCCAATATTTTGTTTATTTTTGACTAAATTGGAAGGACTATAACTTTTCACTAGTTCCCAGAAAAGTGTTACTCCTAGCATATTAACTGGGTTTAAGCTATACATCGGTTAGAATAGACATACTGGATAGAATGCCAAACAAATTGGTTAAAATTTAAGTTTTATATTTAGTTAGGTAGAATCAGTGAACTATCCAACCATCGCTTCGGATGTTTTGTTCAGTAAGAAGTATAGGATAGTCACTGGGAGTTTGACGCTCTTGGCATTATCCGACTCAAGTATTTGATTAATTTTATCCTGCCATGTCTTCCTCGGGCGTCCCTGACTTTATCTTCCATTCACTTGCATGTTATATATTCTCCTGACACTCAGTTCTACACAATGCAATGCCGGATGCCATTGATGTCTGAAGAACCTACATACATAGATCAACGATGCTACTACCCTTAGAGAGTTTTGGTCACCTCTATGAAACACCTCTACTCCTGCCTCTCTCTTGGTGTTTCCCTCCTGTTTCTTATCCCTAAGCCACCTGAGTAGGCATCTCAACACCCCTTCGTCCAGCAGGTTTAATAAATGGAAATCTTTTCTGTTGTTGATTTTCTTCCACTGTTCCCTCAATTTATCCATCATCACCCCCCCCCACTATACAAAGAAAACCATGTTTATGTAATCTGTAGCCCATGTTCTCATTTTATTGTTTTCCCAGGTTGGACCGGTGTAGCGACCTGGCGTTGGATAGCCAACGACGACAACTGCGGCATCTGCCGTATGCCCTTCGACGGCTGCTGCCCGGACTGCAAGCTGCCCGGGGACGACTGCCCTCTGGTATGGGGTGCCTGCTCGCACTGCTTCCACATGCACTGCATCGTCAAGTGGCTCCACTCGCAGCCCGTGCACCAGCAGTGTCCCATGTGCCGGCAGGACTGGAAGTTCAACAATAAGTAGAAGGCGCCATTGGAGTTGCCAGAGGTTGCCAAAGCGCGCTGTCCAAGTTCCAATAAGTCACCAAAAAGCTTTATTGAGAAAACTAGACGTCTGCATAGGAACTGCAATAGTTAGAAGTGGTTGACATAGAAATTATAATTGTGAAACACGTACCAAGTTATCATATCAATTGAAATAGTGAAGTGTTATTACCGTGGTGAGTGATCTACATAGAAAATCACATCAATTAAAACAATGTTCTTTTTTATCATCAGTGAATTTGAAAGCATAAGTGAGTTATGTTTTGATATACCTACTAATACTTTTTTTTAATTTTAAAGAAAATAAATTTTATAATGTTATTGTTAAGTTCAGTTGTGACACCTGTTTCGGCGTTCAAAGCCTTTTTCAAACTGTTTGAAATGGCTTTGATTGCCGAAACAGCTGTCGCAAATATAATAACTAAAATACATGCAGAACTTAATAATAACATTATTATTTTTTTTTTTAAATTATATGTTGTTCTATGACAACACAATAACATTTAATAATACTTTATTGCTATTTTTTTTTCTTATTGAAATTGAATACATTTTATTTCAATTTTCAATACTACACTTTTTTTAAGCAATGCTTGTGTAGAGAAGCGGAGTGTACATATTGCGATTACATGTTTCCTGAAAGCATTACAAGAATATTATGATTATTATTAAAAACCAACTGAAGTACCCGGCTTTGCCCGGGGTCATGTACGGTTTGGAGTAAAATTTTGAAGATGTATTAACCCTACCACTCCCCTTACCCAGTAATTTTCCTCTTATTTCGAATGTCAAGCGGACAAAATTTCATTAAGAAATACCATCATTCTGCTTTAAGGGGTTATGAAAGGGGGATGGGGATGGTTTTCGAAAGCGCATATAGACACTGACCTTCCTCTTGTTTCGAAAGCCAAGTGTGGAAAATTTCTTAAAGCTTGGAATAAAGCTGTAGATTTGTATACAAAACAAACACACCGTCTGAGACATTCTTCTTTATTTAATAAAAATTATGATTATTATTATTAAAAATGTTTTACATGATTATGTTGCAGACATGCTATGGGTATTTAATTGAATAAATATTGGTTTATTTGAATATTTTATATTGAAATATTCCAAATGGTTTAAATCATATTCAAATACTTGAGAACGTATTTTAAAATAATTCAATAGACTTGTCGAATGCTGAATAGGACAGGGTATATTAAATTTCTATTAATTTTATATGCTCAGCAGTAGATACTGGTAGATAGTATTTTTATTTTGAACAAATCATCAATGATACAGCAATTTGTACATTTTATCTATCATAAAAACAGTAAAATAATATTATAAATTAAAATTTCCAAATGACCAAAAATAATATCAAATAACAAATAAATAAATAAATATTTATCACAGAAACCAAATATCAATAATGTACTCATATGTATTAAAAAAAATTAAATTAGTCATTGATAAATATTAGTATATCTTTATTACTGTTTATCTAATAAACTCTATCGCTGGAGGAGCTTATCCGATAAGAACAGATTATGGAGATCGTCACAAATTACTGCGACGGAGGACGGACCATAGATGCCATTCAACCATTGTGAAGTAATGGAAAAAAACATAAGTCATTTTATTACAAGTGAGGCCCCATATGAACGGGAGAAATAATATTAAAATTTGAATGGGTCGCGTACAATGCAGCTGGGTGACGTCACTTCACGGAGGCCCACAGCGATAGGTATAACTCGGTCCGCCGCGAGAGGTAGTCCGTACCTCTTTCCTCCTCCGTCTCCTGTCCCAGGCCCTCAGTTGAGTCAGTTGGCGGGAGGCTCCGAGTCGCGTTGTCGTGTGTCGAGTTTCCGCGTTCCAGCCGCTCGTCGATCTCGAGCGAGAATTCAAATTATCAACACACCTCCGAGAATAATATTACCTTAGTTCGATTTTTGAATTTTGCGCCTATTTCGTTGGGATATCATTCGAATGCTGGCCGTACTAGTGAAAATCACAAACTTAATGTAACACAATGCAAAGGGAATTGCGAGTTGGTAAACACGACTATTAGCAATATTGAACAATTAGTTACACCGGTAAAATGCAACGCGCGAAATAGCGCTCACCGTTACAGTGTATAAGAGACATTATTAATGCGTGATCAAAGTGTACATAAAATGTAAATGGTTGTAGTGTTATTGTATTCGAACGTATTTTCCTCCTCGCGCCAAGATGATTCATCTCTCTAGAAACGTTAAAGTTTACAAAAATACGGTTTCTAGAAACGTGTTTTATTTTGTTACGATTGCCTCAAATGACAGTTTTGGTCCATTTAAAATTGGTTTGATTTGAGTGCGTGACAATTTAAATCAGCCCAGTTTACGTCGTGATTCTGTCTTTGCGCAATAGTCCCATTTCCCCGCTGCATACCAGTAATTGAACTAGTCGTAAATCGCTTAATTTAATTTATGGAACTATTACAACTGACATCAATTTAGTGAGTGAGATTGCGGCATGCTAACGATGCGCGGCGGTTCTCAAGTCGGGAACAACGGGGTGAAGATGGCCCGCCCTCCTCCCGTGCCGCCCAGGCCTGACCGCAGCCTGGTGGCAGACGCCCTGGCCAGGTCCCGCAAGGTGCCCGCGCCCGTCCTGCCCCCGGGGCTTAAGAAGGACCTCACCCCTAAGGTCCCGGAGACCCCTCCCCCGCAGGAAACCCCAAAACCCAGCACCAACAAACTCCCCTCCCCTAAGCTCAACGGCCTTTCTCGAGTCAAATCGTTCATAAGGGATGTCATGACTGAAAAGAAAAGCTCCGATGACAAAAAGCACATCAAAGACAAAGATGACATCTTAAACAAAAACGGCGGAGTCAAATCTCAAATACCTATTCCTCAATCGCCTAAAATCAAAGGAAATGAACCTCCATCGCTCAACTACCCTCAAGAGGAATCTGTAAAGAACCAATCCAGTCAATCCGTCGTTCGGACCTTATGCAGTGTGATCATGAATAATTCTGATAAAGATAAGGCCAAAGCGGGGGAGCTCAAGCCCGGGGCGCGAGTGACCAAATCCAACAGCTTCGCAGAAAAGGCCGTCCCTGTCAGAAGGGCGCCTCCCCCGCCCATTTCTCCCAAGCCAACCAAAAAGCAAATAGAGGATAAAATTTCCAGATCTCAAGCCGCTACGGATAGCTTCTCCGTGCGCAAGCTTTCAGCTAGTTGTGAGGAACTGAATAATCCACCCCCGAGACCCATAGTCTATCAGTCCAACAAGTTGTTGTCCAGTCCAATGTTTCTCAAAAAATGTATCCCACCATCGTTGCCGTCTGGCAAACCACCTCCACCCGCCAAAAAGAAAAGCTATCCAAATTCACCGAGTGAATCTGAGATGAGCACAGGCAATGCATTTTCTTTTAAGAAAAATGCCATCCCGGCGGAAAAACTGAATATAGTCGACAACAAGAAAATACCCGCTAATGATAGAACTGCTTTGGATTTGAGCGAAAATGATAAGAAAAACTTGACAGAAAAATTGATTTCTGAAATAATCTCTGCGAAGAATGACGCATTGTTATCAAAATATGACAACAAACTGGCCAATGATGTTGGTCGTGCACCCAACAAAGGGGTGGAAAGCGCTCTGGACATCGGAGAAAACGGCGGCACATTGCATTCAATGGAAGATATACTTATCAATAATGTCATCTCCGATGAAATCAAAGTGACGTCTTCATGTAACGAAGACAGGGTCAATTTGGTTAACATTTCATACAATTCATCAAAACCTCACAAGGATAGCGTCAGCAGCTGCGGCAGTGACAGTAGCGGATCTGGGGGCAGCAAAACCATTTTATTTATTAATAGCGACACCTCACAAACCTCGGATTGCATGTACCACGACGAAAAAGCACCCGTTTTCAAACCTATACAAAACTTTCCCAATAAACCCAATAATAACAACGCGGAATCGCATAAAAACCGTCTAAATGACATGTCGAATCACGAGTTTTTAATTTCGGAGTTGCAGGGTATGAGACGCGAGGCTTTCGACGATCGGGTCAATAAAAGGCAGAGGGAACCTTCATCAGAGATGGGTTCCTCCAGCCCGGACAGCATCAGCGCGGAGACCCAAAACATCCAGCATTCAGACTGGCTCCAGCTCGAAGACAATGGCCAGCATGTTAGATACTCGAGTTGTCAAATCTTGATCGAGGACCCCTGTTCTCCCGTCGACGATTCCGGAATTTGTCTAGACGATAACTTCTATTCGGCCGACAGCTCATATTCGCTATCGCCGTCTTTGGTTTCCAGGCTGAAGGAGCAGTACTTCGCCAACCTGAAGATGTCCTCGCTGCAGGGCCTGCCGCCCCTGCCCAAGAGCCTGAGCGGGTTCAACGTGTCGGAGGGCGGGCCCGGGCAGGGTCCCCCGCCGGGCCAGCCGCCGCCGCCGCCCGTGCCCGCGCGCACGCCGGCCAGTCTGCGCTACGGCCAGGCCAGGGTGGCTGCTGCAGAGCCCCCGCCCGTCGCCACCACCGCCGCCCTCAACGGGGACGCGCACGGTCGGCCGCCTAGGAAACCCACCACGCTGGACACCCAACTGGCAGTGCTCAAGAGAGAAATGGTGAGTTTAAATTTTTTTTCATTTTTATACTAAATTTATTAATGAGCAACAGAAATGTTTATAATCCTAATTATATTTAAATGAATGGCCATAATTTTCTTTCTGACTACAAATCTATTATAGAAATCTAGGCACCAATAATATCGGATCAGCTTAGCTTATGGATAATATGGTGGATTATGATTTATCTTCGCAACATCACAAAATATATTTTTCGGAATCGTTATCGTTTATTATTTTTTTCTGACACAATCCTTTTTCTATTTTGTTACCATGCCCCAAAGCATATTTCAGGGAATCTTTCTCTTATTATATTGTTGCGCATATTATTTTTCGTTGCAATATGCATAAAAATGACATCAAATCTCTATTCATTTGGTAGTCAGTTAAATACGAGCCATCTACCACCATATACAGTTGTGCGTGGCAAAGTGGCAATCAAATCACACTGTTTACATGCTTCGTTCCTATAATATATTATGCTGAGACTATTATCACCTCCGTTATTGAACACTGCTCTGAGGTCTGAGGCCCGAGTACGTGAGTACAACATTAGCACCGCGCTAGCTGCCATGCGGATTTTTCATTACTGCGGTTTGAACTTGTGGCGTTTCAAATATATATTGTCGATTGACATTTGAATCTAGCCAATCTTATCGATATGCAACGATCGGAATTAATGCGGAAAATCTATTTAAATGTCTTAAACTTTGAATTGTAACCTCTGGCGTCATGAACTTTGCACAGCCCTTTCTGTCTTGAGTTTCTTCTAATGCCCTCTCTGTTGGTCCATCGGGACAATCTTCACCCTGCAGGCACGCAACCCGATACGACTCAGCGGATTGCACTCGTACTAATAATGCAGGTTTCGTTGCCACGAGGTTCAGTGTCTTTCTATACTACGTCTCCTATCAATCTTCTCCTCAGTTGGGTTTTTTTGTATTTACCATTCCTAGAGACCTGAAAATTTCGCGTTTGCGAATTTGCGTTCGCGATATTCGCAATTTTCGGGTAATTAACCGCGAATTTTCCTATTCTATTATTTTAAATTAAGAAAGTAATATTGTACGTTTTAAATATTTATTAGTCCATGGTTTTGACAAGCTTGTATAGCCACCAAATGGAACGCTGCTGACTTTCTCTTGAAGGCGGCTGTGTACTGAAAATGTTTGTTCTGTTTAAAAAAAATGTGATAAAAATAAAATAAAATAAGTATAAAATGTATAAAATAAGACAACATAAAAAATTGTTCATCGTTTCTGTTGCAAAATACCACCGTTTTCGCTGAAAATAACCGAATTTTCCCAAAAATAACACGAATATCACCAAAATAACGCGAATTTCACCGAAATATAACCAAAAGTATATAATCTCCTTGATTTTTATTTAAGAATTAATTTATTTATTTTAAAATTTAATAATATTTTTATTACGTTACTTAAGTACCAGTAATATAGGTTTTTTATTATGGTGACAGCTGTTTCGGTGTTTAAAGCCATTTTCAGTTATAAAGTGGCTTGGAGCGCCGAAACAGACTGCAATAACTGCCGAAACAGAGTCACAATAATAAAAAACTAAAATACTTCGTAATAACACTTTTAAATTGGATTCTCTTTAATTTCTTTTAAGTTAAATCCTGAGTTCCACAAATTAACAATGTGAATATGGGCAGTCATTCGATGAAGAACTTCTAAATTTGTTACCCTATTTGTTGAGGGTATTTTGAGGACGCGCCTATGTACTCACATTTTAAAGGCTTCAATCTCTGACGTTACCAGCTCAACAATAAACTTGCCTCGCCACAAATATCTCTGCTGCGCATAGTATTTAATTAAAATTATGTAGACTGAATCATCAACGCCTTGACTGAGTTCGCTGCGTACCAAACACTGCTTATCTACCGTATTGATCATTAATGCTTTACGAAATTAATACAGTATCTAATATTATATTTCTGCACAATATTTTTACTATACACGTTGGTTACACGCAGTGGCGGCTCGTGACTTCTCAGTGAGCTAGAGTGCTAGTATTGAAAAATACGACGTTATTGATGTTGTTGAAGCCGAAAATGATTTTTTTTTTTTTTTTTAAATTTCAATTTTTTGTATAAAGATTTAGATGGTAGGTGGGGCAGTTCCCCACCTACCGTCTACATATAGGGCATCTTCGTACAAAATTATGAAATTTTGAAAAAAAAAATCATTTTCGGCTTCAACAACATCAATAACGTCGTATTTTTCAATCTTAGCACTCTAGCTCACTGAGAAGTCACGAGCCGCCACTGGTTACACATTTTTAATTGAAAATAAAATGAATGTTTCAAGGTAAATATTTTTTTATCCAGCGACCAAAAAAAACGGCCTTGTTCCTAGATACCGACTCGGTGTTGGTAGTAACCTACTCGATCTTGTTCGCATTGCTGAAGTTCTCGAGTGAATGGAACTATGACGTCTCATGAATAGCTTATGACAGTTGTGTTCAAGCGCTGGCCTCGGAATTTTTTAAATAAATATTGTTTTTCTTATGGTGTACATCAGTTTTCCAAACCTGTTTGGCTCCTGGCTCCCTTTTTACTAATCTTTTTCAGCATACCCCGTTCACTTCTCCCGGGAAAACTATCGATTTTATAAACCAATAACAATAAACACCATTGTCTATATTTTTATTAGTTGGTATTGTTACATTGAAACTGAAATGTTAATGCTTTTTATTATTATGAACCAACCATATTGTTTAGTAGTTATAGCGAGATCATCATTTTCCAATTTTTAATTATTTTTATAAAGATAGCTGCCAATAATATGGGATTAAAAATGGAGAATAATATTGACAAATCTTGAATTTTAGATGTGATATCGATGAAGATGACATAAATTGAATTGGTCTCATTAGCTAGTTTTGGGTTCGATTCCCAGAGATCTTTTTATTTTCTGTCGTTTTTTCCGTTTTCTTGTTTCATTTTCATGTTTTTGTTAATATTATTTTATTCAATGATTTTTTTTTAATTTTCCATCCAATGTAATTCTTTGTTTCAATCATTTTAATTTATGTGGCTGCACTCTTATAGTCGATATCAGTTCTTACTCAGTGCAGCAATCGCAGCCAAAAATAGACAATAATGAACTCCAGTCCAATGTTTTTTTTGTTTGTTTGTTTTATTTTATCAATAATGACATTCCATCTTAAATACCATTATATTTCTTTTCTTTTTCTAAACTCAGTTTTCTTGGTTAAAATAATTATCAAAATTTCAATTTTTCAAAGCCCTCTAAAACGCTCCGGTCGGTTGGTTTTGATCAGTTCTGAGTTAGAATGTCAAATGTCAAAACAAGGATGTGCTTTACCAAAATAACACGGTGTTTTGATGAGCTGATTTTTTATTAACTTTTAAATAACGGTTTATAAATTCTTCGTATATATATAATGAAAGTTATATATTCAGAATCAGCGTTTTCTGGTCTATATGTATAGATATGTTTTAAAGTCATTATATTTTTCACTGGAGTTCCTTATTCCTCACAACTGGTGTAGCCAATGTATTCCAATGATTTCAGTCCGTATTATTCGAGTGTATTTTTTATATGTGTAGTTTGTGGTGTTTTGTATTATATTGATGAACGTCGTGATTATAATTTTATTTTATATATGTGGGTATGGCATTGAATCATATTTTCAGCACCTTGTTAATCTCGCTGTCCCCTTACCACCTTCAATTGCCCTCCTGGATCTCTCCAGCGCCACAGTGGAGGAGCAATATCGCCCATTTTGAGAAGCACTGATATAAATAAATAAAAAGCTAGTTTCACCTGTCTGCAGTTTCGCAGGTATAAAAAGGTTTAAGAGCACTGTTTTATCAGCATTCCACACAAATGATAGAACGATATAATTCACACCTACATCGTGCGTTATTTTTTTTTAAAATATCAGTCCTTCGTTCTCGTTGTTGTTGAATTGCTACGAATGATATTTTGTTGTCGGGTCAGATTGTGTTGTACTAACAAGCCATACGCCGTATTTGCATAATGTTATTTTTGTCGTACTTCCATTCGAGACCCCGAGGGTACTCGTATATCGATTTTAAACTGTTACAATGGTTTATTATTTTATGAAAAAGCAAACAGATCCGATTTTCTTCCCCGAGTGAACCTATAACACTAACAAGGATCGTTTGTTTCATCTGATTGATTACTATACGAGTACATCGGATTATATGCATTTGCATAATGCATGTTTGTTTTTGGTCGTTTTTTTATATACGAGGTATGTTGAAAAGAAAGGGTGAATTTTGAATTTTCGCGGGCTGTGTACATTCGATTATCGATTTTTTTTTGTTATGTTGGTACACATATGTTTATCATATATTAGCATTATCAGCCATTTTGGATCAGTGGTTTGTTTTTGACAACTGGAAAGGTTGACCCTGTACAAATCTCAAGTGCGCCCCTCTGTAGAATGTGGTAGCCACCTTTGGTCGGGAGCCCCAAAATATATACAAAAACTCCTTTACTCTGTGCAGAAACGGGCGGTCCGTTTAATAGATTCGCTTATCTTAATAAACGGATTGCAATCTTTGGAGCACAGTTGTCAGGTGGGAGTGTTGTCTTGTTTTACCGGTATTTTAATGGAAGATGCTCTGAGGCACCAGTGTAATTGATCCCTTCGGCACCGATGCACAGTCGGTACACGGTTGACATTTGTGACATGAGAACGGGTCATTTCTAAGATTCATTCTTGCGTTCAACAGCTCGACTGTGGAATGATCTGCCGGTCTCTGTGTTTCCTCCCTCATACAACATGGGTCTCTTCAATATCCTCTAAAAGACCCTCCACACAGCATCCCCAAAGATGATATAGGCCCTGAGGGAAATTATTTCCCTCAGGGCCTCCTATGTGGAGTTACTAAAAAAAAATCAATCATGGATATTAAAAACAAATATCTCTCGTATTAAATTTGACGTTAACATCTATGTTTGGATGATTTTTTTTTATATATATATGCGCT
Organism: Halesus radiatus; assembly: GCA_022606495.2. Classification (NCBI taxonomy): domain Eukaryota; kingdom Metazoa; phylum Arthropoda; class Insecta; order Trichoptera; family Limnephilidae; genus Halesus; species Halesus radiatus. The sequence continues at coordinate 120,293 of JAHDVE020003274.1, forward strand.
TTTAATTGAATTATTGCTTTCTCTTCGGTGCGAACCAAAGGTTTACAGTTTTTACACATTCAAATGCATATTATTGTGGCATAGTTGCACTCTGATGACGTCTTCTCTTCCCCAAAGTTCTTACTTACATTTGCCATCCCATCTGGTGTTTAAATGACGCATTTCGTGATTATTCAATCGGAATTACACATGTTCCATTTCCGACATGGTTGCTCAATAGCAGTTTCGTTCCATTTAGTAAATTTACTACCAATATTAAACATTTTTGGACAAGATAATCTAGTATCCCAATTTAAAAGATGTTAAACTCCATGTTGCGGGGGGGAGGAAACACACAAGCCGGAAAATAATTCCTCGCAAGAAAACGGCATATCATGCGTTCTTATACTGCAAATGCAAATGCCAACCATATAAAAATGTTTGTGTTGCGTTTGACGTTTCTCCCGACTGTTGATCAATGCCGAAGGAATCGATGGCTCCGTCCTGACTCCGAGAGGCGTGTGACGTGTGACGTGTGACGCATGACCTAGACAAGTCCAAGCAAGTACAAAGCATTAATGCAAAGGCCTGATATATTATTGCAATCAGTTTAATTGATTTCTTTTGCCCTTTTGACTGCTAACTGAATTATTTGCTAATAAGGAACTCCACGGAAAAATATAATCATATATATCAGCAAACACCGATTCTGAATATATAATTTTATTATACGTAAAATTTATAAAGTTTTGGCGAAATTTGGGTGACTTTAAGCTCTATAATTGTTGTTCAATATTAAAAAAAAAACTATTATTAATTAAAGAAATTGGAGCATTCATCAGCAAACCAATTATAAATACGGATATTATGATAAAGTTAATGCTCAATACTATTATTCTTCATGTAGTTAATGTTTCTACAAAGTGCATAATGTTATTAATTACATTTAATTTTGGTTTACTATGAATATAATCTAAAATTATGTATGGTAAAGCTCATCCTTGTTTTGACATTTGGCATTCTAACCTCAAAACTGATCAAAACCGACCGGCCATAAATTTGTCGAGTTTTGGCAGGCTTTGAAAAATTTATATTTTGAAAATTATTTTAACTGAAAACTTACTTACGAAAAAAAACTAAATATGCTAGTATTTAAGTTGGAACGTTATTGATGATAATATATATTTTTAAATAGAACTATTAATATTTATTTATTTATTTGCGCCCATACAGGCTTTTACATCGACATTTACAAATAACATTAAAAAGGTACATAGTATTAAAATAGATAACATTAAAAAAAACATAATTTGATGCTTTAGTCCAGAGATAAATAGTTTCAAATAACCTTGTTCTACTCGAAAAAACCGTTACTTGTTGAAAATTTATACAGCGCTAGTAAGCGATGTTTCATCCTTACTCTTATAGCTTAACCGTAGCTCAAAAATGGCCCTAAAAATTACTTTGTAGTTTACTGACGCAAGCAACACTAAAAATGATTTATATGTAAATTCTATACGGGGATAGTAAGGAATATGTATGAGGTTTCAAAAGACAAAAATCCTCAAATATCCTAATATCATAATCATTTAAATTCTATGAAATACATACCAAAATGTCTGAAAACGGGTGCAGTTTGAAAACCAGTGATGGAACATTTTAACGTTTTAATTAAAATTCCAATACGTATTTCATATATTTATTTATTTACGCCCATTACAGACTTTTACATGGACATTTACAAATAATATTAAAAGGGTACATACGAGTATGTATTATAATAGATAATATAAAAAGAAACGACATAATTTGACGCTTTTATCCAGAGATAAATAGTTTCAAATAACCTTGCTCCGCTCGATGAAAAAAACTCTACTAATGCATGCTTGTACTGTAACATTGATATGTGCCAAATGTGTCAACAACATCCAAGTATTTTTATTATATATTAACAAAAAATTACTCAATATCTTTTAGACGACAATTAAATTTAATAAAAGTATCTTTATTCAATCATTGAAGCAGATAATGTTAACAAATCCTAAATGAAACACGAAACCGAAAAAAAAACACGGAAAAAAAGGTATCCGTCGTATCTGGGAATCGAACCCGTGTAGAAAATTCAATCGATGTCTCATACAAATTAAAATCGGATAGGTATATCCGAGAAACTATATACGAGTAGATTGCAATTGTGTTCGGGAAGAACTTTGTAATCATCATAAAGATAGGAGCCAATAATATAGGATTTAAAATGGAGGATAATATTGACAAGTCTTTAATTTGAGGTATGATATCGATGAAGATGGCGTAAAGTGAGCTTGTCTCATTAGCTCAGTCGGTAGAGCAGTTGTTCCTGTAAGACAGAGGTCCTGAGTTCAATTCACAGATGCGACCGATACCCCTTTTCTGTGGTTTTTTTCGATTTCGTGTTTCATTTAGGATTTGTTAATATTATTATCTTCAATGATTAAATATTACAATGAGGTTTATAAGCTTCAATAAGTTATTAAAAATAAATTGAAGTGACGTTTTTTCGTTTATCAGCAGCCATTGTCATAATTACATGATTCATGAAATTGATCTTATAAATCCATTTATTTTCACTTGATTTATACGACCAACGAGATAAAAAATTTCATCCGAAACCGATCAAATAATAATAATTATATCATTTTTTTATTGCAATGGAACAAAATATGACCAACAAACTTGCGAAGCCTTTGTTTTTTTTTTTTGCCCCTTTTCAATTTGTGCCAGTGTCTGATGACTCAAGTAAGCATGATGCAGATCTTTTGTTTGTTTAAATTGAAGAAGCCATCGTTGCGTTCGTGGGTTTCGTATTTTTAAAACACTTGGCAAAAAATTCAGTGTTCTTCGCACTTAAAAAGGGTTACTCGTCTTATTTCGTTAAATAGCTCGAACCCGTTATATCGTAGGTACCCGGAAATAACACGGTTATAAGATGTTACAGATCATTCGTATTATTTGGGAGAATTCGGAAATTCCTATCCCCTATGCTTTTTCTACTTTTGCACAATTCAAAAGTCATCATGAAAATTGGAAAAAGTCCATGTAAGAATTAACACTCACGAAATCTTCAACAATCTTAACATCGTGTCAATAAAACAATTATACTCTAAAACATTGCTAGGTACTTTACATTCAAATATATATATATAAAAAACAAACAAACAAGAAATGACAACAAACACATATTATGAACACTAGACCTCAGAGCAAAAACGCGTACAAGGAACCACAAACACAACATTTGGCCAAAAAAATTTCTTATACTGTGGTACTAAACTCCATAACAAAATCACAACAGCCATAATAAATTTAAAAATCGAATAAAACGCTGGATACGTTACATAGGGAGATCTGAAATAGAAAATACTCGTATATGAACACCAAATACAGACTAACACCGAAACCACTGAACTGCACTTAAAACACCTCACCTTACAATTATTAAATTTTTTTATCACTTTAATATAATTTATTTCATGATTTTTTTATCCTCAGCACGGAAAATCCCATTGAGGATATCATTATTGTTTGATGTGTTATTAAAAAAAAACATTATTATTGGTTTGCACTTGAAGACTGATTTTCAAAAATCCACTTTTATTACGATAAACATTTTCAAGACTTCATTAATACTTAATTTATTTACGTATTTATTATGTAAATACAATATTCTCACGAGTCACGAGTGTTTAACGTTAATTCTGTTTCTCATTAAAATCCTAAATATTTTGTTACAGTATAATTTAATTGACGATGCAACTTTAAGTATGTTGGATTTCAGAATATATTACTAATAAGTAATATTATTAACACCCGGAAATGCATTTACCGTAATACTTAACGTGGAATTTAAAATTTAACCCATTTCGTTTGGATGAACAAGCTTTTGGAAGATGTCCAATCCTCGTGTGTTAGTCATCTGGGAATTATTTACGACGCTTTCAGCTCCTACCTGCCGGAAAGTGCATTTTCCGTTTGATAAACAACCACCTATGTCGTTTCCATCAACAGTTTACAAATTATTCTGCAACTTTTCTGTGTAAAATTTTCGCATAGGGAACTCCAGTAAAAAATATAATGGCTTTAAAAAATATATATTCATGTAGATCGGCAAACGCCGATTATGAATATATAACTTTTATTATATATAATAATTGTACGTCGAATTTATAAATCGTTATTTCAAAGTGAATAAAAAATCATCTCATCAAAACACTTTGTTATGTTGGTACCATTGCTTTTGGAACATCTGACGTCACGTGCGCATTCTGTTTTTGGATTAGTATGCACATTTTTATTTTTCGATTTTGTTTTGTATGTGAAATGTGTATTTTTTTTAGTTTTGGCGTAATTAAAACTTACGCTCTATAATTGTTGTTCAATATAAAAATAAACTATTACTAATAACAGAAATTAGAGTATTCATTCTAAAACCAATTGTTAATTTGGATATTTTGATAATGTTAATGTTCAATACTGTTATTATTCTTTGAGTTAAAGTTTCGAAAAATGTGCATAATGTTATTACTTAAGTTTAGTTGTGGTTTACTATGAATAGAATCTAAAATTATGTACGGTAAAGCTCATTCTTGTTTTGACATTTGACATTTTAACCACAAAACCAAACGTCCATAGATTTGTAGCGTTTTGGCGGGCTTTGGAAAATTAAAACTAAAATAAATTATTTTAAATATAAAAATTAACTTAAAAAAAAGGAATATACTGGTATTTAAGTTTGAACATTGTTGATTGTCATTATTGATAATATACTCGTATATATTTTTCTAAAATTAGACTGTAGTTCCTTATTGCCCATCATGGGATGAAATTGGGTTTTCTTCGCAGCTACACCAGTTCACCTTTTGTGTACCACTAAAGGGTGAATAATGTTTTCTTGAAAATCTGTTAACACGGTAGCTTAGCTACCACAGTTTCGATATCTGTGGTACGTGTGAAGTTAGATATTTACACTTTGATTTTTCACAACGCTTGTATTTTTATCGAAATTATCAAGTTCCACGTTTGTGTAATCTAAAACATAATTATTTTTTCTTTGTCTTCTAATAATGATAATTGTTTAAACTGGTATTATCTTTGTACGTACTGTCTGTGGGTAACTTTAAACTCTTGGGTTGTTAGTAGTCCAAACCAAAGCCGTTGGCTCATATGCTTTTCACGCCTGTCAGATTCCATACAAAATCAAAATGACATCGCGTTAAAAAAAAAAACTCCCTTCGTGAATTAAGCTTTGAAAAGATTGCGTGGACTAGTTTGAGTTTGTCTACCCTTTCGAAGGCCCTGTAGAGAGCTTTTTGACGCCCTATACGAATTGGGCGTCAAAAAGCTGTTTTTATCTTTTTTTTTAGTCAATAAATTGCACCGATGCCGACCGTTGGCGACACTTTGAGGCATTACGGTATAGTTTCGTATCACAGATTGCATTAAACAATAAAGATGGCGGTGATTAAAATCTCTAGTGGAGTCGGTTAACCTCAACTGATGCATGAACTATATTATTGGTATTATTACAATCCCACATTCATTGTTTTATCGCTTTCGTGATAAAAAGATAACCAGCAACAACAACCAGTTGCTCAACATTTTGATGCTTTATTCAGCTATGCTCCTATTTCCTTCTTGTTAGGTATTGGAATATCTCTATATGTAAAAATGAATGTTTGTCTGTCTGCCTTTGATTTTCTCGAAAATTACTCCACCGGTTTCGCTGAAAATAGCACGGTTTATTCTTATTAATGCCGGGAAGGTTTAGAGTTTGAATGAAATCCAATATCTAAAACTGTTGCAATAACATTATAAAATTAGCATGAAAAACCTCGAACCCGCCATGTTGTTTTGAGGTTAGCCCATAGATATGCCACTCTGGTTAGCCACAGATTACATATTAAAAATAAGAAGATATGTTAGAATACTTTCAAGATGGAAAACACAACTAGGTGCATACTTAAGAACTATATTATATAGATATATTTTGAAAAATTAATGTTTGGAATGAAATAAAATTATACCAATAATAGAGGAAAGGAAGCATATTCGGAATACCATTTACATTTTAGGGTGCAGAAAATAAGATAAAAATGTTTTTACGAATAAAAGTCGATTTAAATGTTAAGAAACTAATAGTTTATTAGGAAACGAGAACAGAAATTAAAAAAAAAATATTACAGTGCTTTTAAAAAATAAAAAATTAAAGAATGAGAAAAAATGCGTTTTTTTTAAAGTGCATGTAATTCGGAATAGTATATTCCAAATTATATTCACTTTTAATATTTCAGAATATAATAGTGTCTTGTTAATTATTTGCAATAATCACATACATACTCTTCTGTTTCGCATCCGGCACATTCATTGTGTACCCAGAGGTTGCACATTAGGCACTTGACCCAAAGTTCTCCCCTTACATCCTGACTGAAAGGACCATTGCAGAAAAAGCACACTGCGTCTTCATCGTGTGGTTTATTAGTTCCAGGAGGGATGACTATATCAGAAGAGGAACTGTCATCAATTACTTCCGATGCAGAAGAATCCGAGTCAGTAGCAATATCTGTCGTTTTTTTCTTTTTGGAATTTTTTGTACCCTTGGGCTTGTTCTTGGCAGTCCTCTTTTCCTGTTCATCTATTAGTTGCTTCTTGTATGGAGAACTTGATATAACGGTTGAAACCGCTGATTTACGCCCTCTATTGGATGTTTTTTCCTAGTTTGCGGAATCGGGGAAACATCAAATGGGGTAATGATAGTGCGATTGGGTCTTCCACGCGAAGTCGACGGCTGGGGTTCAATCGCGACCAAGGAAGGACTTTGTTCTTCGGGTGGACTTTCCATTAAAGCTAATGGACGTGCTTCAACTTTCATCATGGGTGTTGTTGACGCTTCTGCACAATGCTGGACTTCAGACTCTTCAATTTCTGCAGCAAGAAAGTCAGCATCGCTAAAAATATGCCGGTTGAAGGGATAGATTCCACTAACTTTGAATCCATTTGCTGCAATCTCTCCGGTTTGGCATTTGCGATAAGCAACTTCGTTATGTCATATACTGACAAAGCTCGTGCGTTATTACGTAGCCACATACGAATTTCTTCGCTATAATAGGCCTTCAGAGGACTCATGAATGACCTGTCGAGGGGCTGAATTTTGTGTGTGCAGTGAGGAGGGAGTGATATTATGGAGACGTGATTCGCTCTAGCCAAATCTACAATCTCCACGTTTTTTGTATGGCTATAATGACCATCCAAGATTAACAAAACCGGAGAGCTCTCGCTTGGTTTAGTTTTCTCCATGAAATGTAAAAACCATTGGGTAAATAGGTGAGTTTGTATCCACCCAGATGGATGACATACTCCAACAGATCCAGCCGGGGCTCCTTTCATGAGCTGTAGATTCATATTTTTGCGGGGGAAAATTATCATTGGAGGCACATATATGCCTGATGCGCGCATACAAACCACAATAGTTATAAGAGACCCTCGTTCAGCCGAAGTTAGTGCACCGATTTGTTTTTTACCACGGCGTCCAATGATTTTCGGGATTTTACTTTGAACGATAGATAGTCCTGATTCATCTACGTTGAATATACGGTCGGCGGGGTAGTTTTTTTCTGAATACACATTTTCTAGTATGTCGTAAAATGTGTCCAATTTTTCTTTGGTAAAACCGATGGATCTTGCAAACGAGGTTCCTGTAGGTTTTCTCATAGATAACACATTTTTGTGTCTATTTAGGAAGCCTTTCAACCAGTATCTGCCAGCAATTCCCGATTTAAAAGGAGTTGGATGATTATTTTTAACAGCCACTTGATAAGACACTCGTCGGATATCCATTTGTGTTAGACCATAGAACTTTTTTTCCATTACAAGGGCGTAGTCTACCAATTGTTTTTCGAACTCTGCACTAAAAACTGGTTTTCGGCCAATTTTCTTTGAGGTTAAAGTCAAAGAGTCCGCATCTTTTTCAGATACGAGTCGAAACAAAGTAGTACGTGGGACTTTAAAGTGTTTAGCTGCCATCAAATATCCCATTTTTTTATTGCGAACAGCAGTAATGGCTTCACACATATCATTCGAATCCCACTTCTTCCTTTTCTGGTACAAATTTGATGACGACATCTCTGTAAAATTAAATAAAAGTACTTTAAAAAAATGAATATAATTTGGAATACTATTCCGATTTTGCATCACATTCCGTATTCCGCATTAGCAACATATAACCTAAAAGATCTTTCTTATATCACATGTCAACGTATTAAAAAATGCAAAAACGAAAGCCATACTATAAAAATAAAACTCTTTCTGAAGTGATTTCATTTGTAATGTTATAAAATAGTTTGGAATATGGGGTGATTATATTGGATTAAAAACTCACCGAAAAAGTTTTGATAGGAGCAACTTCACAAAACACGTCAGCATTCATCCGCAGACACAGGAGAACTATTATTCCGGCCAAAATCAAGGCTCACAGCTTCGACTTTCAATAGTTATAATTATTACCGATAGATTCCGCCACCCGAACCGAAGATAAGACGGTATTCCGAATTACCAACAGTATTCCAAATACGCTTCCTTTCCTCTACTACCGACTACAATTTTTAATTATTAATTATTTTTATGGAGATTTAAAAACCTCGTTTTAATATTTAATCATTGTAGAAAATAATATTAACGTAACTTAAATGAAACATGAAAACGGAAAAAAACGACAGAAAATAAGAAGATTTCAGTCGTATCTGGGACTCGAACCTAGGACCTCTGCCTAAAAACTGCACACTGCCTACCTTTGAGCAATGCACGCCACTGATAAATACTTTCCTACTAAATGCAGTTGACGTGCTTTATTCTCGGTATTTAATTTAGTGTTGGGAGTGAATACCAAACCACGATGGATTTATTTTGATATATCGTATCCTAAATAAAAGGAAATAGAGAGGGGGGGTTAACCCACAGGTTCTTAACGTGGGCGATAATCCATTGTGGGTTTTTGAGACTTTCAGGGTGGCAGTAAAAGACCCAGAGAAAATTATGGGGCGTTGAGATGGCACAGTGAGGGCGTGGGCAGGTTAAAAAAAATATAGTCTAAAAAGGCAAAAAAACCCCTTATGTACTAATAAAACAAAGTAAACTTTAATATTGGTTAATTTTTGTTATTACATGTACTGTAATCATTTTTATCACGTTTGTTAAAATTCACATATTTCGGTAGTTCGGGAAGTGGATGAAAATAAAACTGATAGATTCCATTACATTCAGATCTACATTAAATTGGATGATATGAAAAAAAAATGTTTTATTTGAATTAAAAAAATTTAAAACCTCCGATTTCACATGAAATATCTCATATATAAATACAGGCGAAGTCAATAAAAGCCTGTTAATAAAAAAAATATGTTTGTGGCAATTAAGTTACAAGTTTTTGTTAAATAGCGCAATTTTTGCAATCCTGCAAGAATTCACAGTATTATCTGTGCTTTTTCTAACTTACTCAGTGTCTTCGGGGCATTCGGGAGTCAGCGATTGAGCATACATGCGTCTTCAAGACTGAGCTCCGCAGCCCCCGACCCGCACTCTGCTCCTGCGTCGCCATTAATAAACTGATCTATAAATTTAAAACGAAGAGTAAAATATTTCTCTTTCAGAATGGAAGATACTCTAAAATCGTCTCAAAGTCTGCACATATCCACCCTTACCATTTTTTTATAAATATTTTATTTTCACCCAGATTTAATCCCACGATCTCTGAACCCCTCTTGAACATTGTCCGATTAAAAACCACTTTACTAGGGATATTTCGATAAATATTTTTTTAAAACCGAAGCATTTTAAAACTCAACCACTAACCGGATCGTGGGTTTTTATACAATAGTATATTTATTGTATTTAAAAGTCATTTTCCTTAAAGTATTTTGTTTTCCTCGTATGCCTTCAACTGTTTCTCTTAATATTCGAATATTATTTACATATTGGAAGATATTTTGGCGGTAACCTGTTTTTTAAGGAAATTCGTCGACACCACTGTATCCATTCAGTAACATATATAATAATTGTGTTTCAGTCACACGCCATTGCAAGCGATGAACCGTGGCCACCTTTACTTCATAAGGCCCCATCAGGTTTACCCCCATTTTGTCTGGTTTTATTGCCCGTTGGACGTTCTCCAACCGTTATTGCTAAAAATACATCATCGTGGTGTATAATTCTATGTAATTCGTTTTTTTTTTCCGGATTTTTCCCTATTCATATAAATAATATTATTCATACGGAAACGGTCTGCAATCTGCATAGCTACCGTAAGCACTCGGGCCATAGGCCAATTGTACTATCTCATTAATTAATATTATTTGTTATTATGTTTTATTCTTAGAACTCCATTTATTTATTTTTGAATTTGAAGTAAATCAATAACTTTATTAAATTTGAAACTGCTCTCCCATTTTGGTGAACATATCTCCAAGACTATGAAAGAGACGGCATGACTTATCGAAATATGAGCGAATGAATAGTTGTCTCGTTCTTCTTCCAACCCCACTTGTAACATTGCGACAATGATAATTATTCCAACCTACCAACATGTGAGTTTTATTCCTCACCACATAAACCTCGAAATTATTGAAGTCGAAACGCTACAGTACCTCGGCGTAGTCATCGCAGTTGGCGCACTCATGTTTCACTTTATTCCTTTGACATTAACCCAGTCCTTTTAAGTTCACCAGAGTTTTCATTGGGTGCTTGGCGATTTCTTCTGGTTCCACAACGCGTCTCCCCAGGTATAATTGAAATCGAAGATGGAGCTGTGTTTCTTCACCTATTTTACATTTCATAAGGCTATTTGTGCTTTCCAATCCCAGCAGCTGCACGTATCTCCTGGGGTTCCAGTGTCATGTTAGTAGTCCTACTAGCCCCTTCCTTGATTTCAACACCCGACAATTTACCAGAGCGCGGCAACTCGAGGTAATGAAAACGAAACGACGAATACAAAACGAAAAAAATATTTCCAATCACATCAAAAAAACTACCAATCAACTTTCAAAACAGTCGTTTTCTTCTGCACTTTACTGTTTTATTTTTCAAATAATGTCAACTAAGTGATAAGTTAGGAAGGTGGGTACAGTCTGACATTTAAAAGTAGAGAAAAGAGAGGGTGCAGCGATCGTTTAAAAGGTTTTAAATGGCAACTCAAAGATGTCTCATCGGAAAATCAAAGTAGGTTTACAAAACACAATGGTCCAAGTGCATATGTTTCACCAGACGGTTGTTCAGAAATTAGTGGTACTTTTTGAAAGGATTTATCTTAAAAGTTATGTCGAGTCTTATGTAAGTATTTGTACTAACCAATCTGAAATGCATTTGTGACTAACCTCCTTCTATGTGATAGCTGTGTGCAGGGACACTTGATGGTTTGGAGTCTTACAAAATTAGCTTCGGTTAATAAAAAAAAATTAGGTTCCTTGACGTGCACCCTGAAGGAATAACTTGTACCAGGGTGGGAAAGTGGCGGGTAACCTCAACTTTTCGAACGGAAATGATTCTAAGATAGTTATATGTACTTTTTATTATTATTTAACCCTTTGCAAGAAATATAATTACACGGAAAAGCGTTTTTTTTTGTATTGCTCAAATTGTATATATCGAAATAACCATGTATTTGGATGTTGTATAAATAAATAACAACATCAAACTCACAGATCAAAATTGTAAATAAATGAAAACGTTAAAAAAATGAATTACGGTGTTTAGCCTTGTTTCTTTAAAACATTGTATTAAACGGGAATACGCGAAAACATTTTAATGTGAAGAACACATTTCAAAGACGAAGTGAGTAGCTTAGTGTTACCATAGTAATGACATTTTGTAGTTCCAAAATAATAAATGTCTACAATTAAATGTCAAGCTATACACTCATTTTTGTATCCATATTGAGTACTTGTCCGGTTTCGGTTTTGGACCGCATATGATCATTTTGGTATTAAATTATTATTCCTGCATTTATGATATAGTGGTCCCAGAGAGGGATCGTACATGCGTCATCGTCTTCTGTCTCGCGTTTTCGTAAAAGACGCGTGATTAGGAAGATCGTCGATGACGCACCTACAACCTCGGGCTGGGACTACTGTACCTATGCTTACTGACGCAGATTTTTAAACACAGATTCTGTTTTAACCCCCCTGCATCGTGAGATGATTATCAGTACGAGTATGTGCATGAACCGGACGTGATCCGCCGACCGTCCGGTTCATATACGCCGGTTCATTGACAATAGGTGGGGCCGTGGTGTTGTTCGCTGGGCCCGTGACGCAAGCCGGAGCTAAATACATGCCTACGCCGTCGATAATTTTATTATTTTATTTCGGTCGCCGTTTAACAATTCAATTGTCCGATGACGTAAATGGTTAGCGTAATAATGATGCTATTCTTAGTTCCGATCGCAACTGCGGCTTTTAATTGCTTTTTATTTTAATTAATTGATATATCAATTATTGGCCGCAAGTCTCACTGTCGAGCTATTGAACTGTAAATAGCAGCGGCATTCATTGCTCTATGACCAAAGGCAGGCTATGTATTTTTTTTTTAAATTCGGGTATCAATTATGCTTGAATATTTGAAAATGACTATTCTATTGCCATATTTCGCTGATTGCTATGGCCAAGTACAAGTTCCAAGTGCATGGAAAAAACACATTTCGATTAAAAATACGTCGCCTTTTAAAAAAATTCTTCGATCATTCATGTCTTATTATTCATTTTTCTTAGGGTGGGCACAGCTTTTCAGCCTTTATGGACTGCACGCCACTGGTTAATATTTAACGTTTGGGTTGAAGAAAATTTTCCATCTCACGTAAGCATTGATGAACAAAATGTATATATCCGTTTTCGACACATTCTAGCGATGATATTTGAATTATACATCGCTCAAATATACCCATCATAATAATATTAATAAGAGTTAATTTCTTAAACCCAGTTTTGCGAAGGCTCAGCTCAAGTGCGCTTTACACTAACTAACCTAACCTAATATAATTATAAAATAACAGATGTACTATATATACTCGTATATGCAAATTAAAATGATATTTATGAGCAGCAGACTCACTTACATGAACAATTTAGAATATTATATAACAATTTACTCACTTACATAAACAATTTAGAATATTATATAACAATTTACTCACTTACATGAACAATTTAGAATATTATAAACAATTTACTCACTTACACGAACAATTTAGAATATTATATAACAATTTACTCACTTACACGAACAATTTAGAATATTATATAACAATTTAGGATGACCTAGGGGTACAATTAATACAAATACCAAAAGAGCGAGAAAATATACACCAAATAACCTAACCTAATATAATTAGAAAATATCAGATATATATTACAAGTATGCAAATTAAAACTACGGTTTAAAATATTCATGAGTAGCTGACTCACCTACATAAACATTTAAGATATTATATATGCTAAGGGTGTAAATAAACAAATATAAAGTAGGTGCAAATAACAAGACCAAGAGAATATTTTATGACATTACTAGCTGATATGTACCCGGGTTTGCTCGGGTTTATATAAAGTTATGATGTCATTACGGTGACATAATTGATTTGACAACGAAAGTAACTATCTCTAAACAAAGAAACTATTTGAAAATTTATTTCATTCCAAACGTTTATTTTTTTTAAACATATCTAAATAATAGAGTTCTTATGTAGGTACCTACTTTTCTTTAACATTTTGAAAATACTCTACCCAAAAAAACCTTTTTTTTGAATATGCAATCTGTGGCTAACCAGAGTGTTATATCTATGGGCTAACCTAAATAAAACATGGAGGGTTCAATGTTTTTCATACTAATTTTAAAACGTTAAAGCAACAGTTTTACATATCGGATTTCATTCAAACTACTTTCTAAACCTTCCCGGCACTAATAAAAACAAACTGTGCTATTTTTATTTGGTAGAGTAATTTTTGAGAACATCGAGGACACAAAGTAATTATACATTTATTGAAGAGAGTAATTTTACTGCTTAAAAAATGGTTTAATACAGTCTGACATTTAACAGTAGAATTAGACATTAAAAGTTCTGCCATCGTATTTTTTTTTAAATGCCATAACCAGGATCTCTCATAGGAAAATGAAAGTAAATTTAAAAAGCACAACGGTCCAAGTGCATATTTTTTTTATTTTAACCAAACTTTTCAAATCAGAAATTAGCGGTACTTTCGAAAAGGGGATGATTCTACATCATATTCTAAAACAATTTTATGTTTAAACTTTTTTTTATAAATTTAACACTTTGCAAGTGAGATAATTACACGGAAATCCGATTTTTTCGTAAATCTGAAATTTATGTATCTTATTAATTATTAGATTTTAGATAAATAAAAATAAAACAAAACAATAATTATGAATAAAAAATCGGGTTATGTTGTTTCGCCTCGTTTGTTTAAAAATAACCGTCAAACTCGAATGTGATTTTTTTTACTTGGGGAACAAATTTCAAAGACAAAGTTAGTAGCTTGGTGATGCCATAGTCATACAAAATTCTAGTTCCACTTTATTAAGGGGAACGGCTGCGCTGCCTGTTTTATACATAACTTAATTTTGAATTTGAGGCCAAAATACCCATCCAAACTGAATGATATATATTTTTAATTAAAGGTTTAGTAAATATCTAGTACGGATGAGAAGTTTTTTTTTTTCAATTATGAAGTATATGCCATGAAAAAAAAATTTTCATGATTTTTAGAGACAACTTAGAAAATTATTTGCGGTTTCCCATACTTAAAAAAAATTATCATATTTGCTATGTAAATATGATTACATAAATAAAAATATGAAAACAAAACATATAAAAAAAGAACGTTTTTTCGGGTCGATATTTTAAATTATATCCTTCAAATTAATGTTTCGAAGTAAATTGGTCGTTTTTATTTTGATGTAAGTCCACCATAATGCTTATTTTAATATACTTTTTTTAAATTTTATATTTTCAGAGGGACGGGGTAATTTTTTTTTTAAATCAGCGTTAGCCCCCAAATAATTGTTAAAGGTGCATATAAAATCGCAAAAAATTAATTCCTTTAATAATATCCTATATTTCATAAAGTAAAACAAAAATAAATAAATTACTATTCCGTACTAGATATTTACTATACTTTTTGGTGGAAAAAAATATCATTAGGTTTAGGGGAGTATTTTGGCCTCAAATCCAAAATTAAGTTTTGTATGAAACAGGCCGCGAAGCCGTTCCACATTTAACTACCAAGCTATATTTGTGATTCATGTGACGGCCTCCACGGTCGAGGGGTAAGGCTCTCGACTACGAATCCGAAGGTCGCGGCTTCAAACCCCGGCGTGCGCAAGTAAATTTTATTTCATTAATATGTAGTATATTTGCGCACGTTCCAGATTGGAAGCTACTCTCAGTATCGCGCTGGTGAAAGACCACCATTCAGAATTGAAACGTTGCTTGAAATGGCTTTTAGCCGTGTTTGGTGACCAGATCTGAACAGCCAGGTATTTCCCCACCTTCCTCTTCCCCTTCCCCTACCAAATACCTTCAGCCACGCAACATTCCCCAATTGGGGATGCCATAGTCTCACTGGCTCCAGGCGGTTGGGAACAGTTGGGACTCTTGTGGGGAATTCATATAAAAAAAATCGAATCAATTTGAATTGATTATTTCTGAGAATTGATGAGAATCGAATGTTTCGATTCTCCCTATCGCTTGTAGGTAGGCTACACGTAGTAAGCAGAAAAGGACAGTGATTAGTTTCAACTAAATCATTTAAAATATTAAATCACTAAATCATCAAAAATATACTTGACACAGGCAATGGGCGTAAAATCGTTGAGAACCTCTGATCTATAACATTGTTACAGAAAAGCTGTACAAATTTCACGACGCCCAAGCATGCCCGTTCGAGTTTTGATTACTCCATATGCAGAGATTGATAAATATCTAATTTTCTAGGAATAGAGTTTTTTCAGGATCCTAAAATGGCAAAAACCGGAATATCTAAAAATACAAATTAAAATCATGATAAATTATTTTTTTGTTAACGGCCACACCGAAACCTTTAATTTGATACACTTCATAATTCAGGCAATCTCGACAACGGGACCGATAATCTCCGACGAGAACAGGCGGGCCCACCCCCGTGTAAATTGTACTAAATCAATCAGTGGTGTTTCCGTGGCCCGCGCCCCGGGGCCGATCACCGCCCACTTGCGGCACGCGCCCCTCGACTCGACACGCCACTGGTGGACGTAATGAACTCCTCGTGGCAAAGGTAGTCATTTAATTTAATTTAATACTTGTAATACTTAGGGGTGAACTCAAAATATTTTTTTTATTATCAGTGAAATGTTAACGCTATATTTATTTTTTTAATACTATTCAAGGTGATGACAATAGCAGAAATTTTTGGTACGGTATCACGGCTTGGCGTGTCGCATCGACGTCTTGGGGTTTTTTTTGTGAATAACCCATGGAATTAATAGATTCAGTTTTCAATTCCAGAATTATTGTTTTTGTGTAATTTACCTCTGAGAGCAATGTGACCTAATTAGTTAAGAAATATTTCTACAACGCCCTTGAGGTGATTTTTCACAGAAACGGCGCTATAAAAATCATCCAATTATTATTATTATTATTATTAATATTATAATCGAAAATCGCGTTAAAAAAAAGGTTTTAAGTGACACCAAATGCCTGTCTCTTTGCATACCTGCACCACAGTAAAGCGAAGGGTGAGGCCACTTGAGCGTTAGTAATTAATGATTATTAATGTCGTCGAAGGATAAAACCACTTCAAACAGCAGATAAGCTCTCCTTTTCGACATTTTTCACTAATCAACTAAATAAATGTCCTCTTTCTTACAGCTTTTGTTTACAAATCAAACTCATTATTAATACTGAGAACGGTGTTCCACAACCTTGTCATTGAGTCGAAGGCAGAATTGTTGCATTCATTGAAGGCAGGCTCTGGATGATTAATTTTTTAGTATTTTAAAAAAGGTTGTGAAACTTGTAAGCTTTGAAAATATTATGAATAGCGTTGAGTGGCGTAGGTTAGTCTATCGTTTCAAAAATACGTACCTACTCTAGGTTAGGTTAGGATTTTTTATTTAGATATTTCACGAAAGCGCCGCTGGTTGACGGAATACTGGAAGAACTAACTAACTAACTAACTAACCATCACGCCTCTTGAATACTGGAAGAAGAAACCGAAAAATTAATTCTGAGATCTCATTTACCAGCCATAGAAAATACTTAAACACATAAAACCGCCTCAACAAGAAATAGGAAGTAAAGGAAGACAAACACGAAAAAAGCACCTTCGTTTTGTTTTTCTTTTTTAGATGGAGGCATTTCTGGGTTTCGAATGTTCTGACAGTGTTTGAGCGTCGCCTGCTGCCATCGCACTGGGCGGAGGATGTTGGTTGTGTCGAGGAAGCTAAATGAAAACTAATCAGAAATACGACTATGTAGTATGGAGATCGAATGCTTTGGAAATATGGCTGGACAGGGACAATCTAGCACGGTAGTCTGGAACTTTCCTCCCCCAATAAACAGAAAACAAAAAGCAGGGGGGTATGGGAAGTAAAAAACAGTGGGAAGCCGAAAACAAAAATCATCGTGAACCGAGAGGAAAAAAACGAAGAACCAGTAAGCGGGAATCACGAAACAGGAAGCAAGCAGCAACGGTTGCGAAAAGCGTGAAGCAGCGAGATACGGGAAGGAAGGAGAGAGAAACTGGAAGCGTGTAGCGGAAAGCATAAAATAACTGGAAGCTGGAAAAAAGGCAGTGGGAAGCAACAACAAAACCTATAAGCGAGAAGCAAGAAGAAGCGGGAAGCGAGAAATGAAATACCAAAGCTCAATCAATCCTTTATTCCAACACATCCTAAATTCCAATATTGGCTTATAAGGTTGCCATGTATACCGGTCGATTAAACTCCAACCTCCTTCCCATCCACAGAGCACGTGTTCCAAGTCCTAACAAATAAGTGCCCCCTGGTGTACCAGTCTCACCGGGACAGGAGTGCTCCTGGCTGATAATAACTAATAATGTTTAAAGTCAATACTCGATTAAAACTACACAAATATCGGTATATTTAAAGAATGTCGTTTGCTGAATGACAGCTGTCATCCGAGAGAACCGGAACCGCAGTTAAGCAGGAAGTCTTTAAGCCTAAGGAAAAAGGAATTTTCCTTAAAACGTACCAAAATAGCTCTCCGGGTATCAATAACATTTAATTATATAAGTTTTAAACTATACCTGGCTTCGAAGGTTTCATCATCGACTATCGAAAATGCAAATCCATTCGAAGAAGTTTCTTACGTCAAAGGATTCCCCATCTGAATTATGGATTTGAATAATTTTGCATTGAGTTCTAGTTGTATTGTTTACCCCCTGGAGTACAATTCTGTATTGAAATATCCAATAACCATAGAATAATCCGATATCCGTTTTTTATCCTTCGATCGATCGTAATTCAAAATCTGTGTACGAGTACATTTTTTTATTTTATCTTAACGAACATTCTTGGATGGTGAACTCTGGCGTCAATTTCCACTCCACTTTTGTGTTTGAACACCTCTGGTTCTGAGCCCTGATATCCAAATACCTGGTAGTCTGTATGATACGGATTGCAGTCTTCAAAACATAGCCGTCAGATGGGAATGTAGTCTTTGTTCTACTGGTATATCAATGGAAGTTATTCCGAAGAACTAATATCATTGATCCCTTAGACAACGGTGCACTGACGAGAGACACGCTAAACGCACCTCCAATACTTACACACAGTTTACATTTATTGCTTGGTCGTTTTACGGCTTGTTCATATGTTCATCAACTCGGCTGTGGAATGATTTACCGGATTTTGTGTTTACTCCTTGTAAAGAGACCCATATTGCAGGATGAAATCGTTCTACATTCTCAAATTTGCCATGTTTAGCGAGATAATAAATTGACCATTTTCAAATACCCAATGCACAATTCATACCCAATCATGAAAAACTACCCACAGCCATAGATAGATCAATGGTCATAGATCAATGCACCCCACAGTCACTCTTTCATTAATTAAAAAAGTACTCCGCTCAGCATACCTACAGATGACTCCTGTGAGCAGAAAAAAAAATTGTCAGGCAAAGGAAAAGAAATTACTCGCCAAAGCGAAAAAAATACTTTAAAATCAAATAATTGTTAATTTTCATAAATTCAAAATCTACTGTCTCCGTCCCTGTGCCTAAATAATAATACTACTACAATGTTGTGTAAATCCGGATTCCGACGGTCGCCTGTGGAATCAAGTGTATCGAGAATGCCGGGCTGAAATTAGATTAATTAGAGGCGGTTAGCCGGCTCAGCCAACTGGCCGGGCGCATTATCGGGTCGTATCGCGGGCGGCGTATCGCAGAGGGCGCACTGCGCGCGAAGGGTTAACAGAACAGTACGCGTCACGTTGAATAGTAAATCTCGTAAGTCACTTATTGTCAACTGTACATGAGAGAGTAAAAACTGTTTATTTTTAAACTAGTTTTAATTTTTAAATTCACTTTATGAATGTATCTATATTGTTGTTTTCATAAATATTAAAATAGTTTTAAGATATTTTATGGGTTACAAGATTTTCACACTTCAGTACATGAATGAATATCGAGATCGGAGATTTTCTAAAGAATACTAAATAATATTTATTGTACCGTAAATAACAATATCACTAATGGCCCTTTTAGTTAATTATAATTGAAACAAATTATTGAAAAGCAATAATGCTTTTTTACATAAGGAACTTAAGTAAAAAACTTCAAAGTTATGAATAACAAACAAAAAATATTATGATAGTGAAAAAATTCAGTTAGAATTAGTATCGAAGTTTAACATAAAAAAAACAACACATAAATTTACCTGTTTTCGTACGGTATGTTCCAGTGGCGGTTCGTGACTTTTGAGTGAGCTAGAGTGCTAAGATTGATAAATACGATTTTTTTTATGTTTTAGCTGAAAATGATTTTTTTTTTTCAAAATTTCAATTTTTTGTTTGAAGATTTTTCAGTTAGGGGGGCATTGCCTCACTCTAGCTCACTCAAAAGTAACGAGCCGCCACTGGACTATGTTCTCATAATAGTGGTGAAAATAAGAAGGCAATAAATATCAGAGTACTTTATTATATTTATTTTTAATCTAGATGGGTAGCGACTTTGCAAATCGCATAAATAAATTGGCGACATATTTTTGTTTCTTTTTGGAAGTAGTGTCGAATTATCGATAAATCTTGTTTTATAATCTATCGTCCCATAAGGATTGTACCTTAGTGCCCTTATGTTTGTGACTTGTGACAACTGGACCTTTTCGATTTTTCCAGGACGAATTGAATTATAAAACTTTATTGGGTCAATTGATTCAAAAGTTTCGTGTGTTAGGTATCCGAGTTTGTACTTCTTCTTTGTGGCATATCTGCAGAATTAAAAAAAATTGGGCTGATACATTTATTATTTTATTTTCTATAAATCTTTCTATAGTGGAATGCATAGCATCTACCTCCATTTGTGTATGCCCTTCTCGAGATATTTTTGCTAAATGGTTCTATTGAATAGCATTGCTGTATTCACGAGCACACTACTCAATATTTGATTTCTATTTTGGTATGTACACCCATCAGAGTAAAAAATTAGTTTGATTGTTTCAGTTGCCATATTCTCTGGAAAAGAAGAAGTCACAACATTTTCCGATATAAATTTGAAAATTAGTGCAGAAATTTCTTCACCGTCTAATCTACCCTCTGTCTCATTCCACGGAAGCAAAATCCGTCCGATTTTACGAAAACGCAGAAGTTATGGACTTACTAGCTTTGTTTTGTAATAGAGACCCGACACAGTACATTTAGAACAGAGCAATACCGCCTGCAGGTCCGTCGTAAAGACATATTTCTCATTAGCATTATCTTTTATTTGTTCGTCTCTTGCTTCTTGTTTCTTCCTCACGTGGAGATCAAACTGTAACTGGTTTATATTATCCTTGTCCGTTCTCTAACACAAACCCCACATTCGTTCTTTTTCTTCTGGTACAGAGAATTTTTTTCCTTTTCCAGTTGTGGAAAGAGACAATTGATAGAGAATGTGATCCGTGATCTCTACACCAATTGTTTGCATACAAATTATACAGCTCTGCTTTTGAAGTCTACTGTGGCTGGAGGTATTTTTTTTGTAGTTGAGGCCCTACAGTAATGTGACTCCATTAGGTCGAAATTTTAAGAAATTCTTCATTTGAGCAACACAATGAATGTTTGTGTTATTTTCCAAAGTAGCGTCATTCGATGTGTTCCCATCCTGTTTTTTCCAATATAAATCTATAAAAGTTCCTAATGCTTTCACCGTCTTTTGGCAAATAATACATTACAGTGTTCTTGTGACGTAAAGGAGTCAAGAGATTTACTCTTGTTTTTTTTTTACTTAACGGATTTACAAGATTTACTTGACACGTTTATTTTATAATTATCGTGGATACAGGAGGCTTACTTAATAAAATGTTAAAAAATTCTAAAAGGTGGCATTCAAATCACTTTTAACTACAAAATGGACTTACGATATTTTCTAATTTAGATGACGAGAGTGTCCAGAAATAGTAGACAAAATGAAGGGCGCTGGAATCGTTTATAAACATGGTTTTAAATGGCAACACCACGGGGTCCAAGTGAATATTTTTCACATCAACATTATGTTTTTTTTATACTTCGTCGACCCCTTGGATTGACACGGCAATATTATATGATAATGAGCCTTAAAGTTACTCTCGTTAGAGTACATTATCGCATGACATTGGTGTGTCAGATGGAACCTCGTTATTCCAAGGGGTCGACTTAACGAGATAATTACATGGAATGGTTTTTTTTCTATTTTTGAAATGTACATATTATCAAAGAAGCCATTTTTATTGACGTTAAATCAAAATACCTATATAGAAGAAGCGCGCACTTTTAACTTTAGTTATATCGTTTTTCCTGTCCATGTCAATGTGTCAGATTCGGAAATCAAACATAACCTCACATTCGAATCATCTGTACTTTACTCTAAAATCGGTATTGCCGTAGTAATAAAAAAAATTGTTCCTTTTTATTAAATTTCAAGAATTTGTTGACATACTGTGTACATCGAGAATTATGCAAAGTGAAACAAAAAATGTAATGAATAGTGATCGTATCGCGTTATGGACTGCTAACGGTATGTACTCATGCTTGCGCAGGCGCAGACGTCACCGGCGGCCACCAGCATGTCAAAACATTCTAGCCGACAATCTCGACCGGTGCCGACCCGTGCATGCACGGATACTTTATGCTTACGTACGCCGTAATATGAATGTGTTCATAGATAATTTAGACAACTTACGTTGTCGTGTCTGCACTGTACTGCGCGGTGCTGGTAAATGTGAATTGACCTTTAAGTGTGTAACATTGATGTACATCAAATTGTGCAGTTTGAAATTCTACCAGCTAACTTGAGTTACGGCATGTTGAAATTTGCTCTTAAGTGGAATAACGCTGAAAGTATACCTGCTGAAATATGGAATATTCTCTTTTGTTTCCCCTCGAAAAATATTTCAAAGCTCCATGACTCATTATGAAAAATACGTTGCTAGCTGAAAACGGGTTGTGTTGGCCTTGAAATTCAGTACATGAAGGAACGGTGCAAATTTCATGACACCGGAACTCACCTTTCAAGGCATTTTTCTGCTTATCGCAATCAGATTTCAGCTCTATTGTCAAGTTTCCGTTAAGTATTAAATAAAATCGCTTAAACAACAAAATATGATTTTGTAATTGTTGAAATCCATCTTATAAACCGATCAATTAGTTTTGTCACGTGTTACTCAATGCAGGTAAATTGCTTTATCCTCTGATATTCAGTCATAGATTGCTCTATTTTCTCAATTTGTTTCGAGACCCGTTGTTTATAGTTAAATTTACCCCAACGTGAAACAATATGGTCCGCACGTGTTGTATTAATTAACCGCGATGCCGTTCCCATTATTGGTTTATCAGTTCCATTATTGGTTCGGAGCCGATGTGATTGATGCGAGCTTAACCTGATTTTGTGTTCAATCGTCTCTTGTAATTGGCTCTCTGGTCAGAGGCGTACTCGTATGTGTGCAAATAACGCGATTTACAGTCCGTCAACATTTTTTTTTGTGTTTCTTGAGCATTTACTATGTTAGAGATTGTTTTTGGAATATATGACTTAGAATGTGATGCCCAGTGTGTAGGAATGAACTAGAAATTTTAAAAGTAGAATCGGGGAACATTTTTTCAGAGTTTGCCAAACATTTGATAGAAACAACTTTAAAAAAATAACAATTGTAAAGCCGTTCATCTCAACACATATATCCTGTGTAGTTAGTGAGATGAATCGCTAATGTTTTTTCTTTTGTTTTTGAATTTAAGAATAAATAAAATCGTAAATAGGTGCTAATATCAACCGTTTTAGTGCTGTACCGATTTTGCAAGTGGGTGCGTAAACCGCTATTGATAATTTGTGTTATTAGTAAATAAATATTATATTAACTAAAAATGCAATGACTTGGACAAATATCAACCAAACTTAATGATTCTTTTTGATATTAAACGTAAACAGAATTGTATCCCATGCATCTAATAAAAAACTAAAACTACTAATTATGTAGAGAAAAAAAAATTGAAAATGATGTCCTTTCACAATTGTGTTTTCCCGTGAAAAGGTCATGCAGTCCCGTCTTACAGCGGACGCATATGAGGAAAATTCACTTTCTATTCGCATTCTATTATTGCGATGGCCAATAATCGCACTTCCGTCATCGCTGTCTCCATATATCAGATCGAAGGGCTCATCATCCGTAAAGTCGCCGTCCTTTGATACATCGTCCGCGATATAACTAAGTTCCGACATGGTGAAATATATAGTTTTAATTTATTATAACAGGACAAACAATACATGTAGTATACAAGATATACGCCAACTGCAATACACCGCTCTCAAATGGAACACGTGCTCTTGTAAGGATCAACAAACGCATGCTGAAGAACACAGCGCCTGAGCACTTCTCTTCAATTTTTGTCGCTAACGCTTGCTGCGCCATAGCGCTGCACCGCACTCTAACGGTTAATACCCTTTTAGACAAATTGTCCGCGTTAGAAACTCTAGGGACTAGTTATGGTACAGGACAAATGGTACAAGGCTCTATGCAACGAATTATAGCAGGCGGACGACGCTTGCCGGGCGCGCTCCCTCCCTGTTGTTGAAGCAGTGCTTCGGGCGCTTGCTAGTTATTGATCCCTTATAAATAAACAAAAAAATCAAATAAAAAATTAACATTGTTAATAAAAATAATAGCACCCTGCAAATAAATCATCGTTAAATTATAACCATGTTTCCTTCTTTTACTTGTATAATTTAAGTTAATTTTAAAAACGCCAGTTGATGACCGGGAACGTAACGTGTCGAAACCGGTACTGAAAAAGCTAAACTTCTAGAACTGAATAATTTCATTACTATGGTAACACCGATTTTAGAACGCAAATTATAGTAGATTCAAATGTGAGATTATGTTTGCCCTCAGAATCTGACAGGTCAAGCGAAGATTTAGCCGGGAAAAATGACGAAAAATTCTTAACGTTATTTTAATTCCAAAAGTGCGCGCTTCTTCCACACAGTTTTTATTTTGATTTAACATCTAGTAAGTGGCTTATGATATGTACATTTAAAAAATACGAAAGTGTTAAAAAATTAACAACTAGTTCGGACATAAAGGTTTTTCTCTAAATAAATTGTAGAGTTATCTCATTTTATGATTTACCATTAATTTCTGAACACTGTTTGATATTGATATAAAAAGTTTTAACTTGAATCACAGTGCTTTAAGGTACATTATTTTTCCTTTCAACCATCTTGGTTTTGCTATTTAAAACCATTTGCACAATCGCAACACCCTCCATTTTTGTCTACTGTCCATTGACACGCTGCCATTTTGCTCACATGTAATTATTTATTATTAACAAGTCAATTAATACAAATAGGATTTAAACAGTAACTGCAATATCATGCAATGTGCAGTGTTTTCTAATATTGTGTCCTGTGCGTGCAAAGTCATATCATCTCAGTTAATCTGGAGTGCCCTAGCAGGTAAGTATGTTTTCTGTAAATGTACATAATAAGATAAACCTTAGCAAGTAGTATTTGTACAGCGCCCTAGTATTATTATAATTTTATTATTTTATTTTCGCGTGACAGCTGTTTCGCCTTCCGAAGGCATTTTAAAACTATGATTTTCATCCGGTAATTTCCAACATATTATGTTCAATTACCTTTATCTGGACTTCAGATCGTATGTGCCTATTTTAGTAATAGTCTGTGAACGCATTTCATGTTTATGCACTTACACGTGTTTGTAATGTTTGCTATGAAACAGACATCTCTTTCTATGAAATGTTAAAATTTTGTTTGTCGGGAAATTCATGGCCACCGCAACGTCAGTTCGCAACGTTATTTACATTATGAGTTATAGAGCTTTGAAATGTCATTATCACCGACGTAAAATAAGTGTGCTTATTGTTTAAAAAAATAATTTCAGTCTACAACTACATCTATGTCGATGTATGACTAATTGCATTTGACTGAATATACAGAAATAATCAAGTTTTATCGAAAGCCATGCTTAATGTCTGGTTCCCACGTGTTGTGATGTCTATTATTTATGTTGCTATTCAATTATAAGACGATACTTTTGCTGTAATTAGTAGAAAATAAAGGCGTTGACACTACTTTAGTTGTTTAATAAGGGGCATATCAACTCTTTACGAGTTTCTGATCGACTCGAGGAATTAAGTAAATTTAACTATTGTATAAATTATTGCCTTGTAAAAGCACCCCTCGGGTGATACTTTACGCCTAGATAATTATCAAAATTTGTGCAGCTTTTTTGCATTAGTGAAATTCTTAATATTGCCCATCATTATTTAGACCAGTGGTTCCCAACCTTATTTGGCTCATCGCTCACTTTTAATTTTTTTCTTCCCCTCCCCAAATTTAGAATTACAGCACCGACGGGAAAAGAGTCGCAGGCGAAAAAAAATTCTAAGTAAAAATTACATATTTTTAAGGGAAAGCTCACCACGCATTTTGCAATATCACTACTAACCGGTTAGTAGCATAGTGGTTTGAGCGCGTCGGGTTCCCACCTGGGCGTCGCGGTTTCGATTCTCCGCTAAGTCGTCCATAATTACGAAGTAGGAGGAATTACAATATTCTTGAGATTATTTGTAGTCCGTATTTGTGTTTTCAAATAAATATTATTCTTTTTTATACGTAGAGGCACAGCTGACAACCAGCTGCACTCCGGGCTCTGGATTGTATAGCCGAGCAGTGACCTTTTGTCAATTGCTAAAATAAAATAATATGTAAAAATAAAAATAAAAATAATTTATTAGTGTTTTTAATATTATTGTGTGAGTACGTGCTTATTCATTATTTTAAGAATTTAAGAAAATATTAAATCGCCACAACAGATTACGGGTTCCTTCTTTCGCGACGATATAATGAAATCTGCACTGGGATAAGATGGGAGAGGCAAGAATTTTAATTTGCGCAGTCGACTCGACTCTAACTCGACACGATCTTTACAGTACGTACTCCTGTTTTCCATGATGATGACTCTTTTCTCTTGATAAATATTTATACCTATATTTTTCACAGATTGTAATTAAGACTAATTTGAATTCAGGAGGATTTTTAAATCCCTGATCCTCGTTTCATTCCTTTACCGCCCCCCTAGGAGCACTTCTTCCGCTTCTCATTTGCCCTCGACGCCACTTAAGTAATACCCCCTTGGATTTCACCAACGCCCCCGGGAGGAGGGCGATATCGCCCACTTCACCGATTTAGACGCTTTCAAATATTAAATAAACAATGTCTTTCCATTCAACTATACAATTAAAATTTATTAATCGCAAGTCGTATCTGAAAATAATATCACACCTGGATTACATAAATCTGTTACTGCAATAAATTAGAAAACTCCTCATTTTAACGTAGGTGGCATCTCCACACCTGATTACTTAACTCGAGTTTACATAAAAGATATTCCATTCATTGGTCGATATCCTGTTTCTTCTCTATGGAAAACTGCAAACCAAAATAGAATAAAACTGCAGTTTACTTGCGTCACAACGAACCACCGTCTATATTAAAAATAAACTAGACTCCTATGAATATCTGTGATTTTTTGCACATGTCGACAGAAAAAAGAGCATAAGTAAACGATGATACTGCGTTATTCTGGGAAAAACCCCGCCTTCGAATGTCTTTTTTTTTAATTCTTAAAAGTGGAATTTCTATCTAAGTGGATGACTTATGGAGGTGAGATTATTTATTTATTGGAAATAGTACGTCAATTCTTTCTTGGAATATTCAACAATCTCATAAAACATAATTTATGTCATTTACACATTGAATAAAGCTATCATTATTATTTTAATTACGCTTTTTCCCATCTGTATCTTATAATCTTTTTTTTTTTAAATTTAATGTAAATTAAATTTAATAATGTTATTATTAAGTTCTGCAAGTATTTTTAGTTGTTATTATTGTGACAGCTGTTTCGATAATCGGATTTCGTCGTCAGAACTTATATTCTGTCCATGTTTTTTTTAAAGAAACATTCCCGAATTACGAGTAACCCGAGGACAATATTTGAAAATCTCCTACCATCACAGTGAGCTGATGATCTTGCTTGCGTCGTGACGGAGGAATTAGCCGGCCGAGGAATTGAACTCACGATGCCTGGGTGGGACTCAGACGCGTTGCCAACTCATCCACCGACCGGTCAAATTGTTGTAGTATATTTTTAACTGGATGTAACTCTCAGGGCCAAATAAGCCACTTATGTCTATGTGCCCTGACCACAGTTTGAAAATGGCATTGAATGCCGAAACAGCTGTCACGATCAGACTTCCTAAAACCTAGCAGAACTTCATAATATCTTTTGTTAAATTTGATAAAGTCGTTGCAATGGGAAGTTATACAAAATCATTTGTTTTTGGTTTGGAAATTGGATGGCCAAGAAATATCATAGATAATTTAATTAAATACTGCAAGTAGAACTAACACACCTTGGCCTTTCGTTTAACCGTGCATTTTTTGGTGAATCTTTTATAAGCCTATTAAAAAAAATAATACAAACAAAAAACAAATTGTCAAAAATCTCCTACTTACCAACCCCTTTTCCGATATTATCGTATTGTTCATTCTGACAAATTAAGGTTTTTAGAATATTACCTCAAAACATTTTAATAATTATGCCTGAGCTTTACAAAATAAAATAAAACACGCATTTCAGTAATGTTTTTTTTTGCGTAAATCGAAACGTGCCGCCGGTATTAAGAGGAACTGCTGCGCTGCCTGTTTCATACATAACTTAATTTTGGATTTGGAAATTTAGAAAATTATTTGCGGGTTTATTGTATTTAAAAAAAATATATATATATATGTATTGTATTTGGTATGTAATTTGATTACGTAAATAAACATATGAAAACAAAACATTAAAAAAAAACCTTTTTTCGGGACGATATTTTAAATTATGTACGACAAATTTGTGTTCCAACGTAAATTTATCGTTTTTAATTTAATTTAAAGTCCACCATAATGGTTATTTTAATGTTTTTAAATTTTTATTTTATATTTTATTATATTTTCAAAGTACGCGCCCTATAACCTTTATTAAATCGCCGTTAGCCCCCAAATAATTGTTGAAGGTGCCTCTAAAAACGCGAAAAAATAATTCATTTAATGGCCTGTATTTCATAATGTAAAACAAAAATAAATAAATTACTTCTTGTCCGTACTAGATATTTACTATTCTTTTTTATGAAAGGATAGATAAGATCATTAGCTGTAGGTGAGTATTTTGGCCTCAAATCCAAAATTATGTTTTGTATGAAACAGGCCGCGCAGCCGTTCCTCTTAGCGGGAATTTCAAACTTTTCGCCACCTGCATAAGGAGTGTGTGATTTCGTTCGAATTTTAAAAAGTGGTCACCTTAATTTAAAAATATTTAACTGTATGTATAAAGTACTGTACGTGCGTATCACTTGTGGCGAGTTTAATCTTAATGTTTATTTATTTTTATTATAAGTACAACAATGTAGTTGTCTCTTGACGAAATTTTACACACATGACCTTTAAACCCCTTAAAGCAGAATTCTTGGTACTTCTTGATTGAAATTTTGCACAATTGACGTTCAAAATAATAGGAAAATTATTGGGTAAAAGGGTAGGGGAAACACATTACAACCTCAAAACGTTTCTCCGAACCATTCATAACCGCGGGCAACGCCGGGTACTTCAGCTAGTGTATTATATTTAAAAATTAATAACGATTGTAAAATTGGTGTTCAGATATCTAAAAAAATGACCATTTTATTAACTTTTTAAGTGGACTTGGCTTAAACGGCCGCTCAAAGTACCCGTGACGTCATGAGACAAATTTCAGTACAATTAATAATTCAACTGGCAGTACCGCATACTGCCGCACCAGTCATTTTGTGCACGCTTAACATGCCTTATTACATTCATTTTGGTATTTTCTAAAAATTCTATAAGTTCTTTTCTCAGAATGCTCTAATTAATACGATACATTTGTAAATAATTTAAAATTTCCACAACCTCATTGCATGTAAAAATTGCTGCTTCATGTAACATTTATATGTGAATAGTTGACGAAGGGGCTCACCCCGAGACCCTGCGGTTGATACACCACTGGTCCTGCAGTTACTACGCCACCCTAAAGCCAGTGTGTTACTATATCGATTATCCACTATGGCTTTTCAACGTTATACTCGTTCAGTGTATTCTAAGATTTAGAAAATAAACACTTTTTTCTGCATCCTTGCGTTAGAGGTTACAAATAGAAGATTATGAAGAGCTTTTGTTAGAACCGACGTATTGTGTATGTACATATTTACAAAAAACTTCACTTCGCACAATTGTTTTACTTAAAAAGTCGTTTTGCATTAAGAGGTACATTCCTTTGTGTATTTTTCCGTTTCTTAGTGTGTATTAAAACACATTGCCTATATTAACGTAACAATGGTCAATTAAGGCTTTCAGCAATATATTTTTATTAAAGAGTCTCAACTGTTCCCAACCGCCTGGAGCCAGTGAGACTATGGCATCCCCAATTGGGGTATGTTCTTGGGCTAAAGGCAGCGGGGAGGGGAAGGAGATGGGGAGGAGGAGGGTGGGGAGGTACCTGGCTATTCAGATCTGGTCGCCAAAGACGACTAAAGTCATTTCAAGTAACGTTTCGATTCTGAATAGTGGTCTCTCACCAGGGAGATACTGAAAGTATGTGCCACTCTGGAACGAGCCTCAAATGTAGTATGTATTATTTTAAATAAATAAATTAAGTAACACAAATTTATCAAATCAAATTTACTTGCGCACGCCTAAATTTCAACCCGCCCTCCGGATTCATAGCCGAAGATCGTAACTACTTAACCACGGAAGCCGTTTATATATATTTAAGTTTTTTATTCCAGGATGTGGGAAGGATGGTGCAATCCTACACGTCCCTTAGTTATACATTTTGTACACAAGAAGAAAATTACAAAGAATTAAAAATACAAAACGATATTGAAATAATATTAAAATTATGCAAAAGTAACGTAATATATTGTGGTAAATAAAATGAGTGAGCTCGGGCCCACCGCTCACCCAGGAGTGGCGCTTGGTGCTGGCAGGCTGCGGTCACCACCGCGCCGTGATGCATAGAGCTTCTGCAACAGTTCATCTTTACCTTCTTTGGAGTGGGTTTCTATTTAAATTCTTTGTTTCTAGTATTATTTTATAATCCATTTTATCTGTAAAAAAAATAAAGATATTCTTTTAGAAAATAACTAAGTGTATGTTATTAAATAAAACGAACACTTTTGTTTGTAGTTTGATCCACTAATTTATTTTATATTCATCACCAACCGGTTTCGATTATCCCAAGCTTCGTCAGGTTAAAATTTAAAACTAAAAAAAATAGAGTGATCATATATGTATATAGGCGAGACATAATACAACATGAGATAAGAGGAAACATACTATAAAATGAAACAATGGAACAGAACAGATCGGACAACATGCAAAAGAGATTTCTATGTAAGCATATCTTTGTCTCACTACCATTTTTTTTCATTTTATAATATGTCTCGCTCTTATTCTTTTTTGCATTATGTCTCACCTATATATATTATTGTCACTATGTATTTTGGTTTAGTTTAAAATTTTACCCTGACGTAGCTTGGGATAGCGAAATCGGTTGGTGACAAATTAATGTCCTCTCTGCCTACCCCTGCGGAGAAACAGCGCTTTGATTAGTCAGTTAGTAGTAATTTAAAAAAATGTTTTTTATTCAATAATATGTCAAACCACCAAGCTTTCTACGATGTATATTCCACGACTTTGTATATTCCACGACTATTTATTTATTCATATTGCTAAATATCATTGTTCTATAACCACAACAATAAGTTTCATGAACTTCAAAAGCGGCTATCGTTGATAAATCAATTATTTTCCGATTTAAAATAAAATCTACTTCGTATATTTGATATTTTTTTATTCAGCATAAAAAATATTGATTTTGATTAAATTGCTTTCATTTTCATTGGAATTCTCCCGATAACTAGTTGAAAGGGGCTAAAAACTGGAATGATTTACTATTTAAAATTTTAATCAAAGGTCCTTCCGGATGAACCCACGACCCGTGCCTTACTGCGCATACCTATGAGCATTATATTTTATTGAAATGTATTTTTTGGATTAACGCAATTTTCCGGAACAGAAAAGTCGCCTTTTTTAATTTTTCAACTTTTTTTTGTTTTGAACACTTGTATCTTACGTGCTTCTAATGTACTTATTTACACTTTTATTGTAAAGAGGACTGATTTAACTTTATAGAAAAACTGGTAAAACTTAAATATTTTCGTTTTATCTTTTTTTTATGACATGAGACAGAAACAAATCATTTCTCTGAATATATGAAGCTATTCTGGGGAAACTACTTATTATATATACCTGCATGCAGTGTCGCACGTTTATCTATACTTAAAGGTAGACCGTGCAGTGTGCATAGTTTTTCTAGTTGGGGTATGAATTGTTCATTGAATGTTTGAAAATGGTAATTTTGTTATCAGTTTCCAAGGATTGTTGTGGTCAACTGAATAAATAATGAATTAAAAAAATGTTTAATAAAGAAAGACAAACATTCCCAGGTTATGAGTAACCTGATAATATTTCAAAATCTCCTAATTCTATCACACTAAGTGTAAAATGTTGCTTGTGTCGTGATTGAGGACTTAGCCAGCCTAGGAATTAAACTCACGACGCCTGGGTGGGACCCAGACGCGATGCCAACTCAACCACTGACCAAATGAGCATACAAGTTCCTTACCAAATTCATGGAAAAAACATATCGGTGGCGTTTTGAAATAACCTGATATATGCATTGTAGGTTACTTTCTTTTCATTGTAAAAAATACGGTTACTGATGCGTTTATTTTCGATTGGCAAAATACCTAAACACCGTGATCATTTGATATGTGAACAATCGTAACGATTAGTTTGGTCAAAATATCGACCCCTCCTGCGTAAAGTATCGTAACTTAAAAATATGAACTTTACAGAACAGTAGTTTAAAGAGACAGAAGCTTGATGTAAGTTGAGCTTTTGATCATTTTGCACCAAATTTGGAACGTAATTGACAATGAAGGTCCCAATTTTAGTGCAAAACAATAAAAAAAACTCGACTTGCACCCAACTTTCGTCTCTTTAAACCACTCTACTGTGATGATCCGATTTTTAAGTTACCATAATTTACGTAGGAGGGGTCGATATGTCAAAAGATCTTAACATTAATCTTAACTTAACATACCTTTTTGCATTTATCAGGTTATGCTCAAACACCACCTATATTTGATCAGATATTTGCCGTGCTTCTTTAATATAAACTTAACTTCTTTAATGTAAATCCATTATGATGGTACATTTTTCTTAGAGTTTTCACAGCTTTTCAGCCCATACGGGTTGCACACCGCTGCCTGTGTGCAATTTTTATAATTTCGTATATGTTTTATCGGGTATTACGGTGCTATTTACAGAATTATCGTTTTGTAAAAAACATGTCGCTAATTACGAAATTAAACTCAGCTGACACTCGTCGCGGCAAACGCAAAAAACGCTCCGGTATTTAGCGATTTCTCGGCCGAAAATCTCGGCATTCAAAAGGTTAACAAACAAATATTTTTTATGTTAAAACTTATGTGTACAGCTTTTTTGTTTTGATAATTCGCGATAATTACTTAACTAAACATTACTAATGGCGATTGGTGCCATATTTTAGACGTAAATTATTATTCTTATTATTTATATTGTTTTAGTCGGAAATATAAAACTATTATATGTATCAATATGGAATTTTCAAGCTCTGTTTCACGAAAAATGTAATTAGTTTACTATTACAAGGTCCGCGAGAAAATATCATTCTAAATTTTCATATAACGTAGCAAAAAAAGTGGAACGAAATCAAATGAGGACGCAATACTACCACGGAAACTAGCGATGTCCAATTATTAATTAGCGAGAAATCCCGACTGCACACGAAACTGTTCATTGCATAATTTAGTCTGTTCTGGACTCCGAATTCAACCAATCAGGGCACACCAGACAATGTCACTAAAACTCTTAATTAATAATTATAACTTTTTCATCCGCAGTACTGTACCGTCTGCTTCTAAGGATTCTAGTTAATATACTCCGTCCAGTTATTTACTTCTGTGTTCTTGACTGTTTCCACAGATCGAAATTCTAGTAGAATGGCACTTGATTGGGGTACGAAAACATAATTATAATTATTATAACTTCTTCATCCGCAGTACTGTACCGTCTGCTTCTAAGGATTCTAGTTAATATACTCCGTCCAGTTATTTAGTTCTTTGTTCCCGACTTCTTCCGCAGATCGAAATTCTAGTAGAATGGCACTTGATTGGGGTACGAAAACATAATTATAATTATTATAACTTCTTCATCCGCAGTACTGTACCGTCTGCTTCTAAGGATTCTAGTTAATATACTCCGTCCAGTTATTTAGTTCTGTGTTCTTGACTGTTTCCACAGATCGAAATTCTAGTAGAATGGCACTTGATTGGGGTACGAAAACATAATTATAATTATTATAACTTCTTCATCCGCAGTACTGTACCGTCTGCTTCTACGGATTCTAGTTAATATACTCCGTCCAGTTATTTAGTTCTTTGTTCCCGACTTCTTCCGCAGATCGAAATTCTAGTAGAATGGCACTTGATTGGGGTACGAAAACATAATTATAATTATTATAACTTCTTCATCCGCAGTACTGTACCGTCTGCTTCTAAGGATTCTAGTTAATATACTCCGTCCAGTTATTTAGTTCTGTGTTCTTGACTGTTTCCACAGATCGAAATTCTAGTAGAATGGCACTTGATTGGGGTACGAAAACATAATTATAATTATTATAACTTCTTCATCCGCAGTGCTGTACCGTCTGCTTCTAAGGATTCTAGTTAATATACTCCGTCCAGTTATTTAGTTCTTTGTTCCCGACTTCTTCCGCAGATCGAAATTCTAGTAGAATGGCACTTGATTGGGGTACGAAAACATAATTATAATTATTATAACTTCTTCATCCGCAGTACTGTACCGTCTGCTTCTAAGGATTCTAGTTAATATACTCCGTCCAGTTATTTAGTTCTTTGTTCCCGACTTCTTCCGCAGATCGAAATTCTAGTAGAATGGCACTTGATTGGGGGGTACGAAAACATAATTATAATAATTACAACTTCTTCATTCCCCATCCGATTTCCTGTCCCGTGTCCTTCTGAGGATTCTAGGTAATATAGTCCTTCTAGTTATTTAGTTATCTGGTCATGATCGGTTTCCGCAGATCGTTATTCAAGTTTATTAATATTTCGGGGGATCCAAAATATAATTTAAAAATATCTGTAGGTAAGTGGGGACATGGTCCAACTTGCTTTTGTACGTCATTCGGGTTCTTTGTTCTCATAACCAATCGGAACAAGTTTTTGCTGTATCCGGTTATATTTAATCAGTATACAGTGACGTAAGAAGATAAAGTCAAGCTGAGAAGCGTTCACGTTGGTGATAAATATTTGAGGTAAAAACTTTTAAATAGTTGAAACAATTACATTAAGTTTCTTCTTTGAAACTGGATTCATGGTGAAGTTTCAGTGTATTATTATCACTAGATATCGGATTATATTACGCATCTACGTATTTAAGCTGACTACAACCTACAACCCTCGTGGCCGTTATATTCCCATTGCAACTATTGGATAATTAACTGAAACTTTATCAATTGAATTAATAATTACTTTGTAGACACCACTTTATTAATATATACTTATCAACTTGTTTCGAAAGCGAACCTTTCCTCGTCGGGACAAACAGAATACTAAAAAATAATAATGTCAAGTATAGATAAATGATAAACATATAACACAATAATGTAAGAATAGACAAATTATAAACACAGACAAAAATTAATTAAAGTAGGTAAGTAATTAATATTTTTTTTTATAAAACATTGAATAACAAATTTAAAAAAAAAGATTTTTTTAAATTATTAATATTAATATGAAAATAAATTCAAGAGATAGCTATTTAAAATAAACACGATTAATAATTATATTTAATTGACTCTTTAACTAGTTTCTAAAATTTCAAATTTGTCTAATTGTAAACCGGTTGTATTTGTAAGTAATTTTTTTTTTACCTTTATTTGTATCAAAAGAATGATTTGTTTCCATATATGATTGGCAAATTCAGAATAATTATCATTAATTAAACACCTTAGATGTTCCTTAACTCTAGTATTAAAATTTCTTGAAATCTTTCCTATGTACAAAAGTTGCAATCAGTACAAATTGACGTGGTGATTACAAAGTATTTTTTAAATCATTTATTAATAATGACGCCACAAAGTGAATACCAATCTTTTGAAGAAATTGTAAATTTAACAATATAACGGTCACAAGCGTATATAATACAATAAATAAATAAATAAATAGTCTCGTCAGCTATACGAAAATGGATATAATCCGATGTCTAATTATCACAAACACTATTTGACTGTTTTCCTATTGTTTATTTTCGATCTGACCGGTTTCGCCTTCCCACGAGCATCCTTAGTGTCATTGTTAGTAAGTATCCTCGGTCTCTACTTAGTGTTTTCAATCGTATACATTGAAAAATACGTCGAATGAGTGCAGACATTTATTCCACTCTCTTGTGGCTCTTTCTGAAGTTGAATAAGACGTGTGCGATGTTTTTCTTTTCTTTAAAGTGAGATGTTATGCAACTATATTGTCACTGCCAGATGCACGAGAAAATAGTATCAACGTATTTTGCAAAAGACCTTCGAGCTTTTGTTCACGTATCTATTTAAAATATATATATATATATATATATTTATAGCTCTTGGAAGGGTCCGTTTGTGTATCTGCAATGTTTTACCCGCTTCCCCCATTTTAGCCTTCGATAATGTTCATCGGGGGTTACCACCGGTTGTTTAGCGATATCACTTAGAGCTTTGCCGCATATTTTAGTAGGTTCTATGACAAAACAAAACCTTGACAAAACAGAACAGTTAAAAGGGACAAAAATAATCCACTATCCTGAACTTGCCTAACCTTTTTTTGTTTGCATGACAATTCGGCATACTTTTGAATAGTCAGTAAAAATATGAATTTTTTTTTGCCTAAAACCCTTATCTAACCTAACCTAGTTAACCAAGTTTTTTAAAAATCGTTATTCACGTGTATCATTTTTCAAAAGTATGCCGTATTATCACTGCCGAATTGTCAGGTTACCAAATGATCCTACCACCTCAGTGAATTCCTATCAACGTTGTGTACTACATTCCACATTAATTTAGTTATAAAACAATGGCTCACCATCGGAAGGATATTATCTTCCCCTCTTTTCACCGGGTACGCACTAATTTAAAGCGTTTTTTCATAAATTCATGACATTAGCACCACAAATTAATCAGGTTGTCTCCTACAACGAAATTTCATATTTTTTACAAATGCATCATATTAATTAAAGCGCGCTGAGGACAGAAATTTATTAGAATTTTTGGAAAAATCTGATTATAAAAGCTGACCGATAAGTATGTGACGTCACGGTTCATAAAATGACTGGCACGGCCATAGATATCATGGACGCGGCAGTATCCGTTACTGTCATTCGAATTGTCAATTGTACTGAATTGTGACTCGTGACGTCACGGGTATACGTTTTTCCCCAGTTCACTTTGAAAGTTCTTCGTCATTTTTGGAGATATCGGAAAACTAACTTTACTGTCGTTATTAACTCTAAGTACATATATGTAATACATTTTCATCGAAATAAAAATTAGGAGACAACCTCATTGCATTTCCTTCATCCTCTTCGCCTTTCCTCCTGCTATTGGTGCTTTCACTCCCTCCAGCGACACAAATGTTTCTTTAAATTGCAGTGCCCTGTAAGTGGTCCTATACCCTGTCCATCATTAGAACGACCTGAGAGCGCGCATGTCCTGCCCCTTTCCCCCACTACTTTCTCCGCAACTTGTTATCCACGTTAACACATTCAAAAACAGGATTTTTTTAAATTCTGTATTACCTAACTACAAACACAAATTTAACTCATTTTATACATTTAAATAATTATGGTTATAATATTAAAATATACATATTGCATTTTATGTGGCATCAGGTTCATTAAAACAGCTAGGGAATTAATCCGAAATTGATAATATTATGATAATTTGACTGAACATCCACGGTATGAATGGGTTAATATCTCAGAAAGGCGTGTATGGGCGGAGTTACATGGCCGTCGCAGCCGTGCGCGGGAGATGGGACGCATGCGAGGGGGTGGGTATGCGCAGTAGGAACCAAATTTGGAACTGTAGCAGGTTGTTCTTAAGTTAAACTCACAATAGTGATCAGTAAGTTCCTATTCACATCGAACTTGTATTCCCTATTAATCCAAACAATGTTGTAAAACAATGGTCACATTACATTTCTCAGCTAGGGGCTGTTTTCCTCCCCTTTTACACGGTGACTAACGAGTTTAAAACTCTAGAGCTGGATTGCCGACATTCGGATGCACGTGCTTTAGATGCAGGAACTCTTAGGGAAGATGCACTTATGTGGAGCTAATCAATAGTGACAATTGTGTTTCTCGAACTCTTTTTATCGTAGCACATTTTTTTAAGTAAATATATTTGCACAATTTCACGATTGCGTGCATGGTGATGCATATTCATTTTGCTGTTTTTTCACAGATTGTTCACACGTGAGTAAGAAAAATTCAATTATAAAAAACTCATAAATTAAATTATGCACAATACAAAGAAATTACATATTAGTCAAATAACATTTACAAAGGAAAGAAAATAAAAACTGATAAAATAGTAACAGAAGAAAATACAAGCAAATATGACAAACACCTTAGTTTAGCATTATTTTGTAACACTCCGCACAGCATCCCCAAAGATCAAGGAAATTATTTCCCTCAGGGCCTCTACTGTAAAAAAAGAAGTGTTTTAGTGAGACGAAACAATATTTTATTGTCAGTATTGAAATGAATATACCTAAAGGCAGTAAAGCCGGCCTCTCTCACATTTCTTTTTTCTAAATATGTTTTTTTTTCCTTTTGAACTGCTGAAGGGTATGGAACAACTAAAAAAGCATCTCGTCTTATTTTATTGAATCCTGTAACCCAAAGTTTCACAGCTGATAATGACAATAATTGAATAATTTGTATTACTTCCTATTCTCTATCTTATTATATACAAACAGATATAGAATAAAGTACTTACCTGGCAGGTCACTTCAGATAAACGTAGTTTTATTTGAAAATTTATGCTTGGAGAATATATGATTTTTACAGTTAATATTTTATCCTTCACTATTGATATTACATTTATTATAAGATTGGTGGCAATAGAAGAGTTGATTTATTTTAAAAATATATATATATATTGTGCAATTTTAAGAATGGAGAACTTTTTTATAAAATTATCTCAAAAGCTTAAGAATTACTTAAGTTTCAATGCAAAATTATCAATAGTTACTTACATTTTTTACACGTTTAGTTATTTCAGTGTCGCGGACTCTCTGACCTTTTTCGTAGGAACCAATTTCTGACTTTGTATAGCAGTAACTCGACGGATTTACGCTTCAGTGCGTGAAATAATTTACATATTCTATAAGTGACGTTAGGTATGTACTAACCGGCTAGCCTGGCTAAGCAATTTCTGTGTGCATTTCTTCCATTCGTTGGAAGTACGATTGTCTGAAAAGATAGCTTAGCTCTGAATTCTGTCGAGTCTTTGCTTTGATCATTCTTAAGTCATGGTGGAGATGATGTCATGATCTGAATATAGTTGCGTTAATTTTCCGGAAAAAATGTGCTTCAGCTTTAAATAAACGGACTGATTTCTATTTTATAATTAAAAACGAAACCATAAAAACACGCTTTCTTACCTTTGCCATAAAACATGTGTTACGTTTGTCGATTATAAATATCATATTAAGGGATTCTATTTTCGTTCCTCTTGGATCTGTCATCAGCAGACTTCATTTAGATTAAGACAAATTATTGATATAGTTATTAATAAATTATTGTAGAAATGTGTCACGTTTCCTTTTTTGGATTCGTGTAAATAGCACATTGAATTTTTATTAAATTTATCTCAATTGCCCGAGTTAATTTTGACAGATTTCCGCCGCTATGTCAAACGGCAATGAAACTAAGATTCTTGCGTCACAGGTATCTCATTAAAATATTAAGAAAAAAAAAGTTATTATTTTGTGATCTTTGGATAATTATTTCAAAGCTTCATAGCTCATGAGAGCTCGCCTTTCCTGATTTTACTGATTGGAGATACCCTCATTATCTCCGGGGTGGGAGACCACCATTCGTCCCCAATTGTGGCACGTTGTGAGGGTGCAGGGAAGGTAAAGGTTAGGGAAATGGAAGGAGGTAAGGAAGGGTAAGGTTGAGTAGTACCTCGCGATTCCGATCTGGTCACCAAACACGGCTAAAGTCAATTCAACCTACACTTCGATTCTGGTATGGCAGTTGAGACTTCTTTTCGGTATCACATAGCAAAATGAAACTAACAAACATGTGAAGTTTCGTGCTGAATGATATATTATTCTTTTTTTTCGAAGGAAGCAAACACTTTGGGGTGTGACATTATATATTAAATGAAAAACACAATTTGTAAAACACCACTTTTATTGAATTAATAACCGTCGCCAACCAGGTTTCGCTTCACCGAAGCTTCGTCAGGGCTTATTATTAACTAAAGATAATTAGATACAGGCACATATATATACATAAAACAATGAGTGAAAGAGATATAAAATGAAAGAAAGAGACACATATAGAGTGGGAGGGGAGACATTATTTAGGGAGGATAAGGGGGGAAGGAAAAAGGAGGGGGGGGAAAGGGGGAAAATTTATGTATATATATGTGCCTCTATCTAATTATCTTTAGTTAATAATAAGCCCTGACGAAGCTTCGGTGAAGCGAAACCTGGTTGGAGACGGTTATTAATTCAATAAAAGTGGTGTTTTACAAATTGTGTTTTTCATTTAATAGGTATATTATTCAATTACAGTATGAATTTAACTTCCCTATTCATCCTCCCTGGGCAGAAAGTGGTCCAATCCTCAGTCTCTGCTAACTATAACTAGTTAGTAGTTGTTCCTCGTTGTTTACTTCCAACTTCACGTTCCCAGGTTTCCGCATTATCCCGCTGCTGATGTTGACATATTCCTTCCGACAATATTAGTGAGGGGAGGAGCCTCTGTGTTATCCTACTCTTGGTTATTTGTGCACATTTTTCTAAACTTTCCTCTTGCCTCTAGCGGAAGTGCAAATTTCAGGAAAGAGGTGTACGCTTCTTGAGCACCTACCTAAGTCATAATCAAGTCGTCATCTTCATACAAATACATGCACATGCGTGAACGGTGAATCCATACAGATTTTTTTTTCTGTTCACGTTCTCCACGCAGGCTGTCTCAATGTTATAGTTAGTTGAAGTGGCAGTGGCAGTTTTCTCTAAAGTGCGTTTGTGCAGTGAACTTAGATAATATTAGAAGGCAAACTTGTATTATATTTTTACCACACTTTAAAACAACACGCTACTTAAATTCCTTCCTAAAAAATTCACCCGTCTGTATTAATACTGCTCGAGAGCGATTCCGAAATGGATTCCATACATGCGTTTTGAAT
Organism: Halesus radiatus; assembly: GCA_022606495.2. Taxonomy (NCBI): domain Eukaryota; kingdom Metazoa; phylum Arthropoda; class Insecta; order Trichoptera; family Limnephilidae; genus Halesus; species Halesus radiatus. Next base: position 161,698 of record JAHDVE020003274.1, read on the forward strand.
TCAGCGTCTATGGAACTTTCTGCTTTAAGAAAAAAATTCACAATCCCATACTCGTGGCGCTTCAGTGGCAAACCGTGGAAACGTGCAAACCTTTATTAAATATGTACTGAAGAGTGTTTTGTAAAAATCAAATATGTTTTTCTGTGATCATTGCGTATTAGGTTGTTATTAACATGAGAATTACGTTTACGAAAAAAAAGTTCAGTCTCATGAGTAATTTGCAATTTTCGCATTTACTACTATATTAACAACCTACTATATTATATTCATTGACCATAGACTCTTTTACGATTCGTCAAATTGCATCCTGTTGCTAGGTCACTAATCTCTGGTGAAGTTTGCCTAATATGATAAAGTTCCTTTAGATCTTGGAAAAAATAACGAAACAAAATTCCAAATAATATTGATAACTAAAAAAAAATGTATTTCACCGACTGTGAAATCCAATAAATCATGTTTGTGGCATTTGGGACAGACGCGCTATCCAAATCTCATATTATGTGACATGGACGCGTGTACCGGATTAATATTACCGGATAATTATGTTAGTTTTTTTTTCTCTGGCAAACTCTTCTCTTTTGCTCGAATATGTTATTTAATCACTTCCTTGATAAATACTTTATGCGTTTTTGGCTAACGCTAAACACATCACCGTTGTTTCTCTGTTCCTAAGTTATCCATATACTCGTATACCCATCGTTCCCAGAGTTTGTTCACTCATATTATTTTCTCAAAGCATGTCGCATTATGACATAGCTCATTCTTACATAATAAAGTTATATAAGTTTCCTGGGTGCGGTTTGCCTTCAGCTGAACTCGGTGATGTAAAAAACGTATAAGTTTTAAACTTTACCACATCAGAATATGCGCTTCATGATTAAGGGGGAGAGGGACGTCGGAGAGGGATTATTTATTGTCTCAAAATAATGATAATGTTAATATGAATAATAAATGTTTTTCACTATTTAATATATAAATATCAACATGTTTGGGAAGCGAAGCTCCCTCGGGATACAGAGTATACTATAATATACATGAAGCGCATATTCTAATTAGTTAAAAATTAAAAAAAAATTCTGATTGAATTTTAAAACAAAGTGACTTTACTCTATTGAAGAATTAATGATAATATTATTACACAATACGGATAAACATAGTGTTTTTAAAGAGAAAAATACCTATATAGGCTTAGCATTTTTCAAAATCAAATCTGAAATATGACTTTCTGACCGTTGTACCTGTGTTTACTAAGAGTCATCTTAAACTAAATCATTTACTTAATTCCACGTGTAAACGTCACATATGACTTTTCTCAGGGCAGTGATTTAGTTAGCAGTTATCACTGTCCTTGCCACCGGCTACGTGTAATCTACACATTATAGCTAGCTGTCATGATCATTACATTAGAAGTAGCGTATTTTCATAATAATCCAAACACAATTAATTACGCTTTAATTGGATTGACTGCTGTACACAACCATCTGATACGGTTCTGAATCTGCCCAGATCACAAGACGATTACTCCATTATATACATTATCTGTTTGTTTGATCGCTGGAATGCCATAATATGATAATAAAGCTGTCGTTGATGGCGCTTCGTCGGATTAACGTTAACGGCCCTCTAAAGTCTACATTATTGGCAAAATTCGCGTAAAAGTTTTTGTTTTCTTTATTAACATTTAAAACCCGCTAAACTTCTTTTGTAGTTTGTCAGAAGGTACATATTGACAATTTATATAAAATATGGTATATTAAAAATAATTACAAACGGTATAATACATTTAACAAGTATAGATTTAAATTTATGATGACAGACCACAGAGCAAATATGAGGATACATCATGATCTATCCTACCTACATTAAGGCAGGTATAGGAGTACAACCGAAAGTAATTACATTAATATCCTAGCTATACTGTAATATCGACCCTTTGGAATTACAAGGTTCCATCTGACACAGCAATATCATGCGATAATCTGCTCTATAGAAGGGAACTTTAAGACCCATTATTGCATAACATTGCCGTGTCAGATGAAACCTTGTTATTCCAATGTATCGATATTACAATTGTAGGATTTGTGAAGCTGTAAGTTTGCACCCTTCTTTACAGATTTAAATATAAAAGATTTAAAACCTAACATTTATTAACATAAATCTAGGGTTTATTTATGGCAAATAAAAAAAGGTTAAAATATATCATTTTTTTTAAATATTAATAAAAATATTGCCACGGCCAAGAATCGAACCTCTATCAACTGCTTGGAAAGTTACTGTGCTGACCATAACACCACCAAGTATGGTAAGAACCGTGGCATAAATTCATTATACGAGTATGTACTGAAAATAAGAATTGTGTATTTTTGAATTTTTTCATGTTACGTAATTCACATCCGAAATTATATTGTTTAATTTAAAAAGGAAGATAAAAAAAAACAAGCCAATTAGTGTACTACGCAACACAACAAAATACGTAATACAAAGGGACCTTTCTAGTGAGGATTAATAAGAAAAAACACAAAAAGATCAAATAGTTTACAAAATATAATAATTAGTGTACTATTTTGTAGTTTAATCTGTTATTCTGTAAATATTTTTATACTTACATCATATTTTGTATTTTTACATGCTTATCTATATGGTTGTTAATAAAAAAAATAGAAATAGGTAGCAGTACACCTTTTAGTAAAGTAATTAAATGGCAAATTTTCAACTATTCAACTCACAATTCATACCCGAACTACACAGCCTAAGTTTGGTCATTGATCAATGTACGCTACTGGGGTTGTGAGGCTGGGGGAGTGGAAGAGCAAAATTGGGAAGTACCTGGCTATTCATATCTGTTCACCAAAACCATTTCAAGGAAACGAGTGTTATTTAAATAACATGTTTTTGCCAACGCCGGTATTCGAATCCGCGACCCCCAGATTCGTAGCTGAGAATTTTAACCACTCGAACACGGAGGTCGTACAAATTTAACCGTTATAGTGCAGCCCAACGCAATCGCGCTGTAAACTTTCGTTATGTAGATTGTGACGCAGCCCTATAGCGCTGCATTTTCCAGTGTGATCTTTGTCGTCCTCGGGAGAGCACTTGTTCAATTTCAGCCAGGTATATTGCGGTTGTCGCGTGTTTTCGTAACTGTATTTACTGTTTATCCTGTATAATAAATACACCCTCCAGTGAATCGATATTTTTCGCCATGTTGGAAGTTACTTCTATTTCGGATGATCGTAATGTCTCAAATGACAGCGGCACTACGGACGACGAGACCTCTATTCCCATAAATGAATGTGTGCAACAAAGCAAATGAGATAAGGCGATCCAATCTCATATGCGCTCGCTGTAAAAGGGGACTACATGGACTTTGCGCGGGAGAACACAATTGTGAAGTGAAATAATCTTATATTTTTTAATATTTTTGTAGTTGAAATGTATAGTTTTTTTTTAATTAGAACTTATAATATTCGTAAAATTTCATTCTTTGCCTGTATAATTTAAAAAACATTAAAATTGATTTGCTATTTGTTCAAGTTATTGCATTTTTATTGAATACCATCCTTTTTATTTATTTAAAAACACAGAATATCTGTAGCAATTCATATACAAACTTGCAAAATAAGCATAGCACTAAAACGGTTAAATTAAATTAAAATACAACATAATTCTGTCGGCTAATATGTTAATAATTATGTATTTAGCGAAGATAAATTCGAAATTAAGAAGTAGAAATCCATAGAAAAGGGTATTTATTTTAGTATTTATATTTTTGACACTGATTCGTGGTGGAATTCCATTATAATGATTTACTAAAGCAATTTTTGAACTTTTTCCATTTTTTTTATTTTTGACCTTACCGGTTTCAGCCTATCACGGCCATCTTCAGACTCATACAATTTTTTTCTTAAATTACGGTATATGCATAATTTTTACGGTATTAAGTGTGGTAAACCTTGATTTTATATGAATTTTATTATTTTAATAAATCATTATTTGTTTTATCGCGTCAGAGTTGTTTTTTCGATCTTTTGCGATTTATAGCTTAGATCTTAGAATTCGCAATACTTTTTCACGATTTTGATCGCTTGTGTGGATTAACGTAAACGTTTTCCCATCGCGACATTAAATTTCATTAACTCGGCAGGCTGTGTACAACACTGTGTGGGTTCGCCGGGTCCGGATTCGGGTCCGTGGCAATCAGCGTCCCACTATAGCCTGAAAGTTCCTATTTGAGTTTGAGTCACGGCCGCGCCCACGTCCGCATCATCGGAGCCGGAACTCTGCCAGAGGGGTGGGGTGGTGGCTGTCGGTGAGAAGCTTCTTCTGGATTTATTGATATTTTTATGCAAAATGTGGAATAGATGCTGTGTTTTGTTTACCTGCCTGGAAATTTATTAAGCTTTGTGTACTGGATTGAGTTTGATTCGCATTGATATTCGCATATGCGTAAGATCTTGGCGTTTTTTTAAAACTAATCTATATCTAAAAATTATTCTGTTTTGTGTACGATCTTCTTCCCAACTTTCTGGCAGTTTTGATATTCCACGACGGCACACTTTAAAATTTTTGTCATTTTTGTGTGGGATAAAAATTAATAGTTTACATTACTTATTTAAATCGTTTTATCAATAGTACATATGTATGTATGTACATACGTAAGATATTGTGTAGAAGTGCTGAAGACGAGGAAAAACAACGGTCATAAATACTTATGTATTTTAATTATTTTATCCACGATAGGTTGATGAGGATGATTTTGAAATGCAATATTTTTATTGCAGTTAAAATTGTGTTATGAAATCATATTCAATTACTTTTACGGGATATTAGCTGGTTTTAAAAGAAGCTATGTCATACCCTATTCAAATTGGGAGTAAAAAAGCACCCGGTACTTTTAAAACCCATTAAAAACATGGCTATTGTTGTTGTCAAAGGAAGGCAACAATAGAGACCATTGGCGACACTTTTTGGATGTTGTCATTAGTTAGAGATATAAAAAGGTCGTTTTAATTCTGTCTTAAGGCGGTGTTACGGAGGAAACAAAATTTTAATATGTGATGTTCAATGATAGATAGATATTTGGATGGGGCGGATGTGCCAAAACAATATTGGATCCACTTGCGAAATCACTACTAAGAGTCATTCTTAAAAAACCTTTTAGGTACACCAGTGACGTATTATTTAAAGAGATGCGTGTTCTCGACGTAAGACAATTATACATGAGAAAAATTATATTACACACACAAAAACACTGTCACCACTACCCATCCATAGACCACTATCACGACAACCGTCATTCTAGAAGTAATCCAATAGTTCCACCTACCACCATGACATCCCTTGCTAAAAGGCAATTTTCATACTTAGGTCCAAAAATGTTCAACATCATACCCGATACATGGAAATCAAAAAGTGCAATTGTTCTTCGGAAATTGGTCTATGATTGGCTTCTTGGTTTAGGGAGAGTCAAAAGCCGAACATATGCCGACTGACAGTTAATTCTTTTTTTTTTTTTTAAATTTTATAATTACAAACGCATTAGTGGTGTTTATTATTAATGAATTTGTGTTGCATTGTTTGTGCTCTTTGGGAGGGGATCTTAACTGGGTTGAAGGCCCTAACCAAGGAATGGAAAGGGACAAACATGTGGTAGTAAACAATTTACTAAGGTTGCTTTTTGTACTTGCTGGACGAAAAATATTTAATATGTTTTTTTCTGTATCTCCTATATACTTCATTACACTCCTTTTCTAAATGTATCTTATTGCCATACTGTGGCAATACTATTTTTTTCATTCTATTTTGTATAATGGCACTTAACATAAGCTAAACTTGTCAATCTGACTGCCCTAAAACGGGTTTTTGTTCCCAGTTGGGCAGTAAAAGCTTTCTAGTTTTAATTGTTTAATAATGTTTGAAAATAAATAAATAAAGAATAAATAAAAATTTATAAAGAAAATATGAACCATCTTTACTGGGGGATCTTATAAATAAATCATATTTTCGAAAGCTACTATGTACTGCTAATACGATCACACATTATAAACAAAACAAAAAAATATTCAAGAGTTCGGTTTTGAAGTTATTCCAGGAGATGAGGTTCCATATACGCCATATTCTCCTGATCTTGTTGCATCCGTTTTCACGGTTTTGTATAAATTAATATGCATTTCCTTCCTTTCATTTCGTTGCATTCCTTACCTTCCGATAGCATTCCTTCCTTTCCATCTCCTTGCATTCCTTAACTGCGGATAGCATTTCCTTCCTTTCACTTCCTTGCATTCCTTGCCTTCGTTCGGGTAGCATTTCTCCCGATGTACACTTAATCCCAACAAAGGGGGGAAATTGAACGTTTCCTCGCCATTTTCCGTTGGAGTATCTCACGCCCGTCCATACAATCTGACATCCTGTATCAAATCACGACCAAAGTATTCGTATTCTTGATTAAATGTCTTTCAGGTCTTTTTACCAATGTGCACTTATTTGATGTGCAGTCCCATTTCATATCATTTGATGTTTTTTGTGTTAAATCCAATATTTTAACATTTTTTTCTTCATATTTTTCTTCATATTTTTCTTGATCCAATGGAAGAATGTGAAGTAAAAAATAATTGGATTGTTTTTTTTTCATCAATTGAATGGATATTTGACAGCTAATGTCTTGTGATAGAAATAACATTCAGGAAAAGCTGTGCTATTTTCATCTCTCAGACTCGCCATTCATGAGTTTTCCCTTCTTCAGAATAACTCGCACTTAGTGATAATGCCTTCAAATACCGAAAAGAATGTAACGCAATTTGCAATTAATATATATATATATATATATATATTTTTTTTTAAATTTATTTATTACAAAATTATAACATAATACATGATATACATGATTTTTTTTCTTCTTATTATTATTCTACTTTCCATAAGTTGAGCTCCAGTAGCTCGTGATTATATGAACAGAACTTGTAAACATAGGTACCGAATCGGATTCTGATCGTCATTCTAACAATACCCACAAAATTTCAATACGATTTGGAAACCTGTTGATTCCTCAATTGGTTCATTTTTTTCGAAATAGATTATTGTCATTAATTTAATATCATACATTTTCGAAGTCAAGCGAAGGAAACAATTATATGTGATGATAACTTAATAAATGAACTCAAGTCTCACGGACCTTGTTCATAAATATGACGAGGTAATGTTATCCCTAATTAACCAAAATGCACCGCCCCATTCAATCGAACGTCGTCAGCGAAGATCCAATGTTTGGTATGCTGATTACAGATTGGCAAAGCAGTTGATGAGAACATTTGTAAGTCACTACAAACGATTTTGATGACAGTAGTCCAGAATAGTTAAGTGTCCATAAGGAGTATAGAGCTACGATGGAGAAAACACATCTACATTATGGAGGGAGAAACTGGATGAAGAAAAGAAGATTCCAAGAAGACTGGCAATCACAGCCGTCTGTTTCTGGAAAGGGTGCAGTGGAAAGCGGTACCTGTCCACTGAGGACTTTTCTATCTTCTTCACGGAAAAGATTCAGAATCTTTTTCCCACGAATGACACGAGTACATTGCCAGCGGCAATTAAGTGTGACACTAACCTCAGTGAATTTGATCGTGTAACATTGGGACATTGAAAAGTTGGTAAGATCAAGCCATAAAAGCTGCATCCTTTAGACCCAATTCCGACATGGCTTGTTAAAAAATGCTCTCCAGAGATTGCTCCATATTTATCGGCTATTGTCGAAAAATCTCTCACTGATGCGGAGGTACCGAATGCCTTAAATAAGTCATTAAACACTCCTATTTTAAAGTCATCCCTTTTAATTGACATAGGTAATAATTATCGACCAATATCTGGACTCTTTTATATCTCCAAATGATTGGAACGAGTAGTCGTGAATCAAGTTACAAAGTACCTAAACAACCATGCTACTTTCGAAGTATCGATCTGCCTATCAGAGGTTTCACTCAATAGAAACTGCACTATTACGTATACTCTCAGACATGATTAATGCGATAGAAGACGGTAAACTTACTCTAGTAGCGATACTGGACAATGAGTGCTGCATGAGTGAATCTTCAAATATTAATTGATAAACTGGATCACAAATACGGCATTGACAACTCTGTTCTAAAGTGGATAACCTCATATTTGGCTGAGAGATATCAGACAGTGGCTTGTGGGGTAAGAGATCTTCCGAATTTTCTTTATCTTTTGGTGTGCCGCAGGGGTCTGTACTAGGTCCTCTTCTGTTTATATTGTACACCAGTGATCTGGAACCATTCATTTCTTCTTAAAATTTGGATTTGTGTGGATGATTGTAGGTCATCTGTTGTACACTTTATTAATACAGATAGGATAAATATGAATGCAAGCAAAACTGAATTCATATGGATTCCATCACCCAGAAGACACCATTTAATCGACAATAGCCAAATAACAGTATCTGGAGTGGATATTTTTCCCTTAAAATCAGTTCGTTTTCTTAGTGTTAACTTGGACCAAAATATAGTTTCAATGAATATTCAACTTGGCAATGCGGCAAAGTCTAGTGTATTTTTTCTAAGACAATTGAAATCCATAAGAAGATGTCTCTCAACAGATTATGCTAAGACTCATTTGAACAGACTGCAAGGAGTGTTCAACACAGCAGGTCGTCTAGTATGCGGTGCCATCAAATACTGTCGCGTCACTCCTCTTCTACGTGATTGCCTACACTGGATTCGAGTCACAGAAAGAGTTCAGTTTAAAATTTGTCATATGGTATATAAGGCACTGACGGGCCAAAATATCAAAAATGCAGCTGCTTCCGTCATGAATAAATTTTTCTTATCAATTTCTGTGCTAATTTATATTTGCTAAATACCTTATATTGAACATCTCAATATTTACCTACTTCACCTGGCTAAGATCTTTTCTTAGGACTTTAAATATTTCTTATCAAGTCTCAATCACTTTGAATACAGTTTTCTTGTAAATAACCCTCCAAAAATTTATTCTACTAAGAAAAGTACATTGAACGCCTCTTATATGGGCTGGCACCATCATATTTGACTGATTTCTGCTCGAGGGACAATCCTCAGAAGCAACTCACGCTCAGGTCGGCCAAGTCTGATGCCTCGAAAAGACTGGTTGAACCCTCTCGTACGAACGCTGTTAAATTTGGGGACAGAGCTTTCAATGTACTGGGCCCCTCTTCTTTGAATGACCTTCCATTTGATTTGAGGTCAGAAAGCAATGTCGAAACCTTTAAGAAAAGTCTAAAAACATATTTATTTAAAAGGGGCTACAAACTTTAACAATATGTAAAGCGCCCTTGAGGTGATTTTACTCAATCAACGGCGCTCAGAAAATTTGACCATTTTTTTTTTATTATCATTGTCAAGACCCCACACCAAAGCGTACAAATTGCCAGTGCTCAGACAAAACCGGAACGTCGTTCTTTCGACCTCGAATTGCTGCTGCGTAATTATTGTTTGCCTCCTTAATATAATTTGTTCAATAATACTATCTGACAATGCGCGTCCAAGCAAGACAGCGCTTTCAAGCGAATGCATCATTAATGTAATTTAAAAAAACAACAGAACATTTTCGTTCATACAAATTTAAGTCATTACTGTGAAACTCAACCTAATTCTGAACATTTATGATCTCTTATTACTCTTAATTATTTATTTTATTTTAATTCCTAGCTGTCTTTTACATAATACACATCTTTTACATGAAAATTAACAATTTTGAATATGAGAAATGAAAATACATAAGATGTAAGAAAATACAGGAAACAGAAAACTACGTTTAGGTACTTTTACTAGGTTTAAGAATGGAGTTCGAATAAATGTTTAATATGATCCGCAATATCCACCAATTCAACGTTAAACAATATTAAATATTTATTTATTTTAATGTATACGCACTATATGGGCTTTTACATATTTTGTTATAAAAATTCAAATTACAATAGTGGGACAGGCGCAAAACACATCACAGCAAAATAGATAGTCTTGACGAAATGCAGCAACTAAATATTTAATTTGTTTCACGCACAAATTCAGCAATAACATCGTCTATGTACCATTCCAAATAATTAACAACAGAGGGAAATATACAAAACACACATTCACTGATACTTACACTCTAGACATGTAAATATGTCGAAAGTGGTGATTTATCGATAATATTGCGTTATCCATGGATAATAGTAGGATTTCTATACAATAATAAAGTAAAGTTGATTACAGTGCTGGTCCAGAAAAAGTATGTTTAATGATAAAGATAAAATTAATACAACCGAAGAATCGACATTTGTACACAGATTTTCCAATGGTAACGTGAGAACGGGTCGTTTCTACGACTTGTTCTTAAGTTCAACAGCTCGTCTGTGATTGTTTGCCGGCCTCTGTGTTTCCCCCCCTCCTACAACATGGGTCTCGTCAAAGCTCTCAGGGCCTCCCGTGTGGAGTTAATATAAAAACAAGTTTTTTTGTATAATTCAAAATTAATGTTATTAAAAAAACTATGCACCGCTGCTTTTGGGCATCTTGTACAGTAATTATTGTAAAATTCATCAACATTTTGAGGATTCATCTTGTCTTATGTAGAATCAAGATATTGTATGACATGATAACGTCCTTTATTTTGCGAGCAAAAAAATTTCTCGCATACCGGAGTGTTTTTTCATCAAGGCCGTTGTTCTATTGGTCCCCGGGGTTCGCATTTTCCAGCCTTTTGTGCTGCTATTTAAGATTTTTCTGTTCTTTTAAAATTTCCCCCGCCATTTCTTTTGCCGTGCAATGTTTTACATATCTCTTTGAAATGGAAATGCAAATATTTAAATAGCTTTCTCCCATCCGTGCAGTTTCTGTGCCCACTTGGATTTTCACTTCGTTTTTGTTTCAGAATACATCTGTAGAGCTTGTTTACCGGGGCAAATTAAATAACGTTTGCACTGTTTATCCAAATAAGCGTTTCTTCTTATTTTTTGTATGATTACTCCGAAGAGTCTCACAACTGCCCACAGGGCCAATGAGCTACGGCACTCAGTGGCGGCTTTTCGTGAATAAAATATAGTATAATATAATTGGTATATCTTTTTCAAGAAGTGTTTATCTTTTTGTGTGAAGATATTTAGCACCAGATCTTATTGAATTTGTATCAAAATTCTAGCTTTACTACACGAATTCGTCCGAGATTTGGCTTGAGGATGGAACAAAACAGTACGGTGTCTTTTCTTGTTTTTAGAAATTTAATTAGATATAAGTGTGAACCAAAATAATTCCACACAGAAAATACTGTGCAATTTCATGACGCCGTAGCTCATCATTCGAGAGTTTTTTCCGCTACCGGCAAACTGCTCGATTTCTGGTTTATTATTCTGATTTATACGGCATTCCGCTTTACTGCCCACATTGTCGACTAACTAACTAACTAACCATCACGTCGTTTCCCCGCAGGGGTAGGCAGAGAGGACGGACCGCCAAACAACTCTATCTTGGCATACACTTCTTGCTTCATTCATATTCATAGATCGTCTCATACATTCTCTTCTATTATTCCGACTTCTGACATGGCCCGACTCAAGTATTTGATTCACTTGATCGTGCCATGTCTTCCTCGGGCGTCCCCTGCTTCTTCCATTCACATTCGCGTCATATATTCTCCTTACAATCCTCTCTTCATTCATTCACTCTACATGCCCAAACCATCTAAGCGTCCCTTTTTTAATCTTGCTCATGACACTTACATCAGCCTTGCATTATTTACGAATTTCCATATTTTTCACACGATCATACATGGTTTTACACACATTCGCCTCAGGGATCTCATTTCTACGGCATTCAGTTTACTTTCATCCTTCCTCTGCCAATTCCACGCCTCACTGCCATACATCAGGGTTGGTATCAGCACTGCATTGTCGACTGCTAGCCTCGCTTCTTTGGACAATGTTTTGTTAGCGCCAACCGCGTTCAGTCCTCCGTTAATGGAGTTCATTGCCGACTATAATCTACATATACGTGTATTTTATTTGAATTGCGGCGAATATCAGCTTAAATTTGTTTGTAGTCTATTTTGATATTAATGTTAAAGAATATCATAATTATATATTAGTCAGCTCCTTGAAACTCGAATAAATCACCTTGATATTATTAATCGTCGAAGCTAGTGTATTATTATTTTTTAAAACCGTCTCTATCTGGCTGGCCAGGGTCTGTCTGCTTCTTCCTCGCCGTAATCTAATTATTATGGGATTCCGACAGCATCATTTTATAAAACATCTTCAATGTTGTTTTTCTACCGATAGAGAACCGTTTGATCTGCGGTAGCGAAAGAGGCTCGTAAAATGTTAGGTTGCCAGCGGCGAGTTTGCTTTTATAAAACTAATACTCAGTTTTTATAATTTCTAATGTTTTTTTATCCATACCAGCATGGTAAGATGATAATTTATGTATTTACGCAATTTTCTGATGGTTCATAGTATTTTATTATTTCGTTTTTGAAAGTTGTTCTATTTATAGTACGAAAAACACACCGCTAGGTACAGATCATTGACCAACGACGGTACAGATAGAAAAGCATGTTAAAGACATGTTAGTGATAATAAAATTCATCGTAGAACAGAAGCATTACATTTATTACTGTTGCTTTCACCGATCGACTCGTATGTTACCACGCGGTTGAGTTTAATTTTCGCTCTGTTTTGCACGTAGTGTTAAGATCTCTTTGAATGGATAAATTCCATTAAGCATTGACCTGGCAATTTATTGTTGTTTTTGAGCGACCGTTTAGTGTTTCTATTTTATATAATAATAAATGAATTACTTCTTTTCTTGGAAAAATCACCGCGAGGGCACTTTACAAATAATGTTTGTAACCTATCACTTAAACGTATAATTACTACTACCTTGCAGCTAAAATTTATTACTAATGGCATACTCGTACAAGGAAGATTTATAACTATTGACTTACAACTAAGACTTATATCTAGCTACTGAGACTTATAGCTAGTGACTTGCAATTCAGACTTGAGTATAACTAGTGACTACTATATGTACATATTTTTATATTCATTAGGCGCTGCCAGTGTGTGTGTGTTCTAATATTATTTTTCATTGACCTTATAAACACGGATGTACAGTTGTGCAAAGGAAATAATCTTCCGGATTAAGTCCAAGACTACGGGATTTAAATAACTGTCTGCAATTGTAAAATTTTATTAAGTTTGCACTGTAATATACCAGTTTTCTCAGATATTTCGAAATCTACATAGGTATACTAATTAATAATGCTTCTACTCTGGATGTATGTTAATCTATTATTATTTAATCTTTGAAGGAGATAATATTGACATATCCTAAATGAAACATGAAAACCGAAAAAACCACAGAAAATTAAAAAAGGTATCAGTCGCATCTGATACATAAATATTGCAACGAGGTTTTATTATTTCATTAAATGATGCTTTTCTGACTTACTGCCACTAGTGGTTTTTGTTGTTGTTGTTTTATATAACTCTGTTATAAATTTAATTTATTTTAGTCTGTCTTCTTTTTATACCATGTCTTGTCTTAATATATGTGAATATCTCCAATTACCACCTGAATAAGAACTTCATAAAATAATGTTTTTCTGTCTTGCCATAAGTGATTATTTTGTTTTATATAATTTTGTTATAAATTTATTTATTATTTTATATATTGTCTTGTTAGAGGTAAAGTCACAAGGAGGAAATTCATACTTGGTTTTATTTTTGGTGTACTACACCATCAGTGGCGTGCATTGCTCTATGACCAAAAGTAGGCTGTGCGCAGTTATCAATTTCGGGTGTGAATTGTCCATTATGTTCGAAAATTGCTATTTTATTATCATCGTCTTCCCGATTGTTGTGGCCAACTGCATAAATGAGCATTCTAGATCTGACCCATTTCTTAAATAAACAATTGCATTTCAAAAAAACTGTTATCTTGAATTTCTTTTTATGGATCGTTTTTCCTAAGGTAGACACAGCTTTTCAGCCTTTATGAACTTCACGACACAGCTAAACATGTACAAACCAATAAAATGTAAACTGTTGATTTTTCTAAAATGAATAAATAAATAAATGTATTTTGAATTGAATGGTGGCAGAGCTAAAGTCTGCCCAAAAGCGGGTTTTATATAATCCGTCTCATTATGCGAAAGAACTCGGTTAGATGGTCGAGTGATCCAAAACGTCGGGTTTCCCATACCTGGGGTCGCGGGTTCAATACTCTGTCTAGCTTTTTTTTATTTTTATAAATATACAGTAAAAGTTCTGCAAGTATTTAATTTTTTTATTATTTATGTCAGGCCGTTTCGGCGTTTAAGGCCATTTTTATAATATTATAAACCAAAAAGTTTACTATGTAGGTGACCTACCCAAAATATTGTATTTCACAATAAAAAAGTTAAATCTTTAGATGCCATATCATTTTATATTAAAAAAATATTATTTATTAGTTTCCAAATACATTTTTATTAAGTAACCATTTGTATTGTCATTTTCAAACCGCACCCAATTTTAATTTATTATCGTGTTTGAAATGATTTATTCATGTTTTCGGTAGAAAACCGATTTATTGTGAAAATAATTGTGATAATTAAATTTCTCTATTCGGTGAGGTACTTACAGTTGAAATCGGTTTTCCCCGCTTTTAAAGATGGCAGTTTTTCTTAATTGTTTTATTATGACGCGAAGGTTAGGAAATGATTGAAATGTGTTAAAAAAACTAAGAAGTGAATAATAGATCATTTTATTTATTAACGTTATTTTAGGATCATTAGTTCTTCAGTTTATCTCCAGTAGATCCAGTAAATTGACCTTACAATGGCTTTAAAGCCCAAACAACTGTTACAATTATAAGAAAGGGAATTACTTGCAGAACTTTATAAATAACGTTATTGAATTTGTTTTACTTTATATAAAAATAAATAAATAAACGGAGTTCTACGAATTAAACACAATAAAAATTCACATTCTCTGCCTAGATAATTGCAAACCAAACATTTTCCGCTTATATTGGTGGTAGTAGGATGAATTCAAATAACGTCAGGTTATTCGTAACCAGGGATTGTTTGGCTTTCTTTCTTTTGAATAAATAACAACTGATATTTTTTCTTTATAACATTACGACTTCATAATAATCCTAAACTCAGTTATTTTCTAAAATCACCGAACAATTTTTGTTCCCGCTAATAAGTCATCTACCCGGAGAATAGGTCAACTGCACACCCTTAATCCTCTCTTCCACATTTGTCCCAGTTTATGTGGGACATTGCAGAACGTACACACTACACTGGCGCGTTTTATAATTGACTTAAAACACCGCAAGCTGTGTTGTGCAAGCATTGTTAGTGGTATTAAGTAGTGACCGGCCGTGTCACTGGGTCAGCGCTCCTCCATTGGTGTCAAGTGGGCCACACTTGTCGTTGCTGGTTGCTGACTGCTGACTGCTGACTGCTGGCGGGCGTGTGTTATTATTAATGTTCTCTGATTCCGCGTGCAGCCTACCTGGCATGTGCCGTGTCACTGGTGCTGCTCGGTTTTTCTTTGCTCGCTTATGTTATGTTTGAAAGTCTGTTGATGCCGTTTTTCCCGCATTATTTGATCCAATACTTTCTATAATTAATCACTCCAACGCTTCGGTGATCTTTCTCTCTTCCAGAATGGAGTGTGCCTAACTGTAATTTGTAATTTGTAAGGACGTCTATCCGATTCCCTACGCCGACTTAAGTTTCAATGTTTCCACACCGTATAGAAATATGTACTGGGAAAATCAGCGCCCGGGCGAGTCTCATCTTGGCGGTCTTCGTTATTAAGTGTATTTAATTCGTAGAGCTCCATTCCCTTATTTATTAATTTGATTCGAATCAAATTTAAATTAAGGAGCAACTAGAGATCAAGAAAAGAACTAATGATCCTAATATATCGTTAATAAATGTGATAAGATAAATTATCTATTCTCCACTTAATTCTTTAAAATAATTAAGGGATTTACATTCATTGCTTTAATAGCATTCATGTCATAATAAAACAATTGAGAAAAACACGCTATCATTAATAATAATAATAATTGGACCATTTCTATAGCGCCGCTTTTGTGAGAAATCACCTCAGGGGCGCTGTACAAATATTACTTCCTATTCTTATATTATTCTTATATTATTCTTGTATTACGTCTATTCTACGAATTTATTATTATTATAATTATTATAAAAGCGTGGAAAACAGATTTCAACTGTCCCATATCAGAATAGAGAATTTTAATTGTCACAATTGTTTTCTAAGGAAAACCCTTTTTACCGAAAAAAATTTTTTTTCACAGTAACGGGGCCCTTTTTATAAGGAGGCCCTGAAGGAAATAATTTACCTCAAGGTCTATGTCATCTTTTGGGATGCTGTGTGGAGGATCTTTTAGAGAATAGGAAGGAGTGAACCTGGGTCTTGAAAATACCCATATTGGAGAAGGAAGGAAACACAGAGCCCGGAAAATCATTCCACAGTCGAGCTGTTGAATACAAGAACGAGTCGTAGAAGCGACCCGTTCTCATGTGACAAATGTCAACCGTGTACAAATCTCGGGTGCGCGTTTGATGTTTTTTCCCGATTGTGCACCGGTGACGAAGGGATCAATGACCCTACTTTATAAATATATAATAAATAATAAATTATTTCAAACACAATTACATTTGGGTGAGGGGTAAATAAAGTAAGTCGTCTCAATGTGGCCTAACCACAGTTTGGTCTTCGTTATGCCTCTGTTATAGTGGTGGGCGAAGCGGTTTGGTTTAGTGAGCCGGATCACTAAACCAGCTCTCTCTAAAGACAACCACATGAAAACTGGACGAAAAAAATATCGTGTAAGAGCGTCTTAAAGACGTCTTTAGGAGGGCCAAGGGAGCGAGGGAGAGGGCATGGTGCGGGGGGACGCGAACCGTCGTTCAATCGAGCCGGATCACCGAACCGGTACACTACGAAGAGCTGATTTAGTGATCCGGCTCACTAAACCGAGCCGCTTCGCCCACCACTACTCTGTTACTTCAAATCAAATCTTTTGCATTTTGGCCGTGACGTCTTTCGTTATTCTCATAATATTTATATGGTGTGAGAAGGCGTTTCGTGATCTAACTCTTGTTTCCAATGGTGACCATTTGGACGCGACTGAAGTTTCTATGAACTTATTGTCACTTTCCTCGAGACTCGAGCTAATGTATGAAAAGTAGGAAAATACTTTGCAACTACTCAAACTTTGACAATACCTGTAACCTTAATTCGAGCCAGGGCTGCTTATTGAATTGTATGATGTCCGATGGTACCGATCGCAGAATGAACATCGTAAAACAATAAACACGCTGAAAAACATTATGTGTTATCTGACTAACCATTACGCCGTTTCTCCGCACGGGTAGACAGAGAGGACGGGCTGCCAAACAACTCGATATTGGCATACACTTCTTGCTTCATTCACATTCATACATTCTCTTCTGTTATTCCGACTTCTGACATGGCCCGACTTAAGTATTTGTTTCACTTGATCGTGCCATGTCTCCCTCAGACGTCCCCTGCTTCTTATTTCATTTACATTCTCGTTGCGTCATATATTCTCCTTGCACTCTTTTCTGCGTTCATTCTCTCTCCAAAGTTATGTGCTAAATGGGTTTAACCAAAATTAATCGCAATTTTACCGCGAATTAACAGTTTAAAAAATATTATTCCAAATTGTTTTATCATGTTAATATTTATTTATTTTTATTCTTCAAATTGGGCGAATCCTTGGCAGCATTGCAACATATACTAACTGAACTCTCTCCGTGTGTGTTTCCTTTGTTCAGGGTTTGCTTTGATCTCATGTTTCAAGAAGTTTTATCCGAAGGAGCTAAACAAAACTTTTTTTTCTTTCCACGTGACTTTTTTCACTGTTTTATAACGGTGGGGACAATGGACGTGTGGCTAAAACTTAAGTTTCTCCCATAATAATAAAAGCTACTTTCCAGGAAAATCAAAAAACTGCTTGTTTTCTTCGCTAATGGGGTATTAATTACGCCTTTTTTCAATTAGCTAAACGCATTTAAACTATTGTTAGATCACCACTGTTACAAAAAATTCCTTCCGCACAACACGAACAGGCGTATATCATATTTAACAACTTTTCAGGAGAGCCTAAAACTGTTTTTTTTTTTTGCCGGATTCTTATTAATTTTATTACATGTTTCGCTAATTGGGTGTTATTTAGGCTTTTTTTTTCCCCATTAGTGAAAAACATGTAATAAAATGTATAAGAATCTGACAAGAAAAGAGTCTTTTGGCTCTCCCGGAAAGTAAATATGAGATACGACTGTTTGTGTTGCGGGGACGGATTGTTTGTTACAGCGGCGATCTAAAAATAGTTTAATTCTCTTACCAATTTCGTCAATTAAACATTGATTTACCTCTCGTGTTCTAATAAGTAAGACGTGTCACCTTCTGTGACCTTGCAAAATTGTAATTCGGACTTAAATGTTGACCAGACGGCAAGAATGACTCCATCTCAAAATGAAAGACAATTAATTATGCACTTGTTGATTATTTAGAGTAGGTATTTGGACCCATTAACGGTAGAACTTCAAATTGGTTAAGGTTGGGTCATTTTGGAATAACGAACTTAACAGGCAGTAAACCTTAAGAGGAACGGCTGCGCGGCCTGTTTCATACAAAACTTGATTTGTGATTTGAGGCCAAAATACTCACCTAAACCTAATGGTCTTTTTTTTTTCATCAAAAAGTATAGTACATATCTAGTACGGATGAGAAGTATTTTATTTATTTTTGATTTACATTATGAAATATAGGCCATTAAAGGAATTGATTTTTCTCGATTTAGGCATCTTTAACTTATTTGGGGGCTAACGATGATGTAAAAAAAGTTTTACCCCGTCTGCTTTGAAAATATAATGAAATATAAAATTTTAAAAAAAATTAAATAAGCATTATGGTGGGCTTTACGTTAAATTAAAAAAGTTTGCCGTACATAATTTAAAAAATCGATCCGACAAAAGTGTTTTTTAAATGTTTTATTTTTATATTTTATTTACATAATCATATTTAGGACATTTGTGGGACTGCACTAACCTCCCCAAAAACTGCAATAAACATTTATTATTATTATTATATTTACATAACAAATAAGATAATTTTAAAAAATATACAATAAAATTATGAAAATTGATTTTTTCCATGGCATGTAACTTCTTAATTTAAAAAATAAATAAATAAAATACTTCTCATCCAAACTAGATATTTACTAAACCTTTAATTAAAAAAAATATATATCATTCAGTTTGGATCGGTATTTTGGCCTCAATTCGAAAATTAAGTTATGTATGAAACAGGCCCAGCCAGAAACTTAATTTTGGATTAACGGCCAAATACCCACCCAAGCTTAATCATATTTTTTTTTAAATCGAAAGGTGTAGTGAGGATTGTAAGTTTTTTAAATCGAAAGGTGTAGTGAGGATTGGAAGTTTTTTAAATCGAAAGGTGTAGTGAGGATTGGAAGTTTTTTAAATCGAAAGGTGTAGTGAGGATTGGAAGTTTTTTTTAAATTTAGAAAATGTAAGTCACAAAAGATGACAATTTATTCATATTTTGGATACTATTTTTGAAAAAATGTCCGTCGTACCTCAGGAATATGATGAAGTATACAATAAAATTTTAATGACTCCTGAAAATAGTTTCATTTGCGTCAAAATCCGAATTTAGTAAGCGACATATTCTAGGCAAATATCATGAAAATTTTTAGCTGCCTCGCTATCGCACAAATCGAGCGGGAATCGAATATTGGCAGGAGGTAGGTCGGGGGGTAAGCCGCCGGCCAAACAAATGCATACATACTCGTACATCTACAGCAACTATGTATCAGTCGGACACTCGGCTTTGTGATTTGCCGACGCAACAATTCATTCATATATTATTATTATTAATGCGACAATACTCTCTAAACGAAACCCTTACCAAAAATCATTTCTTTTTTGTACTATTCAATATTGGTAGATAATTAAACGTTATAGTTTTTTTTAATAGTGGATAATAATATGTATATGAATGTAATAATTCATTTAGTTTGGTAGGTAGGTATAATCAACCGAGTTAGGAGTCAAAGCGCTTACCGCTAAGTCACGTTATATCAAAATTGTTATTTATGGAAAAAGTTTCGGAAATGTTGTTTAGGTTTCTAACGATTAGCGTACCTAACTTTCATTTATGTGAGTACCACATAAGAATCCCAACTGGAACCAGTGAGACTATGGCATACCCAATGGGGGTAAGTTATTAGGCTGACGGTAGTGGGGAAGGGAATTAGATGTAAAGCGAGGTGGGGAAGTACCTGGCTATTCAGATCTGGTCACCAAACACGGCTTACACCTTTTCAAGTAAATTTTACTTGATTGATTTGTGTTATTTCGCAATTTATTCAATTTAAACAATATATACCTAATAAAGTATATTTGCGGGACGTTCCAGAGTGGTAGGTAATTTCAGTATCGCCCTAGTGAAAGACCACCATTCAGAATCAAAACTTTGCTTGGAATGCCTTTACCGTGTTTAGTGACCAGATCTGAATAGCTAGGTACTTTCCAACCTTCCTCCTCCCATCTTCTTCCCCTCTCCGTTACCCTCAGCCTTACAACATATCCCAATTGGGGATGCCATCGTCCCACTGGCTTCAGACGGTTGGAAGCAGTTGAGAAAATTTTGTAACGTTGTAATTGCACTAAGCTGAGACTCTTGTGCGCTATTCGCATAAAAATTATACATCAGGTCATTTAAATATATTCTTCCGTTATTCTGACTCTTGATATGGCCCGACTAGAGTATTTGAACCACTTGATCGTATCATGTTTTCCTCGGGCTTCCCCGACTTCTTCTGTTATTCACTCGGTGTTGTTTTAAATTGCCGTTTCTGCCAAATTTCAGTGCCGTTTCTGCCGAGGTCAATGATAAATAGCTTAGGTCGGGTTGTTTCAATCTATAACCATGATTTGCCGAATTAATATATTGCTAAAACTTCATATTTTTAACTCCGTTGTAACATTTAAAACTAAACATAGCTAAAACACTGCAAACAGTTCAATGAAATTATTTTTAATGACGGAGCAGAGTTATAAACACGCAGATTTCCTGAAAAGAAATTTGAATAATCTTTTGCGTCAGGTTGAAACAATCCTACCTTAATATAACTTGGGAGCGACATGCGCTCGTCACAATGTTACCGTCTACGTGTGTCCTACACGTGTCTGCGAATGCTAACGAACTCAACAAAAGGGGCCTTTCGTCTGCTTCGTGCAAGTATATACGCATGAAAACAAAAGCTCCATTTCTGTTACACTCGCCTATTTACCCATTTCTTTGCTGGCTTGCGATTCCTCTTAAGTACCTACTGGTGTAAAAAGAAACCTGCCTTGTTTACTGCATTTTTGCGGAGGTGTCAGATACGGCAGATGACGTTTTCATGGAGACCTGAAAAAATCGATTTATTTTTGAGAAAAGTAATGTAATGTTTCTGCGAAAACGG
Organism: Halesus radiatus; assembly: GCA_022606495.2. Taxonomy (NCBI): domain Eukaryota; kingdom Metazoa; phylum Arthropoda; class Insecta; order Trichoptera; family Limnephilidae; genus Halesus; species Halesus radiatus. Next base: position 183,270 of record JAHDVE020003274.1, read on the forward strand.
TAGTATTTTTCAATAAAAATGGTGTCTTTTTAACGTAGATGTTATGGCTATTCTAGCTTGTCAAAACCATATGCAAAGAAATACTTAGAACGTACAATATTACTCTCTTATTTTAAAATACCAGAATATCACAGGAAAGATACAAAAATTACCCGATAATCGAGAATTTCTCGTTATTTACGTGAAAATGACGAAATTCGCGATTATTTACCCAAAAATTGCGAATTTTGTATTAATCGTATGGAAATGGCGAAATTCTTGTTTTTTTGCGTAAAAACGACACATTTCAAGCAAAAATTCGCGATATAGCAATCGCGAAATTTTCAGTTCTCTACGTTCATACTTTATTTAACTCCGTATTTTTACAGCGGAAGTTTTGACGGTTTGCAATGAATCAATTGAAGTTTGTGAACCCAACGATTTGTTCCAAAATTGGTCACACATTTCACACACTCTGGTAGGAATATCTGCTGTAATAGATTTACGAATCAATTAAAAACCCAGCTGATCATTAAACGTGCTAGTAATTTTTTTTGCATGTCGCACATTAATCAATATTTATAATTAGGTACGCGTACACGACACGCGTATCTGTCTTATTAATTAGTACGCTGATAGAAATGTCAGCACCTCCTTAAGTCCAGGTCCGTGTTAATTAACGAAGACTTGATTGATAAGCCAAAGCTAAAGACATACAGCTGATAGATCAGTTGCAACCCTTTTCACCGGCAGATTCGTCACAACTTACCCGTTGGCCGTACGCCTGTCCGAGATGATGTTGTTATTAGCGACCGAACGCGGTTTCGGTTTCGGCCAAAAATTTACCGACACTTCGTCTCAGTCGACAACTGCGTACGTGATGTGTCAGATCACATTTGACTTTACCCGGGCCCTTATTTTTTTCAAAGTATCTAGTTGAAATAAAAGTAGTTATTGCATAGTCCAACATAGTCTATTAAAGACTAGACTGATATTTTGTTGCTGTTGTTTTAAGATGTTTTTTTTTGTTTTTTCCTTTGAAGTACCTATAGCGTCCTACATCGAAGAACTGTTAGTCATAACAACGCACCAAAAAGCTCTGAAAGTAAAACAATTTACTCGTTAAATTGATGTCTTTAATTTCATTGTAAACTCTTGCAAGTTTAACAATAATAGCGCCTATTTTCGGGGTAAACCTGTAGTGTTTTTTTTAACTTATTTAAATAAATTACGGTCGAAACTAGACCAGAAGTCGAAATTCGGTTTCAGTTTCGGGTTCTGATGAAAATCTAGTTTCGGTCGGTCATTGCTTATTATATGCCTCAACTTTTCGCCTAAAACAAGTATTAAAGAAAAGGTTTTTTTTTTTTTTTAATTTTTTCACTCATTGATTGATCATGTTTTCAAACTCGCGAAAGTACGAACTCCCTAGCTGAGTGGCTTGGCGTGAAAATCAGTAAATACTTCAAGAAAATAATGGAAACATCCTATAAATTTCAGTTCCTTTTTCCCTTTTTTCGCAAACACAGCTTAACAGGCTTTATAAAATGTATGCCCTTGTATAATGCTTGGCGTTAATCCCCTTGGCGTTTGTACCAGAGGAAGCAAGTTATCCGGCATGGCAAATAAATTTATAAGATATTTATTATATATATATTTAACAATATTGTTTACATGGTAATAATAGTGTGTATGTAAGTACTAAAGATGTTTTCTTTTATTATAATTTCTTTATATATTTTTTTTAATGTATTATAATTTATTCAAACTATTGGTATTCACTTGGTAGCGTCATTATTGATAAATTAATTAAAAAATATACTTAGTATTCTCCATTTTATAAATATTAATACATGAGAGAGATGCTTTCATCATCAGGAATTTATGAATACTTAATAATGATAATAATGTCAATTATAGACAAATGATAAAAATTAAAACACAAAAATGTAAGAATAGACAAATTATAAACATAAACAAAAAATGCCAATAAAAAATTATTGTAAAACATTGAATAACAAATTTATATTAGAAATTAAAAAATAAATTATTTTTATTATTAATATTGATATGAAAATGAATTCAAGAGATAGAAAAAAAATATTATTTATCAAATTTAATTCGCTATTAACGCCTTTTCTGATTTCTAAAATTTCAAATTTGTCTAATTGTAAACCGGTTTTATTTGTATGTAAAATTTTGAAACCTTTATTTATATCAAATGAATGATTGGTTTTTAAAATATGATTTGCAAATTCAGAATAGTTGTTATTATTTAAACACCTTAGGTGTTCCTTCACTCTAATACTGAATTTTCTAGAAGTCTTTCCTATGTAAGAATAGTTGCAATCGTTACAAATTAATTTAACATGAAATTTCGTTATGGGAGACAACCTTATTGTTTTATTTTAATCCTTAATATTTTCGTTCTTCTTTCCATTAACGGTTTCTTTTATTCCCATGACATTACCCAAATCGGATTGCTAGAATCACAAAATTCCCCAAATAGATCGATAATTTTTTTTTTATAGATAAATTTATTTATTAAAATTCTACAAATATTTATAACATTACAGATTATTAATCTAATTAATTATAATTGTACCGTTTATGCAGTGTATGTGCAATGCCAAAAACCCTGTAAATACGACGTAAAAAACAGATCGATTTCCTGATCCACCATATTTAGGAAGCATGTGGCTCTCCCAACAGGTGAGTTCACAAGTAAGTTAGTGCGGCTCGCTCGCCTGTATAAGAGGCTGTGACGACGTCCTCGAGAGTGAAATTCTGGTACAAAAAAATTCATTTGAGCCAGAATCTCATTGTTAAATATTTTACCGTTAAGGAAAAGAAAAAAATATTTAAGTAGAGCAATACCTATACGTGTATCTAAGGGGTGGTAATTGGTCATGCCCAAAATATAAATAGATGGGTATAGCCAAGGGTACCGTCCGTAGAGACGCAAATATAAGAATCTTAAAAATTTATTGTGCACTCTTTCAATGCGCAAAACGTAAGTTGGTTCGCGTGGGGCCCAAATGACTGAATTCGACTCCAATGCTCAACACTAGCGTGTTGTATAATAACCTTAGTGTTTGTGTATTGTGAAATGAATAAGAATTTCGAATTACGAAGCCTAGAATCTTGTATGGCTTTGCTTATTAAATCATTCATATGTTGGTGAAAAGTTAATTTACTGAATGGTTCCACTGGCTCCAATCAAGTAGAACGTGTGCGATATTACATTTAAAAAAATCAGTTCAATTTGGCGCTCGTGTAATATATTATTATTAGCAATATTATGAAATATGTTTCCCCGCTTTTTTTCGTAGAATTAATCTCCACAGTTATGATTAAGGATGGTACCTATCTTTCATAAAAAATCAATCAATCTAAATATCAACATGTCAAAAATGTTTACCGACTACCTGCGATATCGATGGCCTATTTTTATAATAAGGAATTTTTACAAAAATCACAAATTCCTAATTTTTTTTAAATGTTCCTTTATAACACTGACGAAAGGTTGTATTTTGAAGTTTTCCATGTGAAATTACGTGCTTTTACTCAAAAACTAGACAATATTTGATTCGTTTCTCTATTGAAACAAGGCACAGCACAATCCATTAAAAAATTTAATCACTAACTTGTCTCCGTGTAGAAATGGGCCATCGATATGTACCTAAGCAATACATATCGAATAAAATTGCTGTAATGTTATATGCAGTCTAAATTTGAGTTTTACGAAATTGAACATTTTCCGCTTGTTAAAATTGATGAGACTAAAATTCCACACCCTGCAATCATAATGATTGGAATTGAGTACTCGCGTGTTTTCAAAACATAAAAGATTTTTCTCCCATTATCAAACTATACTATATTATAATATACGATATCATGTTATGCGATATCTCTAAAATTTGATATAACAATCGTGAACTAGGGCCATAGAATAATGAAAACACAAGAAATGCGACGTGGGCGTGTTTCGTGGTCCAAAAGTCTAGCCTTCTTTGCTTAAATTAAAAAAATCATCATTAAGAATTTTTTTATTCATTACGCAACATTGGTAAGGGCGATGATATACGATGTCAGGCAGTGTAAGAGCGCTTGCTAAATTGGCTAGAACCAAAAGTTACTAAGTCAGTGGCGAAATCGGTTTCCATTCGAATCTACGTGGAAGGTTAGAAATGTGTGTATTATCTATTCAATGACTAGCGCCATCCACGAAGGATACTAGCGCCCTTGATGTAATATTTCATATAAATAGCGCTGAATTATTCGGTGACTAGCGCCCTTGACGCGATATTTTATCTAAATAGCGCATTACTATTTAGTGATCAAGGCCCTTGATCTGATATTTCACATAAATAGCTCATAACTATTCGGTGACTATCTCCCCTGATGTGATATTTCACATAAATAGCGAATTATTCAGTGACTCGCGCCCTTGATGTGATATTTCATATAAATAGCGCAGAACTATTCAGTGACTAGTTCCCTCGATGTGATATTTCAACTAAATAACACATAACTATTTAGTGATTAAGGCCCTTGATGTGATATTTCACATAAATAGCTCATAACTATTCAGTGACTATCGCCCTTGATTTGATATTTCACAATAAATAGCACTAATAGCCCTCGTGGCTGCCGGCTGCTTTTTATAATCGCTCTTAGTTTATCTTGAAAATATTGGGAAGTTCTTAATTTTCCCAGTGTAAAAATAGCATAGGATAACCGCAATAATTTTTAGGTTACACTTATAAAAATTACATAATTTTATTACTGCCGTCTCGAGCTTAAATCAAGTTTATAATAAAAACCCAAATATTTCAAATATTTTAAGGTGAAATCTGCTTCGTTCTTCTGAATTAACTCATCGGGCATCGGTCACATCGGTCGAAGGTCCTCGCCACATGTACTAGTGAAGTGCCAAAAGTGAGTGATTTACAACGGCCATTCGGGCTACGGTGGTTTAAAAAAATATTCTATACAACCGGGAAGTGCCCGACCAGGGGCTGCTCTGCGACCTGCTGTGGTCCGACACCAACAAGGACACCGCCGGCTGGGGCGAGAACGAGCTTCACCTTCACCTTCGTCATTGAGATAGTGGCCTAGTTCCTCAACAAGCACGACTTTGACCTGATCTGCCGGGTGCATCAGGTGGTAGAGGACGGGTATGAGTTCTTTGCCAAGAGGCAACTGGTCACCCACTTCTCGACGCCCAACTACTGCCGGGAATTCGATAATGCAGGTGCAATGATGTCAGTGGACGACACGCTGAAGTGCTCCTTCCAGATCCTGAAGCCGTCCGACAAGCGCCACCTGGCGTACGTGCAGACCAACACCAACCGTCCCCTCACGCCGCCCTGATTTGAGGGCCCTATGGATAAGTCCCCCCGGCCACCATCCTCCCCCGCCGCTCCCCCCTTTTAAGAGTATTCTGTGTTATTTATCCTAAAAATAAATGGATAGTATGTGTTTGTCTTAGGTTAAATACATTCTTGAATATAATGGAAACAATCACTCTGTCGTTTGTGTTAATGTCTTGCAATATATCGTAAGGCATAAATACAGTTAGCTTCTTTTTTTTTTCAATTTAATATGTATGAAAACTTAGACCAAGCCGTATTTAATTTTGATAATTTAACTGCATCTCTTTATATGGTCTATAAATAATGTGTAATAATAGCCTGTCCAAAAAGAGAAAATAAATGTAAAAAAAAAACAAAAAACAAATTCGTAGAATACATGTAATACTCGTATAAGAATAGGTAGTAATATTTGTACAGCGCCCTTGAGGTGATTTTTCACAAAAACGGCGCTATAAAAATAATCAAGAAATATGTAATATGTACAATTAATGCGCTAATATTAAGCTGGAATTTTTTCGTCAAATTACACAGATTTTTTTTCTCTTATAAGCATATTATTATTATGTACTCAAGGGATGATATAAACCTGTGTTTATTTCTTAAATAAAACGGTTTTTCCATACATTATATGACAAGTGGGTGGGTATCTACTTTCATTAGTATATTATCCTTCATTCGTAATCGCTATTTTGTTGTGGGGTTATCTTGAGTGCTATGAAATAACTCCTTGTTTTCGCTATCACCACTTTAACTGTCAATCACCACTCAAGAGCCAGGTTTATATATTACCGAATGCACGAAACTACCCACCCTAGTAGTACCAATCTACCTATTTCCATTCATACATAAAATTATTTTTCTTATCGATTATTTATCAGTAGCGTAGCAACAAACTCTAGAGCCTCCGGGCAAGCCTTGCCCTCCCCGCTAAATTCACCCACAATTATTTGCACGCAAACTTCAATCAACGTATTTACATATGCTAATCTCCAAGATGTTTTGCATTGTGATTGGCTGTCAAGATATGATATAAAATAATCCAACCTCTGTTGTGAAGGTGTCGTAATGTGGATGCGCCATATGGCGCGTTGGCGTTCCACAAATCAAAGGGTAAGCGCCACAGGCGAAATAAACTGCGTATATTATATGCTCCGGGGTCACCTCGGTCGTCTGCCTTGAATGCCCACGCAGTTCGTAGTATGTTTTGATCCACAAATGCCTACCTAAGTTTTAATTGAAAATTTTCCCGAATACTTTAATAACTATGAGAACCGTGACTCTTGATATGAAACTTTTACCTTTCTAAGAATCGTCGTAATAACTTCCCCTCTGAAGGCAATCTACTTTAATTCTACGCAGTAAAGTTAGAATTGTAATTTGCAACTTGCTATTTTCCTGAACATTTTTCAAATTGTATTAGTCGACACATAGTCCTGACAGTATATTAACATGTCACCAAATTAAAAGGTAAAAGCGCGTTTTAATTCAGACATTGGTAATTGCTGGAATTTATTTCGTCGAAAGGGTTTCATTTGACATTTTCCGGAGTACGTATGCGCGTGCGTGTACTCGTATGTGTGCTTAGTAAATGAACGTTCCCATATTAGAACCTTATGTAGGTATGTTTCATATACCTACGTATGCCTACATTGACGCCTACGTGTGGCACAGTATATGATGACAACCCTTACGATTTACTGTAGAACGAATAGAAACCGCATTGTGGGTTGGTCGTGAAGGGTTAGTGAGGGGGTGGATGTGGAAGATAAAATGATTTAACTTTGTTTCCTTAAGAATTGAGACAACTTCTTGAAACTCACTTGTGCCTTTATTTGGATAGCGACTAACCAAAGTGCCTGATTAGTTATCTCGCTTTTATTTTTCAACTTAAAATCATTGTAGAACTTAATACTTATATCCGAGACACCATCTAGATTACAAATATATATTTCAGTAGAACTTTGCAGTCATTCAAAAATATAGTAGACACAAATATGGGAATTAATTGAGGATAATATTAATAATTCTTAAATTGAAATATGATGTCGATATAAATGACGGAAAATAATTAGGTCTCGATAGCTCAATTCGTAGAGGCACCAGTCCCGGCAAGACCAGAGGATCTGGGTTCGGCTCCATGATAATTCAACACACGTATGAATCGGCGCTCTTTTTAAAAGTGATACAAAGTCATTAAAATTACGAAAAAAAACTAGCATAGAAAAACTAGAAAACCTAACCTAACCTAACAGAATTAATATTTTTTTTAATGAAAAAAAATCCTTACATGTACATTCTTAATTAGGTTGGGTTTTCGGGCTAGTTTTTTTTCCTACTTTTAATTACCTTTAAAAGGTGTGCCGATCCAAAAAGTTAATATGCTTTTTCCCAGATTTTAGATATGATTGAACTGGTCCATAATATAATCCTTTTTTTTAAATTATTTGGTAACATATGTGATAATCTGCCAAAGACGCCACTACAAATAATGCTTTGGAAAAATGCCTGATGATATGAAGAAATCTGCCTTCTTTAAATATTTTTTTTTGTGGTTAATTTTATATAATACTAGCTGATGCGTGTGTCCTTAGCCTTGCTTCGATTTTTTTTTTTGAGTTATGAAGTTGTAAATTCTTGCTTGTCGTTTGGGTGCTATAATTGATTTTACACCGAAAGTAATGGCTTGTGACGACGGTTACAATCTCTAAATAAATAAATAGAGAAACATTGAGTAGAATTTTTTATTTCATACCAAACATTCATTTTTTCAAAATATATCTAAAAAATAAACTTCTTATGTAAGGTACCTACTTGTGTTTACCGTTTTTTAAATATTCAGCCCAAACGAACCTTCTTCACGTTTGCTGAATTATCCGGTCACACCTGGGTTCGACTCCCAGTTTTAACCGTTAGTTTTTTTTTTCTGTTTCATTACTACTCTTTTTTTGTTATTGCAAAAATGATTGTAATATCTATTTTTATAATAAATGGATGAGATTTATTAATATTATCTTCATTGTATTTTTTAATATCTATTCAGAAAATAAATACCGTTTTTTTTACATAACGATATTGTATCGGATATATCGATATTTATTATATAAATATCGTGGTAATTTATTTATTTATAAAATACATGATATTTAATGGAGACATTTACATGGAGTAGATACATTAGATCACCATACTAGGCGGCTGACTGTTTCATGGTGACCAATGGAGTATAGTTACTTTGTATGAAGTCTAGTGTAAACATATGGATTTATTATATTATTTATATTAACATGCTGACAATTGGAAAAATTATAAAAGAAAGTAAAATATACAAAAGAATAAAAAGACATGCGTAGGGATTAGATCACAAAAATATACTTTTTTTATATGTACAACCACGTACACATGTGCACATAGGTGCACACATACATACACACGCAAACACATACGCATATAATATACACATATATGTACGCATATATACACATATGTACACACACATCCTTATGTATGTATACATATACACACACCTAAACAATATATACACCTCTATCTGAATACAAGAAATAGGCTACTGATCACAATCACTCATTAAAAAGTCCCCATGCGCCTTCTTAAAACTGTGGTATTTAGTTATTGCCTTTATTACTATAACCCTGTTTGAAACTAATTTTGTTTTGTTTGTTTCAGTGTCCGAAGTGTGATGCACAAATACCTGGAGAAGAAAAACGAAATCAACTTCGACAAAATTTTCAATCAAGTATTAGGTGAGTGCCTTTCATAATATATTGTTGTGCAAGATATTTAATCGCGAGCGACCGCAATACTAATGTTATTTTTTTATCTAGCGCGCCATTTATAAATAGCTGGTTTATTTTCGTTTTAATGACGTAGATCAGTGATGGACAAACCGCAGCCCGCGAGCCCATTTCGTGCGGCCCACTTGGAAAACAATGCAATTCAAAATCAACAGCACTATTTCATTGTTTCGACCTTGGGCCTAGAAAAAATTCGCCTGAGGCGCTTTCTCTATGCGCCCTATAATTGATGTTTTTAATGGGTTCCGTTTTATAGGGGTATACGACCGAACGTTGTCTCCGAAAACATAGAAGTAACGGAAGTGAGTTTTGATATTTCTTAATTAGTGGAAATCGTTCGGATTTCCGGTTACTATGATCAACATATTTAACGGTCTCCAAAAATACGAAATGGTTTCGCCACAAACTTATCTGTCTTCAATGTTTTGAATCAATCACTCGCCCAAAATTACAAACATTTTCTTTGAAATTTGAAATTTATAAAAATGGACCGTATTTATTGGTTTGATCTTGGAGATGGAAAATATTTAGCCAAAGGCGCGTTTGGGCGTTCTATGATTGCTTTATTAAATGCTTAATAAAATAAAAATAAAACATTTCTCCACCAAATTTTATTCGAAAACCCCGACTTACGAATTATATTTTCTTAAAATCTTAAATTATTGTGATATGCGTTTTTTTAGGTTTATAATTGGCACATATCTATTGGCTCCAGACAGTTGGGACGTCTGATCAGTATTCACATAAAAATAAATTTAAAATGTACACTAGCGACGCCACCGACTGCAAAGTTAACCATGACAAACTGTAGGTACCCTAACTTTTGAAACGATATTGAAAATGGAAAAATTGGTCCTCCGGCTAAAAAGGTTGTGCATCACTGACCTAGATACTCGATGTTGTTTTGTCTCCCAGTTATCTCCTTATTAGTATTTTTTAAAGAATTTCCACGACTCGTTATCGACGGGACTGACTGTTTTTCTGACTACTGTATTATGTAATATTCACAGACCACCATTTTTGTTTTGGTTAATATATTTGATTAAAAAAAACGTTATTACATGAAATTAAGCCAAGTGTAGACATGGATAAATTATACGTACGTCGAGCGTGAGCTGCAATACAGGTGTCAATATATTATTGTCCGGTGAACATTAGTTTCTAACTACGCAGACGCCCTTTCTAAGAAACTAATCATGTTATGCAAATTTTTACTTTATAATATTGTATGGACAACTAATATTATGGATAGAGTAACGTTTGGAAAAAGTGGTTTATAATAAATACCAGTTTTACTACCTGGTTTCTCCCTACTTGCAACACTCTTATTTTGAAACTTTTTTTATCATTGAACCGTTCAAATTTTCAGATAGGTAGGTTACATGTAAAACGTATCCAGTAACAGGGGTAGTGATAAGTGGTAACTAAATCACTGTCGTGAGAAAGGTAATAAATGGCGTCCACGCGTGCAATTAATTAAGTGATTTAGTAATCTCTTGTATTTGAAGTAAAATTTGATTGTGTGTGGTGTCCAAACAGCGCGACAATAGCCCCCACCTAACTATAAGGGCGCGCAAGCAGCATGGAGGGGGCTACTTAACGGGAATTTACTACTTACCACTTAACATACTGTCCACACGCAGACAGTGACTTAAAATTAACCAAACGATTTAGTTACGTGCTTAACATGGTTACATCGACCACGATATTGCAGACAGAAAAGACAATTCAAATTTCAAGACACCAGAACTCACCATTCGGGTTTTTACTTCTTCATTCAAACACATTTTCTAGAGTTTTATATCTTAATTATTACTTATACATTATAATTGTATACAACCGGGAAGTGGGCTGCTGGGACCACAACAAGGACACCGCCAGCTGGGGCGAGAACGAGCCTTTACCTTCGTCATTGAGATAGTGGCCAAGTTCCTCAACAAGCACGACATTGACCTGATCTGCCGGGTGCATCAGGTGGTAGAGGACGGGTATGAGTTCTTTGCCAAGAAGCAACTGGTACTGCGGGGAATTCGATAATGCAGGAGCAATGATGTCAGTGGACGACACGCTGAAGTGCTCCTTCCGGATCCTGAAGCCGGCTGACAAGCGCCTGGCGTACGTGCAGACCAACACCAACCGTCCCGTCACGCCGCCCAGGGACGTCACCAAGACAAAGAAGATTTTGAGGGCCCTATGGATCAATCCCACCGGCCACCATCCTCCCCCGCCGCTCCACCTTTTTAAGAGTATTCTGTGTTATTTATACTAAAAAATATGGATAATAATTCTTTGTCTTAGCTTAAATACATTCTTGAATATAATGGAAACAATCACTCTATCATTTGTATTTGCGTCTTGCAATATATCGTAAGGAATAAATACAGTTTGCTTTTTTTTTCTTCAGTTTAACATTAAATTTAGTTTTGATAATTTAACTGCATCTCTTTATATGGTCTATAAATAATGTGTAATGATAGCCTGTCCAAAAAGAGAAAATAAATGTAAAAAAAATAAAAATAAATTCGTAGAATAGACGTAATATAAGAATAGGAAGTAATATTTGTACAGCGCCCCTGAGGTGATTTCTCACAAAAGCGGCGCTATAGAAATGGTCCGATTATTATTTATATCACATAATATTTTGAATCTTGAACTAAAATATTTTGTTTAGTTTTGAATTTTTATTTATAGTTGTTTTCTCCAGATCCCTCGCTAACCGTGCAATTAGTTGTGTTATTTTATTCTACCATCATCAGATTGTTTACTGAAAATAATTACTTTTAACAATCCAATAAATTAGACACAAATTGCGTTGCACTTGTGAGTACAACGTTAAGGGAATATGCCTTATGCATGCAAGCTACAATTAAAACAATTCATTTTTAACTGTCTTCCTACTGCAATTAAATATTTTAGGTCTCATTAATGCAAAAGGTATTTTTTGAGTACCCAGGTAATATATCTACAAGTATATTTTATTGAATATCCAGAAAAAGCAAGAAAATAAGAGAATAGGAAGATACTAGAATACTCAAGGAGAGCCAAGAAAAAACCAGAAGAGGCAAGAAGAAGCCAGAAAAGGCAAGAAGAGAGAAAAAGAAGCATGAAGGTACAATAATTGGCAAGAAATGACTAAAACATTACCAGAAGAGTCACGAAAAGATTGGAAGAAGTAAGAAGTTGCAAGAAAACACTATTATAGTGAAGAAAGATAACAGTCAATACGAAGCAAGAATTGCCAAGAAAAGACCAGAAGAGGCAAGAAAATGACAAAAGTGAGAAGCTGTAAGCGTCAAGAAGCGAGAAGCAAAAGGGAGTGGAAGCGAAAAATGAAAACCAACGCTCAATTAATTCCTTTAATCCTTCCCATCCTAAATTCCAATATTGACTTATTAGGTTACCATGTATACCGGTCGATTATATTAAAACCTCCTTCCCGTCCACAGAGCACGAGTTGCAAATTCTAACAAAACAGTGCCCTCTAGTGTGCCGTTGGCACCGGCAAAGGAGTACTTCTGGCTGGGTGGTATATTCGTATCGTATCGTGTTTACAACGATATTACCGCTTAGACTTGAAAATGAGGAAACGGCCAAATCGCTTTTCAAAATATATATTTAAATCACATATAAAAAATTACACTTGAAATAAAAATGAACTGCAACAAAGCCCAAAATACACATGGATATAAAGGAACAGAAAATATAAATAATACAGTATCCACAAAATCAATGTCAGTATAATAGCAAATAAATAAAACATGTATAAGGTTGTGGTTAACAATACTTTATAAACTAGATAGAAATAAGTTCAGTTTATTGTCAAACACATTCATATCATTTAAGTATTTTTTTACCAAGACTGTAAGCGTTGTATTGGGGAGTGCGAGCTGTAGTTGGAACGGGATATACATATATAAATTGTTAATGTTTGTCTATTAGTTTATTAAGGTATGTGCCTGCCAATTATATCCAGGAGTTCAGAACAATCGAATTTACATTTTTATAAAAAGTTTATGTCGTTTATTTTCTGTCTGTTTTCTAAAGTTGGAATATTTAAAATATTCATTAATGATGAGTAATTTATGTGCTCTAGAGGTATGTTAAGTTTAAAATTTATGAAACGTAATTTTTTTCTTTGAATTCTTTCTACATTATGAATATGTATTCTGTAGAAGGGGTGACTACCAGTAGCGTGCAGCCCATAAAGGCTGAAAAGCTGTGCCCACCTTTATTTTATCAGATTTCTGAAAAAAAGAAATTTTACGTTAATTTCTTATTTCATGATCGTTTTACCTTAAGAAATTGTTTCTGCTTGGCAAATTTCTAATTCTTAGTTGCAATTTGCCTTGAGCGCCTTATCGTTCATACGTTATGGTCTAATAAATGATAATAATCAACACCCGAAAAGCCACAGCCTACCCATGGTCAAGGAGCAATGCACGTCACTGGTGACTACACTATGGAATTATGTTTTATTAGACTTCTAACTAGGGATAAGTACAACAATTTTATAACTTGTTACGATTCAAAAAAAAATTTGTCTAAATATAATTCCTCAACTTTTCATACCCTTATTTACAATATGTTGAATGTGAGGAGTGAAATTTAATTTATCTTCCATTATTACGCCAAGATCTCTTTTGCTAATTTTATTTTATTTATTGAATTGTTTTTTTTTCTGGTCAAAGTTTAACATTTTTCTGTAATGGAGAATACAGTGAAACAAGTTTAAAAGTATTAGTCAACTTATTTTGTGACACCATTTTAAGATATATAATAACAAGTTGTTTTAACCACCTTATTGTTGTAATAAAACCGACATGTTTCGTGAGCATATAAAACTTTCATATAAACCCCGAAGAGATGAGCATTGCTCCAACAATAAAGTGGTTAAAACTAAATTTTATTATTTATTTTAATATTTATTGTGATATTTTATTCATTGAACCTTAATGATTTTGGATTTGAATTTTTTGGTTATCGACCTGCCCTACTGTTGCTGTATGTATAAAAAGAGAAACTATTAATTGGTTTCGTTAATAAATTTTATTGAATGCTATTAAATGTATATAATACTACCTGAAGTACCCGGCGTTGCCCGGGGTTATGAATGGTTTGGTGTAAAGTTTAAAGCTCTAACCTCTACCCAGTAATTTTGCTTTAAGGGTGGGCAAAGGGGATGGGGTAGTTTTTCGACATCTCATATAGACAGTGACCTTCCTCTTGTTGAAGGTCAAGCGTGCTAAATTTCATCAAGCTCGGAATAAAACTGAATTTGTTCTAAAAAATAAACCCAACCACCCACAGGCACTCTTTTTATGTTATCGGTAGATGACTATTAGTGGTGCTCGACAAGCGGTAGAATGCGCCTGACGCTTGATGGAGGGGTGGTCAACCGGAAGAAATCACCAGTCACGGATTATCTAGTGACAAAGGGGACGAAGGGCCATGTGCATTATTTCGTTTGTCGAACTCCACATATGCCCAATAAATGCGCCAATGCGGGATGGAATCGTTTGCACTAGACGTTTTGTTGATTAAACCTTTCGTACGGTACGTAGGAATATTTGAAAATACATGGATTTCAAATGTTTTCCCTCCCTATCTAGAGCGAAGTGTGCAATATAGTTGTAAATGATGAATACTTGGAGCAGGTCGATGAGTTTGTATATTTGGGAAGTATGTTTACGAGAGATGGAAAGACTGATATTGAAAGAAGGGTGAATGCAGGAAACTCCATTAACGGAGGACTGAACGCGGTTGGCGCAAACAAAAAGTTGTCCAAAGAAGCGAAACTAGCAGTCCACAATGGAGTGCTGATACCAACCCTGATGTATGGCAGTGAGGCATGGAACTGGCAGAGGAAGGATGAAAGTAGACTGAATGCTATCTCTTAGACGGATGTTTGGTAAAACCATGTATGATCGTGTGAAAAATGTTGAGATTCGTAAAGAATGCAGGGCTGATGTAAGCGTAGTGAGCAAGATTAAGAAAGGGACGATAAGATGGTTTGGGCATGAGTGAATGAACAAAGAGAGGAGTGTAAGGAGAATATATGACGCGAATGTGAATGGAAGAAGAAGCCGGGGACGCCCGAGGAAGACGTGGCACGATCAACTGAATCAAATACTCTAGTTGGGCCATGTCAGAAGTCGGAATAACAGAAGAGAATGTATGAGGCGTTGTATGAATGTGAATGAAGCAAGAAGTGTATGCCAAGATCGAGTTGTTTGGCGGTCCGTCCTCTCTGCCTACCCCTGAGTGGAAACGGCGTGATGGTTAGTTAGTTAATCTAGAGCGAATAAAAATTGACCGTTTTCGTTTTCCAATCGCTGACATTACTGGCTTTACGCCCTATTTCATTGGATTTGAGCTACTCGTTCAGGCGGCAGCATGTTTATATTTTAAAATATGATTAAAAATATAATTTTTTAATGTAAGTTTTGCAAGTATGTTTTTTGTTTACGTAACGTTTTTTTTTAATTAATAAAATGTTATAATTTTTGTTTACAGTCTATTAGACATTTTCTGAGGCACGCCCTTGCAGACCTAATGTTCTATCAAATGAAAGCAGCGATAAATTCTAAAGTATTGAAAAAAAAATTCAACTGAATTATTTAAATATCTGTACATGGTGCTATCAAGCATCAAATACTTTTTTCACTGCCAGTTTTATTTCAGGTCTGAAAGGGAACGGTTTGTTTTTGAGAATGATTCCTTGTCGACGAACAGAGCGTATGTAAAATTGTCATCTACGTGGAAATAGTTCACATTATTGTAAATTGCCCTTCTCATTCATTAATGTGAACTATTCATAATTTTAATATTAAACATTATAGTTACCCATATGTGCCTTAAATTAACAATTTGTATTATTATAAAAAAAAAAAAAAATTGTTTTTTTTTTTTTTTACAATACCTTAAATTAACAAAATAGAAACATTCATGATATAGATACAATGTTGTGTAACCCTGCCTAAGTTTGTATAAATACCGTAGCATAAGAATGTCAACTACCAGTCTGAAAATGTCCGTAGTAGGATGAAACCGGTCCTGGTGAAAATAAATAAGTGGAAGAAAGTACAAAAGTGTTTTAATTTCAATTCTAATACAATGGAATTCCACCACGAACTAACAGTCCAAAAACTAGACTCCTCCATTACTTGTTTAGTTACGGTTTTCTCCACGCGTGTAGCCCTATTATTCAGTGCCCTCAGTACCTAGTGAAAACAATATACATTGGCGTGGGCCGATTTTTTTTTCCTTTTAGCGCTGGTAATGAAAAGTTGTGTTTATATTTAAAGCATCAAAATAATGTAGTTTTAAAAAAATATATATCTTTAGGCTCCGTGGGTCCTTTGAAGTTTGAGAAAATATGATTAATATTCGATGTTTTCAGTCTCTTTATAAAATATTGTGGAAGAGTTTAATATTATGAGATATTGCTTACTAAAATCTATAGCTTTCGTAGATATTTTACCATATATTAATTTTGTAGTTATTTTTCAAATAATTAATGTTTTTGTTAAAGCTATGTTAATTTAATATTATGAGATATTGTTTACTAAAATCTATAGCTTTCGTAGATATTTTACCATATATTAATTTTGTAGTTATTTTTCAAATAATTAATGTTTTTGTTAAAGCTATGTTAATTTAATATTATGAGATATTGTTTACTAAAATCTATAGCTTTCGTAGATATTTTACCATATATTAATTTTGTAGTTATTTTTCAAATAATTAATGTTTTTGTTAAAGCTATGTTAATTTAATATTATGAGATATTGTTTACTAAAATCTATAGCTTTCGTAGATATTTTACCATATATTAATTTTGTAGTTATTTTTCAAATAATTAATGTTTTTGTTAAAGCTATGTTAGCTGAAATTTGACATACTCTCGTACACACGGTAAATCTTTCCTTAAGAAAGGTTATCTTTGATTTAAAGCATGTGTTTTAAAACATAATCCAATTTGTTTATGTGATCTAATACCAAAGTTCCATACTTCTGAGACAATCTCAAGTGATCGTCCCAGACAGAAAAGCTCGCACTGAGATCCCCAGTACAATCAAAGAATTGTGCATCTTACTACGAATATTGGTTCGAAACAGTGGCGGCTCGTGACTTTTGAGTGAGCTAGAGCGCTAAGATTGAAAAATACGACGTCATTGGTGTTGCTGAAGCTGAAAATGAATTTAAATTTTTTTCAAAATCCAATTTTTTGTATGGAGATTTAGATGGTAGGTAGGGCAGTGTGCCCTTACTCAAAAGTCACGAGCCGCCACTGGTTCGAAACATGTCTCATAATAATAAATAATATAAAATCGTTTTCACGGATGCTTACAAGAATGTGTGCTGTTTCAAGTGTTCACTCCATTGACGCCTGCGACAACAAAGGAGGATAAAAACTGAGATAAGATTTTTTCAATTTTAACATTGTCTGACGGCCTCCATGGTCGAGGGGTAAGGCTCTCGACTACGAATCCGAAGGTCGTGGGTTCAAATCCCGGCCTGCGTAAGTAAATTTTATTTAATTAATTTGTGCTGTTTCACAATTAATTAATTAAAAATAATATATAATATATTTTCGCACGTTCCAGAGTGGAAGATACTCTCAGTATCGCCCTTGGTGAAAGACCACCATTCAGAATTGAAACGTTGCTTGAAATGGCTTTTAGTCGTGTTTGGTGACCAGATCTGAATAGCCATTTCCCCACCTTCCTCTTTCCCTTCCTCTTCTCCTTCCCCTTCTCCTTCCCCTTCCCCTTCTCCTTCCCCTTCCCCTTCCCCTTCCCAATACCTTCAGCCTCACAATATTTCCCAATTGGGGATGCCATAGTGTCACTGGGTCCACACGTTTGTTAGCCGTTGAGACTCTTGTGCGGTATTCATGTAAAGAAAAAAAAATTGTCTTTATCCAAATATATATATAATTTTTTTATTTTATTTCAGTCCGATTAATCAATGCACGGATTAGTGTTTTAACGCTCCTGTGTATTTAATCATTTTCAAGTAGTTTCTCTTTCTACGAAATTGCTGAAAAATGTTCAACATACGTGTTTTACATAGTACTTCCACATTCACTTTTTACCGTTTAACCGCAATTTGCTATTGGTATAATATTTTCAAACGTTAAACTTTGAAAAGTGAAACACACGAACGAATAGTAAAAATGCAGCTAGATTGTATACCGGACCTCTCAAGTGTTAAGTGTCATTAGTTGAGAATGTATGGACCTTTCCAACCAAGTGTTTGTTTAACGGAAACCTACATAAACAGAAAAACCATTAAAAAATACCTTTTTGTTTAATTTGCTTCACATATACAATATACTTTAAGGTGTCTGAGGCAATCGTACGCAACTGGTCTCTTTGAAAATGTATTAAGAGGAACGGCTGCGGGGCCTGTTTCATACAAAACTTAATTTTGTATTTGAAGTCAAAATACTCACCTAAACCTGATGATATATTTTTTACTAAATATCTAGTGCTTATGAGAAATATTTTATTTGTTTTTGTTTTACATTATGCAATATAGTTAAAGGAAATGATTTTTCGTGATTTTGGAGGCATCTTTAACAATTATTTGGGGGGCTAACGATGATTTAAAGAAAAAAGTTTTCCCCCGTCTACTTTGAAAATATAATATATTAAAATAAGCGTTATGATGGACTTTAAATTAAATTATAAACGACCAATTTACCTTGGAACACAAATTTGCCGTACATAATTTAAAATGTCGTTCCGAAAAAATCTTTTTTTTTTAAAATGTTTTGTTTTTAATATTTTTGTTTACGTAATCATATTTATATAGCAAATATGATATACTCGTATATTAAAAAAAAATACGATAAACCCGCAAATAATTTTATAAGTTCCCTCTAAAATTAACAAAAATTGATTTTTTTTTCATGGCATGTACTTCATAATTTAAAACAAATATAAATAAAATACTTCTCATCCTTACTAGATATTTACTAAACTTTTAATTTAAAAAAAAAAAAAAATATATATATATATATATATCATTCAGTTTGGAAGTGTATTTTGGCCACAAATCCAAAATTAAGTTATGTATGAAACGTGCAGCGCAGCCGTTCCTCTTAAGTTGGGCGGTACAACCACTGGACCTCGTGATTTTTTTAAGTTCGGCTCTTCATAATTGCCATAATTTGTTGGTTCGGTCATTTTCAAAAATTGATGTGGAATACTCGACTGACGTTCGATATTTTCAAAACAATTTCTAGTGGACGTTGTCATCCTGATATTGCCAGAAGAAACCCAGAAGTGATGTCACATGCACGGAGGCTTACTACTCGTACAGCGAGTCGTAACCTTTGACTGTACTGTATATTGGAAGCGCAACACCATCGGGAAATTTGATCATATTACCCACGCGTATCATGAGGGCATACATTCCTATGTGGTTTGATTTAAATCAACATGGGTCACGGAAAGATGGTTCGAGGCATATTTTTAATAAGATAAACTATTCGCGCAATTTAATCTTCCGGGCGAATTAAAAGCAATAATTAATCTTGTAATATGGCGAAACGCTTACTACCTCACCCTGAAAATGTACTCTTGTCAATGATAACCGTTGAATCTCCTACCATCAGAGAACTTGAGATAAGGAGTTTATTAAGATAAGCGAAAAAGTTATCCCCGGACAGAACACCGAACATTTAAAGTACCGACATTGAATTTTGAATCATTGATATCTTGGCAAGATATGCCAATCACATATCCTTCCATTTTGGAAGATGTAACGAAATAAGAACTAGAGGAACTTAAGCTAACTTCAGTAGTCAGTTTCATTTTCATTAAATTTTATTCGGTAGAACACTGTCTGAAGGTTGTAATGAGTTTAACCCTTGCCATTTTCCTACCTTGGACCCTGAAGAATATTTTCCAAGGTTAAACTCATTCCAAGCGTTGTGAAGCATCTTTAAAAGTGCTTGGCAAGAAGAACAGGGAAGGGCTTATTACTACCACCATAAACTCCACCAATAATATGCCTAAAATTGACATTAAACCTGATTTCATACCGAAATAACTGAACACGTTTAATTCTTTATGATTTCTGTAATAATTATGACCGTAACTGCTTTTAATAGTAAATAAATTGTTTACTATTGCTTTACTACTTGGGAATAATTCACAAAAATTGTTTTTTTTTTTAATTAATTTTCGATCGTTTTGGGGAACTGAAAAATGATAACATTAATTTAAAAAAATAAAGAATGTTATGAACATTAAGGACCTAAGAAAATTTTCTATCACTAGCGCTTATTGGAATATGACAAATTGTTTTTCGCCATACCGTGGCTGCCCACACTAATCTTATATAATATTTTCTTGCTCTTTTGTTATTTGTACCTACTTTATATTTGATTGTTTAAATCCTTAGCTTATACTAAACAGTTATATTTAAAATGTTCATGTGAGTGCGTCTGTTGCTCATGAATACTTTTAATCATAGTTTTAATTGGCCTACATATAACATATCTGTTATTTTCTAATTATAATCGCTTTGGTTATTTAGTGAATATTTTCTTGCTCTTTTGATATTTGTACTTTACATTTGATTATTTATACCCCTAGTTAATTCTCAATTGTTCATGTAAGTGAGTCTGCTGCTCGAGAATATTTTACGTCATAGTTTTAATTTGTATATGTATTTATTTTCTAATTATATTAGGTTAGGTTAATGTAAAGTGCACTTGAGGTGAGCCTTCAAAAAAGTGCGCTATAAAATTCAACACTTATTATTATTATAAATTTCGCTTGTGCGTTAGAGAGATGGTTAAATTACGAGCGTACCCTTATCTTAGTCATAGCCGAGCCGATAAATGAATATTAGATAGGCCCACACTTTTATCGTGCGTACGAGTATAAAGTAGATACCGCAGTTTTATTAGGTACAGAGTACAGACCGCGATAGGAAGCGATACTGGATAGTGGTGCTTCCCGAGTCGGATGTGTCCCTCGAATGACGCAGGCGAGGCCTGTGTAATACTCGCTTAATTGGAATTAATCACATGTTACATTATTATTATTATTATTACCAGCGTTTATATTACACTCGTGAGACAATAAATCAGGGGTTTCACCGTTCAAAATCTAAACATTGGCGTTGCTTGAAATCACTTTACCCCTTTTAGTTGATCATAATCTGAATAACCAGGTACTTACTAACTTCCCTCTCCCCATCTACTTTCCTTCCTCACTCCTTTCAGCCTTCCAACGTGGATTATGCGACTATGGCCCATTGGCACTTCATTGGCATTTAGTATACTGTCAATATGACATATATTTTATAATGATGGATAGTTAATATTAATCAGAGTTAACAGTGTACCTATTCATATTTTTTAAATGCGTAGGAACCTGAAAAGTTCGCTTTATTTTCGTGGGTGGTGGAAAGTAAAGTGGTGTGATTTTTCGGTTAAATTCGCGTTATTTTGATTAAATTCACGTTATTTTTGGGAAAATTGGGTTGTTTTTAAGTAAAATCGGAGGTATTTTGCCACAAAATTGTGTTTATGTCCCCTTGTTGGTTTTTCTGCAACAAAGGTGGTGCATGCTTTTTTTTAATTTTAAATTTATAATATCTTTATTTTCTTTTCAATTATATTTATTTATTATTATTTTTTTTTATTTTATTCATCATACAATCTTAATGTTATAAAAGGTTTATGGTACTGTGCTGGTCTCACTAGGAGAACCTGTGTTGAGCGGGTAAAGTTTACAGTTTACAATTCACAAAGTTTACAATTTAGAGTATAATGTTATGGTAAAGAGTTTGAAGCGTCAATTGAACATTGTATTACATGAAAACTTAGACCAAGCCGTATTTAGTTTTGATAATTTAACTGCATCTCTTTATATGGTCTATAAATAATGTGTAATGATAGCCTGTCCAAAAAGAGAAAATAAATGTAAAAAAAAATAATCGTAGAATAGATGTAATATAAGAATAATATAAGAATAGGAAGTAATATTTGTACAGCGCCTTTGAGTTGATTTTTCACAAAAACGGCGCTATAAAAATCATCCGATTATTATTATTATTACAGGTTATAGGGATGTTTAAAAAAAATCATTGAATTTTGATCTGTTTTGCCTGATGATCAAAATCTTGGTGTCCAATTTATATTTATCGTAATTTGTGTCCAGTCTAACGGCCAGTGGAAGTACATTGTTTTGCTTTGTTGCAAAATATCTAAAATTTCTTTGACGGAATGTTGTTTTAGCGAATACGTTTTATTAAAAAAGAATGACAGTATGCGGCGTTTTCGCCATGAAGTTGCTGCCTGCTTTCCATTATATGTCTATTGTCGAAAACATAGACAAAACCAGAGCATTTAACTTTATTGTTTTAAAATACGAAAATTCGCGGTTATTTACCCGAAAATTGCGAAAGTTGCGTGAAAATTCTCTTTTTTTTCGTAAATATTACTAATTCCCCGTAAAAATGGCTTTATCGCAAAGCCGAAATCACGTCTCTATTAATGTGTAATTATTATTAGGTATATATATATATATATATATTTTTTTTTACATGAATACCGTACAAGAGTCCCAACTGCTCCCAACCGTCTGGAGCCAGTGAGACTATGGCATCCCCAATTGGGGAATGTTGTAAGGCTGAAGGTATTGGGGAGGGGAAGGGGAAGAGGAAGAGGTGAGGAAGGTGGGGAAATACCTGGCTTTTCAGATCTGGTCACCAAACACGGCTAAAAGCCATTTCAATCAACGTTTCAATTCCGAATGGTGGTCTTTCACCAGGGCGATACTGGGAGTATCTTTCACTCTGGAACGTGCGCAAATATACTATATATTATTTTTAACTTAATTAATTATGAAACAGCACAAATTAATTAAATAAAATTTACTTGCGCACGCCGGGATTTGAACCCGCGACCTTCGGATTCGTAGTCGAGAGCCTTACCCATCGACCATGGAGGCCGTCAAGGTATATATTTGTATCAATAAATATTAGTATGAATGAACATAAACGTATGCAAATTCATTTGAAAAGAATGATAGTAAAAATGACGTAATAGATAATTATTTTTAAATAATTCTTTATTAATTCTTGTGATTTTTTTGGTTAACCAAACGTAAGATTACGAGTTTCAAAGCAAACAAAAAGTACACCAACTAACAATATACTGACGCCATTAAAAAATGTTCATCCTCCGATATATTGTTTTGATAATATTAAGGTAATATAATATATCGTTTGTAAACCATTTAACTGGTTCTATAATATATGTAGAAATATATACAGGCGACTAAAATTAATTGTTAAGGTACATAACTAACTCAATATCCTAACCATCACGCCGTTTCTCTGCAGGGGTAGGCAGAAAGGACGGACCACATTCATACATCGTCTCATACATTCTCATCCATTATTCCGACTTCTGACATGGCCCGACTCAAGTATTTGATTCACTTGATCGTATCATGTCTTCCTCGGGTGTCCCCGACTTCTGCTTCCACTCAAATTCGCGTCATATATTATTATTAAACTCCTTTCTTCGTTCATTCGCTCTACATGCCCAAACCATCATAGGCACATCTGTAATTTTATTCCTCAATCAATGTTGTTGTATATTTAAATAGTGGTGTAAAGTGTAAACAAAGAATGTCTTTTCATTTTATTAAAAATAATATTGCCTTCCATTAACGAAAATACGAATATCTAAATTAAATTAAATATGCACAAATTTCAGGTAAATTTTGTAAGTGGGTACTCACTAAACAATCCCAAAATTATTCTACCTTATAATCTCAATTAATTTGGATAATGGAGTTACTGCTTTATGGGGCTGTTTTCAAAACTGATTTTGATTTGGAGCCACGCCGTTAATGATAATTACTACCTATCGTTAATTCAGGGAGAATTCCAATGATATTATGTTGATACTATCATTATAACGCTGATATGTATATATATATAAACCGATATATAAATATGGAGAGAGTTCTATCATGTTTTTGAAGGCGAAGTAATAATTCAAGTGAAAAATACCGAAGGCATTTTACCTCCATTATGTTTTTTTTTCCGTGAATTTTATTTATTTTCACACCTATGTACGGCTGCAGAGCATCCGCTGGTTTTGTTACGTTTATTTTTTTAATTAGTGTTTTGCGCACGGGGACTAGGTAACGGGTTGAATTGGTCAAAAAAATCTCCAATAAATATCATGGGGCATTAAATATATATATATTTTTTAGCTTTCTTGCACAACAGTAATTTCCTGGTTACCTTTAGAAAATAGTTTTTTTTAATCATTGTAGAAAATAATATTAACATAACCTAAATGAAACATGAAAACGGAAATAAACGACAGAAAATAAAATAAAATTTCAGTCGCATCTGGGACTCGAACCCAGGACCTCTGCCTATCCGGGGCAACCGCTTAACCCACTTAGCTAATGAGACCAGTTCATTTTATGTCCTCTCCATCGATATCATATCTCAAATTCAAGATTTGTTAATATTATTCTCCATTTTTTATCCCATATTATTGGCAGCTTATTTTTATAATGATTACAAAGTTCCAAAGGAACGCAATTTCAAATTAGACAGTGTCTCAGATTAATATTCGATTTTTTTATTTATATGTGACATCTATTGACTTTTTATAAAAGTCTAACGAAAGTATTTAATTATTAATTATTTTTATTGAGATTTAAACACCTCATTTTAATATTTAATCATTGTAGATAATAATATTAACATAACTGTTCCTTAAACGGTTGCCCCTGATAGGTTTCATTTAGGTTAATATTATTTTCTACAATGATTAAATATTAAAATGAGGTTTTTAAATCTCAATAAAAATAATTAATTATTAATAATTGAATAGATTTTTTTCTTTGATACAATCAATCTCAATGTTATGCTTCAACTGCTGCGAGTTATGGTGGTCTACAGCCCGGTGAGTAGACGTTCTGCAAGCCGTCATATGGATGGTATTCGGTACCAGTGCTGGTTTTCTCTATAGAGCGATTGTTGAGTGAACTCCCATTAAAACGTCAGAGAATAAAACCGATTATAATAAGGCACTTGCATTATAATATACTCGTAAGCATATACAAAAAGTCCAAAACGACACAATCCCCCTGACGGTGAAATTAAATAACCTAGACCAACCCATGTTGAAGTTTGTGCCCAGCGCTAACGAAGGAATGTTTAAAGACACGTGGAACATTCAAACTTTTAAAAATCCTCTTATAAACCAGACTATTCTAGAGAATATCATCCATTAAAAAATAATATCATCGACATTCCTCATTGCTCAATAAATCATAGAAGTTCATACTGATAAAGGTAGACAATTTACCAAATTTCTTGAGACATGAGATTATTTATGTTTATTACAAATTTAACAGATTTATCACTATTAGCGACGCAACTTCTAAAAAAGGAACTACTAGTGGCTATCAAGGATTAAGCGACCAGTGACGATGGCTTAACCGGACTGTGGCTGAGTTGGCATCGCGTCTGGGTCCCACCCAGGCGTCGTGAGTTGAATTCCTTTGCTGGCTAAGTCCTCCATCACGACGCAAGCAACATATTCCGCTTATCGTTATTCTAGTAGGAGATTTTCAAATATTTTCAGCTTTTTCGCAACCCGGGAATGTTTATCTTTCTTTAAAAAAAAAAAAGAATTAGCACACTTAAATTTTACCAAGGATTTACCTAAATTATCTCTCTTAGCGGGCGTAAGGAGCAACCGATATACCAACCCATAATATTGCAAACTTCCGAGTTTCTGGATTCTCGCCGACATTCAGTGGATACTGCCACAAGACAGCGGACATAAACACTGCTCCTGAAGGGTCGTGGGCGGTGGGGTTGGTAGTTGAACTGTGGGGGGCAGTGGGGGTGACTTGTAGAGGAAACGATGCACGTTATAACATAGATAAGCCAGATCTGGTTTCTCGCTCCACTAATCTTGGCACACTGGCAACCCTTTGGTATATCTCACTGGCATTGTTACATTGCTAATGCATCTGCTCAAGTCATATTATGTTACACTTCGTTAGTTAGAAGTTGCCAGGTTTATTATACATATTGTTTTTTTGTTGTAAACGCGTCTTTGTGAATATTACCTCGGTTTATTGTGTTACGTGTATAATTATGTACAGTGTGAATAATACATTCCACTTATACGAGTACTAACTGATTGTTATTATTTTTTTTTTTAACATAAAGTCATAATAATAAAAATAATTGGATAATTTATATGGGCAGTTTTTGTGAGAAATCAACTCAAGGGCGCTGTTCAAATATTCCTTCCTATTCTCTATCTAATTATGTACAAACAGCAGTGGCGTGCAGTCCATAAAGGCTGAATAGCTGTGCCTACCTTTACAAAATGACACCGGAATGTTTTCACGATGAGGTAATTAATGCGTGTATTAAAAAAGAAACACGAATTGGATTAGGATATAAAAACACTCTAAGGTGCATGGCAAAATGAACCCAATAACTGACGACAAAATATTAAGCATTTTAATAAATCTATTGAAATGTGAATGTTTTCACTGATTTCCCACAACTTTTATAAATGACATATTGGGTGTTTTAACAATCATCAATTCAAATATAAGCGAGCAACTTTTAGTATCACTTGTCAACCTGGCCGCAGTCATCAACAAAAGATAATATTAAAAACGACCCTTTTCAAGGTCACCATAATACTCAATCATATGCAATTACAATCTAAAAGACTGCAGCCTACCCTTGGTCATAGAACGATGCACGCCACTGACAAACATACAGAAAAACACACACAAAACATGGCAAGTCATTTCAGGTAAACAGTTTCATTAGAAAATTTAATCTTGGAAATTTTCTAATGAAACTAACGGTTTTTGCAGTTGCTATTTTATCCTTCTTTGTTATTGATATTACATTTATTAGAAGATAAGTGGCCATAGAAGAATTGGTATTCATTAGAAATATTAATATTTTTATTGTTCAATTTGAAGAATGGAGATTTTTTTATAAAATTACCTTAAAAGCTTAAGAATTCTACTTATGTTACTTACGATATCGGAAAGCAGGTAGTTAGTATGTCATTAATTTCAGATTTAGTCAAATTGAAGTATCAAATTTTATTTTGTATTCCACAAATCATCTAGCCACCGTTATTCGCCTTCTGTTAATATCCGAGGAAGACATGGCACGATCAAGTGAATCAAATACTTGAGTCGGGCTATCTCAGAAGTCCGAATAATAGAAGAGAATGTATGAGACGATGTATGAATGTGAATGAAGCAAGAAATGTATGCCAAGATCGAGTTGTTTGGCGGTCCGTCCTCTCTGTCTACCCCTGCGGAGAAACGGCGTGATGGTTAGTTAGTTAATATTATTTGACAAATTTAGATTATTTTATTGTTATTTTAACAGATTTAGATTTTTTTTATTTATTCCAAAATATACACATGACTGTCGAACTAGCACGATTTCCCGTTTTAGGACAGTCAAAATTATATGTACAGAATAGATACGAATATGGGTTTCAAAATATACACATGACTGTCGAACTAGCACGATTTCCCGTTTTAGGACAGTCAAAATTATATGTACAGAATAGATACGAATATGGGTTTCATTGATGTAATAAAACTCTTAATGTTATTTCAGCGTAAAGGGAAAACTAAATTAAAATAAAATAAAATGTGACTACAAAAGGATCAACAATAAAAATAAGTTTAAACAATATAGATAAATTAATATTAAGTAATCCCACAAAACATCAATACATAAGGGTAAACTGGTGTTTAATTCTTGATGAAGATGCAGATACAGTAATGGCGCTGTAATTTAAATTAATTGCATTATTGCGCCAATCTGATTCGTAGTACATGTTATTTTCCATTGTCGGATATGTTGATTCCCGTCGTTCAACCGAGCGTAAATATTCCCTCTGAATCCACACATCGGGCATTCCTGTTTCCAATTCTAGTCTCGACTAATTCGGCCCCTGATCGAAACAATTCACCTGCGGAGATAAGCCAGATTGGATTTGCTGCCCTACTTGTGCCGTAAACACCGCGAATGATGTGTGCCGCCGGAGCGTGGATTGGACCCATCCTACGTAATGTTGCTAGATAATTGGTCTGTATTCATTTTTTTGTTATTTTGAAATTTAATTTAATTATGTTTTTTATTTGTTATTTATAATACATTATGTTTAATGCAAGAAATTGACTTTCTTTGTATCATGGTCAGTGGTACGAACGTACGGAATGGGTGTGAGAATTGATGAATGATAATATTTTATAATATTGTATGAAGCTATAAATTTTGTGGTTGTCCATTATAATCAAATGAAACAATCAAACTTTGTTTTAACGGTGGAACGGTTGTTCCGAAACCGGTTGGCGTGTAAAATAAATGTGGTTAAAACAATTTTGATTGTTTAATTTGATAATATTTTGTTGATGTGACACAAGATTAGTGTTCCATTTGCCTGGAACCTATGGAACTTTTGCACAGAAATTTGGCAGGCCGTTGTCGGGATTATAGGATAAATGAATGTTGAAAAAAACTGGCTATCGAGATCTATTCGCTGAGCATAGAAAAAATTCTTTCATGCCATGTGAGTTACGATATCTGATCAACGCAACTAATTGCTAAAACCTTTTTAATCAACGTTTGATCGTTTCTTACCAGTGTTGTATTGAAAGTTTCTTTTCCTCTGCAATTGATTTTTAAAATCTGTTCATGTTTGTTTTTTTTTCCAACGCAAAGTTTTGAACCCGTAACCTCTGGGTCCAAAGCCAAGGAGCTTTTACCTCTGCCAAGTAGGTCGAAAACATTGTAATTTCTGAAATAGTTCTGAAACATCAGTAACTGCATCTGTTTGTAACCTAATAATTCAATTTTCCCACTAAAGAATACAACACATTTACCTACATTGGAAGCAGTGGCGTACATTGATCTATAATCAAAGGTGGGCTGTGTATAGTTTTTCAACTTCGGGTATGAATTGTGCATTCGTAATAATAATACTTTTTTCCAGAAGGTATGCGGGGGTAGTGCAATGCAATACGTTCCATAGGTTACAATAAAAACGCACAAAAAGAAATAACAATACAGATAAAAGTTTTTTTTTTTTTAAATAATGCGTTAACGAAAAACGTTTACAATGGATATTTAACGGTCTCCTATTTCCAGGGGGCCATCAGGGGGGCTCCATCCAGGCAGTCATATGGTATGGCAATAATAATGGTATTCTTGGATTGGCGTGCTCTGCACATTCAGCTTCTCATGCAGTGGCGGAGAAGTGCCATCAAAGAGTGCACTCTTCCCACCAAGAACATTCCCGCAGCGCTGCTTATACCGATACTTATCTTATTAAATTTGTTTGGGCTTGTAGAGAGGACGAACGAAGAAAGGAGTATCAGGAGAATATATGACGCGAATGTGAATGGAAGAAGAAGCCTTCGACGCCCGAGGAAGACATGGGACGATCAAGTTATCCAAATACTTGAGTCGGGTCATGTCAAGAGACAGAATAACAGAAGAGTATGTATGAGACGATGTATGAATGTGACTGAAACAAAGGAGTGTGTGCCAAGATTGAGTTGATTGGTGGTTCGTCCTCTCTGCCTACCCCTGCGATGAAACGACGTGATGGTTATTTAGTTACTAAATTTGACATATAGAATCAATTTATCCATGTAGAGCGATGGTGAGGTAAAAAATATTTCGCAAATTCATTAAAAAAAAATACATGTTAATCAAAAAATATTTTATTTTCTTTAATATTTGGTTTTCACAGCTTTTCAGCCTTTGTGAACTGCACGCCACTGATGGGAAGTAATTGGTGGGAAATTAAAGACCTACTAACCGATATTCGTACAGTTAATCTAACCGCAATATTACTTGATAAGAAAGTGTTCATGACTTTTTAATTATTTATTTAATATCAACAGTATAAATATACCATGAACAATAATTACATGTCACAGTTAACTACATGAATAAGAATATAGCACAAATATTTTAAAAAGGTAACTATTAAATGTGGAATTAGGTCGTATAATGGTATCAGAGGGTATATGAAGAATAAAATTTCATGAAGGATATAAAAGTAAATGATTCCCGTACATATAAAACATATAGTAAACTTAAGTTAAATTAATATTGACTGAACAGATATGATCTGTAATAATAATTGTTAGATTGCATTTGCTCACGCCAAATTTTTCATAAAAATCATAAAACCTAATTAGACCCGCTACAATATTGATGTGTGTTTCTGCAATAGATGTTAGAAACGAGTGAGATAGGCCTGAACCTTTAGTATGAAAGTGCGCATCATCTTTCACCCATACTTCTGAAAATTGCATCTACACACAGCGGTGATTTGCAGTAGTATGGGTGAACGCTGTCCTTATTCTACTGGTATTTAAATGGAAGATGTTCTGAGGAACTGGCGTCATTACTTACCACCATTCGCTTAACATTTGTTACATGAGAACGGGTCGTTTCTATGACTCGTTCTTGAATTAAAAATCCCGGCTCCGTGTCCCCTCCCTCCTACAAAATGGATATCTTCAAAGTCCATGTTCACTCCTTTCACTACTCCAATAGACCCTCCACATAGCATCTTCAAAGATTCTTCTGTGTGGAGTTAATGTAAAAAAAATAAAGAAATGTGTCGCCGCACCTTTGTTTCTATCTACACATAAAACGCATAACTTTCGTTGGGTTCACGCCGCTTTGATAGTTCGTGCAGTTTGGTCGTAGCTCGGCGACAATCAACACGCTTCCAAGCCACATTTCCCTTTTTTTCTATTATCTGTTGATTCAGCCAATTATTGATGTCAAAATCTTCGTCCCTCTAATTTTATTTTTCCGTTCTCCCTTATCTAGTTCTTTTCTTTACTCTTTGATTTTTTTGTTTGTTTTTGCCTCGTTCCATATTTACTTGCTAGTTACATTAGGTTCCGTTTTATATATTCTTTTGAAATATGTGTAGGGATGTACACTGTACAAGTATCTCTCTGTTATTGGTCTCTTTGGGATAAGGATGAAATTCATCAAATTCATACTGTTTGATCTACCGGTCCGGTAATTTTCTTTAAATATCGTCCCCTTGGAGGTAAAACTCATGAAGTGCCACACTAGCTGTATGACACATAGTGACTTTTACCTCTAATAGGACCACTAATGTCAGAATTAAAAGATTTGCCCCAAGTACGATTTCGACGACTGGAGGTAAAGGTCACATGACACCAATTTTGGCACCAGCTTTGTTCAATTCCGTCCACGTTTGTTTCACGTGATTTTGACTGCGGTAAGCAAATTACAAAACATTTATAAAAAAAGGTCAAACTAAATATTCGGTTTTTGAAAAAAGCCAAACATTTTTTACTTAGTTGCTGTTTTACCTAATTTGGCGGCACGTGTAGGTCGCCCCTCGTATTTTGGTTTCTTCCCTTTGCATGTTAGGGCATCTCTATGTACTATTTGCTCTGTGAATAGGACCATATTAAATATTAGGAACTCTCTGGAACTTGGAATTCGCGTGAAATGGTAGATATTCACCCAAAAAGAGCTAATTTTAACATTTACTAACAATTAGTCAATATAATTAACTTTTTGGTCGATGCTGCAAAAAACTCTAACTTTTACTAACCAAATAACCATCACGCCGTTTCCCCGCAGGGGTAGGCAGAGAGGACGGACCGCCAAACAACTCGATCTTGGCATACACGTCTTGCTTCATTCACATTCATACATTCTCTTCTATTATTCCGACTTCTGACATGGCCCGACTCAAGTGTTTGATTCGCTTGATCGTGTCATGTCTTCCTCGGGCGTCCCCGAAGCTAAAAAATGTGTTTACGTCATGAGCTATGGAGCTTTTACTCATCCATTAAGCTGACAATATGATGACAAGATGCCACTTTTTTGTGCCATATTTTTTCAGTTCTAATCTCGGAGGTGGCCGGTAGTTAAGTCAGTAATACATATATACAATGTGTTGGTTATGTTTCTGTGAGGTTATATTATCTTATAATAACATATAACATCGTAGGTTCTCTGTTATCACCTTCCCAGATAAAGCCTATATTTTTTACGAGGCCATAACACGAAACCAAGTCGCACTATTCCCCGGAGTGCGTTCGGCGTGTGTAAACAGCTACCCCGGCACTCTGTTCTTTTCAAATACATTATACTAACGTACTCGTACATACATTTCATACACAATACCTACTCATGCTCATACTCATATTGTGTAGAGGCACTTGAAAGTTCTATGTAGGTACCTATTTTTGTTTCTACCCCGAAATGTTCTTTCGTGACAATATAAGAATTGAAAATATGTTATTAAATTAAGTTTGATTTCGATATTTTTTCCATACGCTTATGCAGAGGCATTCATTCCATATGGGCACATAAGCATTGTCTACCCTGTTTTACAAACATTCAAAAAATGATTGCTAGAAATCAATCTACACTTTCAAAAATACGCGCTAAGTTTCAGCTACGAATTGTGATTCGCACCGCATGCGCTCCATCGGCGGCTCTTCTTTTTTTAATGTTCATTCTAGCTCTCGGGGCGGGTGGTGCAATCCCGCGAGTTCTGCATAATATGAAGGGAAAAATACTAAAAAATAATTATCATTTATTTTTATGTCTAAAACATCGGGAATTGACTCCATCGCTTGTAAATGGGACCCTGCCAGTAGTCCAGTGCTGCCATCGCAAGGGTATTTTCTATCTTGGCTAGTCGCGTTCTGTATTTTGCGATCCGTTTTTTGATTAGGGCTCGGAATCCTGGAATGCGCCCTTCTGCAAACATTTCAGTGACAATACAGTAGTGGCTGGACAGCCCGAAAAGTATTTGATACGAGTTATCCATATTGCGTTTCCATTATTTTTAGAGTTTCTTTATTGAAGTTGGTCCACAACTCCGAGGTATGGTAGGCTGGTACAGTGCGCATTGAATAGTTGCCGTTTTGCTTCTGGGCTACAGTAACACTTGATGAATCTTCGAGAATTCGTGCTTGCTCTAATGCACAGTGATCTTCTCTGTCGCTCAATATCTGCATCATCTTTTAGTTCCGCTGTTATGATGTGTCCTGAGTACTTGGCCTCGGATTTTTCGGATATTTTTGTTTCTTTTAGGCTGACTGGTAATATTTTTGAGTCTCTTGCGCTCACCTAGAACGCTATCAACACAGATTTACTTGGGTTATAGACCATATTGTGTTCAGCGGCATATTTTTCACATGTTTTTTTATCAGGTTCCTCATGGCTTTGATGCTTGGCGATATAATGACCATGTCACCTTCGTACGTAATATTATTGATGCATGTATATCGCATGTGACATCCTACTGGTTTGAACATCTTATTTTTCCAGATTACTCTGTTTCATTGCTGATGATGCCAGACTGCCAGAATGTTATTGATTAAAGCCGGCACTTTCCTTTCTTCTAGTTTTTTTCAAAGCAGCGCATGCGACACCCGGTCTAAAGTTTTACTATGATCTAGAAAACAAGCATATACACAATTGTATTTCTAGAATTGTATAGTTTGTTTCATGGTGAGTATTGCCATGTCTGTTGACAATTTAGGTTTAAAACCTAGTCGTTTATCTACCGTAAATAATTCATCTTCAATATGTATTTGTAAAACTCTTGCAAATATTCTAGATATTATTTTGGCTAGAGATATTGGCCTTTAGTTGGATGAACTAGATATGTCTTCTTGTCTGGATTTGACTAATGGCACTATAATTGTTATAAGAGTTGTATGGCGCCCTCGTGGCAGCCGGCTGCGCTTTGTAGTCGCTCCCGATTTACCTTGGAAGGATCGGGAAGTTATTAATTTTCCCGGTGTAAAAATAGCATAAAATAACCGCAATAATTTTTGGGTTACATTTATAAAAATTACATAATTTTAGTGCTGTCGTTTCGGGCTTAAATCAAGTTTATAATAAAAAGCCAAATATTTTGAGTTGAAATCTGCTTCGTTCTTCCGAATTAACGCATTAGACATCGGTCACATCCTTAGAGTAATAATACATCTGGCGGCGGTCGGTCGAACACGTGCGGAACTAGTGGAGTGCGGTGGTTGTAAAAAATATTGTATACAACCGGGAAGTGAACCCCAACAAGAACACCAGCTGGGGCGAGAACGAGCCTTTACCTACGTCATTGAGATAGTGGCCAAGTACCTCAACAAGCACGACTTTGACCTGATCTGCCGGGTGCATCAGGTGGTAGAGGACGGGTATGAGTTCTTTGCCAAGAAGCAACTGGTACTGCAGGGAATTCGATAATGCAGGAGCAATGATGTCAGTGGACTACACGATGAAGTGCTCCTCCGGATCCTGAAGCCGGCTGACAAGCGCCTGGCGTACGTGCAGACGAACATCAATCCGACCCCTCACGCCACCAGGGGCGTAACCAAGACAAAGAAGATTTTGAGGGCCCTCTGGATAAATCCCACCGGCCACCATCCTCCCCCGCCGCTCCACCCTTTTAAGAGTGTTCTGTGTTATTTATCCTAAAAATATGGATAATAATTCTTTGTCTTAGCTTAAATACATTCTTGAATATAATGGAAACAGTCACTCTATCATTTGTATTAGCGTCTTGCAATATTAAATACATTCTTGAATATAATGGAAACAATCACTCTATCATTTGTATTAGCGTCTTGCAATATTAAATACATTCTTGAATATAATGGAAACAATCACTCTATCATTTGTATTAGCGTCTTGCAATATTAAATACATTCTTGAATATAATGGAAACAATCACTCTATCATTTGTATTAGCGTCTTGTAATATTAAATACATTCTTGAATATAATTTAACTTCATCTCTTTATATGGTCTATAAATAATGTGTAATGATGGCCTGTCCAAAAAAAAAATAAATAAATAAATAATAATAAATTCATAGAATAGACGTAATATAAGAATAGGAAGTAATATTTGTACAGCGCCCCTGAGGTGATTTCTCACAAAAGCGGCGCTATAAAAATCATCCGATTATTATTATTATTATTATTATAATTGTTCGTGACCTTGGCATCTACGTGTGTCGAAGAATCTGGGAAAAATAACACTTCTAGAAGGGTGTTGATTATTTTCACCCGCACTTCAAACATGTTCAATCCCCAGGCTATCATAACCGGAAAAAATTCCAGCTTTCATTAGTTTAACTGCTGTTTTGATATCTGCTATAACATTTAAATTTTCTCCATCATCCTTACATGGTTTTTGTAAGACTGTGGGTTCTTTTCGTTCCTATATTTTTGCCAGTTGGAGATGAAAATTGGGGATCTTTTCTGCATCCGATTCTCCTCCAACTATAACGTGTCAAAAGCAGGAACTAAGTATACTAAATGACGCACATGTCATATTCAAATGTTAACTGTATTCTACACAAAAGGGTACACGTGTGCGCAATGCGCATTAAAGGGAAGACTCGTTAGTATCAGGGTAAAAAAGGGCCGTGCCTTTCGGTTATAATCGCAAATGTAGCAATCAATTCCATCTGTTGGTACCTCTATTAATTAGTACAACTACTAACGAAATATTTATCATATCGCTTTCTGTCATGCAGTTGTGCGGTCGAAAGAATTTTTTTTTTTTATGTATCCAGTAATAGGGTTGCAATATACGAGTATATGCATAAATGAAGCGGTTATTAGATATTTGATGTGGCGGGTAATCCCAACCAACATCGGCTAAAGCCAGCAGTTTAGCCATTCTTAGCTAAAACCTACAGTATACAGGACAGTATACTGCCCTGAAGAAGGTACGGTAGTAGCGATACCCGGTCGGCAAGAAGTATATAAATAATGAAAGTGATGTTAACAAGGTTATTGTTTTATTTTTTTAAATTTATTTGTGATATTGCCGATTGTATATCCTTTATTTCTTTTGACGCTTTTTATGTAAATGTGTTTCAAACAATAATAAAAAAGAAATATCTTAAAATATACCTTTATTCAAACGAAAGTTGAGTAAACCTTTTAAGGAAGTAGGCATTAAAAAATCCGTTGTGGAAAATTTTGTAAATCGAATGATATCACGGCTCACGGCACGCCTTCAAAGCCACCCCCTCGAAATAGAATATTAAACCTACGTACAATAATTCACTGCGATTTGTCGTCCGGGAGCGAAGAGCGAAGGCAAATAGAATCTTTACAGAGGAAAATCACCGACAATAACAATGCGTATGCAAAACAGTACGGCGGAGAATGACATTGATGTGTCTCGCCTGGCATATTAAGCGAGCTCGTTCAAATTGATGGCAGCCCCTGAATTATTCCCATAAATAGGTAAAAAAATACTACAATATAATATAATATAACTACACCCTCCTGCAGTGGATTTCGTGTATAAACAGATACGGTGATATCATTCTAAATTATAAATAAATTGTACCGGTTAGCAGTGGCGTGCATTCCATAAAGTCTGAAAAGGTGTGCACACCCTAAGAAAATTCGTTCTATATTGATTAATTCTTTCTACATATATGACAAATTAATACTTTTTAGTAGAAAAATAAATGACCCACTTTAGAATATTCCGTGCACAATGTATACCCGAATTTGAAAAACTACACACAGCTTACCTTTGGTCTGTATACTGCCCTGAAGAATCTACTGTGGTAGCGATACCCGGTCCTCAAGAAATGTATAAAAATATAAAAGTGATGTAAACAAAGTTATTGTTTTATTTTAAAATTATAATGTTAAAAAGTTACCGCTTCATATGAAAATATATTTAAAAAATTAAGAAAAAAAATCAAATAGATATGTTTACAACATATTGTGTAGTGTACGCAATAAAGATTATACATGATTTAACTACAAACAATACTGTGTATTTATTTACCTAACAAAAACTCTAAACAATAAACAAACGTATAATGTACAAACAAACGAAGATGTTACAATGTTGGAGGCAAATTAATGTCACAACACGACAGTTTAAACATTTTACTCGGTTTACTTTTAATTTGATGCCAGTTATTTAATTAGAATTATATTTTAATTTTTATGAAATTAAAAATAAATAGTTATGGCTTTTTCTAAAAAGTTTTTAAATTGCATTGTTATATCACAATTATGACTTGTGACATAACAATGCAATTAAAAAAAAAACACAATTGAGTAAATCGCATTTGAAGATTTCGACAAGTCTGTTTGGTCGTACAATTTTCGAGTTGGATTGATTTTCTGCTACGACAATCTAGGTAAGCATATTACAAAAATCTTTCAATTGTGGGTCGATAGATCCTCTGTGGAATCGAATAAACGATGTTACGACAGAAGCATGCAACCCGGGTTACATAACACAGCAGTGCTGTGATGTTTACTTATTTCATTAATCCTGGCGTTCTTAGAATAAAATTATTATGATATTCAGGTGTACGAGTATATCCGTCCAGAACAAATAAAAAACAATTATATTTAATGTAGAAAACATCCATTCCAACTATCCAGCACGAAACACGCTCAAATCAACTATTCCACATTCCGCATTCAAAAACTAACTACACAACACTCATTTTTCAGAAGAACGTGCACAAAATACAACATCTTTTCAGTATCTATGTTTTCCATTTATCCTCAGGACAATTTAGTAAATTCATATCAGAAAAAAATTAATTTCAAGGTTAGTTATAACTCACCACCCCTGCCTGCTCTGTGTTATATTATTTTTATGAAGATGTATTTTATTTAGTCGTTGGATTTAACGTTATATACGTAATATTTTAAATTTGTTTTATAATTTATTTTATTGTGTTCCTTTTCAATTTCACTTCCAAAATTAGAATTTTTATTCTCTTTCTATTTATTTTATCATTTACAAAATTTCATTTTTTAAAATAATATTAATAATAAGAGTTGATTTCTGTTCTATTGGGGTGTTCTATTAAAAAGCACTTGTAAATGTAAAGTAGATTTATTGACCATTGCAGTTGACACCGGTTTGACAAGTGGTTCCTCTAACAAGTGACTCCCAGAGGTTATGTC
This sequence comes from Halesus radiatus, assembly GCA_022606495.2. Taxonomy (NCBI): domain Eukaryota; kingdom Metazoa; phylum Arthropoda; class Insecta; order Trichoptera; family Limnephilidae; genus Halesus; species Halesus radiatus. Next base: position 221,499 of record JAHDVE020003274.1, read on the forward strand.
CCATAGACAAACCTATAGAAGTGATCCATAGAGTATATTTTACCAACAATTTCTATATCACAGTTTTGTGAAGGTTCACCTCAAGTGCGCGTTTTATTTGTTTGTATATTAGAAACTTCACTGGTTAATGCATCTAAGTAACAACTTAATCTGTAAAAATGTATAATGTATTATAACTGAACCCAAACTTTTTTTAAAATAAAATATCTAATTGTATTAAAATTTCTTGTTTTATTTCTCTTACTATCTAACTATGATGCCATTTACCTACAAGGGTAAATCTAGGAGACTTTATGCTTCACGACTCAGTCTTGGCAAACCCTCCTTGCTTCATTCAAATTCGTACATCGTCTCAAACATATTATTCCGGTTCTTTGCATGACCATTGGGCATATGATTAACTTGTCCCCGACTCTTCTTTCGTCCATTTACTCCACGTTTTGAAATCATCTAAGTGTTTACATCTGCCTCATTTTTTTACGAAACTTATCGTGGATGCGGTTGTACACATACATCTCTGGGATCATATACAGCATTCAGTCTACTTTCGTCCTTCCTCTGCCAGTTTCGTGCCTCCGTTGCCAATAATCTTGGTTTCTAGTTGGTATCAGAACTCCGTTGTGGACTTTCTTGAATTATCTGCATTTGCATTACAAGCTTTTACCACAAATACTCGTCAGATTTAAAATTTTCTGCTCAAATTATTAAAATTAAAAAATGAATGAAATCATTGTTCTTTGTTACAAAGTTATCAACCATCACATCCTTTTGTTCTGGAACATTGCAAAAATAGAAATTTCGTTCAGCAGAAAAGTGCGTAGTTCTTGGTAAGAGTGTCTGCCCGGGAAAGTGGCTTCGATTCTCGGATCGATATTGAACGCGCATTTATGCCCTCTGCGTTCAGCCTACGTTTTACCAAGGTACCTACTTTTAGTAGATTGAGAATTTATTTCCGAAAAGATCCATGTGGTATAGGATGATGCGTGTAAACCTAACACCCTTTTTAACACAGTTTAAATGACATCGATAAAGTGTGCCTAGTTACTGAAATATCTACTGTTTTCCTTTTATGATCGGAGAAGTAATTTCTATTATGTGTAGTACCGAATATCTTTCAACTATTCCCGATTCCAATGATCACTATTCATATAATAATGATAATTGTTGTCGTAGAGCATTTACTTGGGTTTAGGTGATTCAAACTATGTCACATTTGAATGATGTTCAATTCGACGATCAGTGCCATTTTGAATATTCGGCATTCGACCAATCACGTGATACGCCGATTCTCAACCTGTTTTAATAATCACTGTGCAGTTTTTTTGGTAGAAACATTTACTGCGCGTACACCCTGTAGTTTACTTCCGATTCGGCTGCGGTAGAAATTTAACACTTGCGCTTGTGTTACAGACAAGGGCACCTTATAAAGCGGTGAACATACGCACTAAACAGTCATCATCATCACGGCGGTACATCCCTGGTGGGATTACCCTCCTCTACAGATGTACTCCCTGGCTACTGTCCTCCATTCGCCTCCAGTCCTCGTTCCTTTCCGTCCAATCCTCCACACAGTCCATCCACCTCTTGGTCATAATCATTTTCGCCGTCCTATCATCTGACATTCCATGTACATGTCCATCACAGTCTTTGAGACCTACAAAATCTTACATACATAGTAGAGCACTGTAAAAACTATCACTCCATGTGAGTGGTCTATGTGAGGACCACGATGTTTTTTTTTTTTTAATTTTCATTTTTAACTACACACAGGAGGCCCTGTGGAAATCAATTTCCCTCAGGGCCTATTTGAGGATGTTGTGTGGAGGGTCTGTTTAAGGAAAGGAAGTAGTGAAGTAGGAGGGAGGAAACACATAAGAGGGACCCGTTCCCATATGACAAATGTCAACCGTGTACAAATGTTGGGCGCACCTTTGACATGTTTCCCGACTATGCACCGATGCCGAGGGATCAATGACGCTAGTTCCTCAGAGCATCTTCCATTGAAATACCGCACTAAATAATAATGAAGAATAAAGACAGCACTCACACCTGACGCCTGTGCTCTAAAGTTTGCAAATCCGTTTGTTAGAATCTATCAAACAAACCTCCCCTTTTTGAAATTTGTTTAATTAGTATAATAATATCCCGTTTCAGATTTTTCCGTCACGTTTTACTACTTGAAATATAAAACCAGTTGTGCACTCATTGAATGAACGGTGTTTTTTTTCACTTAATCCTTTTTTATTTGATACGGAAAAATTGAATTATTTATCGCCAATATGAAAATGTTCCAGGTATCGTGTTCATTCCGAATGTGATAGTGACTTCTTCCATCATACACGTTCCCGTGCTCTTGATTGAAACACGACCGGCGAGAGTCGTGAGTGAAATGTCAACCGTGTTTGTACAATCGATCCCTGTGCGTGTGGGCCTTAGAATACACACACGTACCTGTCACCTTAATAATACTACATATATGTATGTACGTGTACGTGGATGTACTTGAAGGGAGGATATGCTGTGGTATCTACCCTACCACGGAGGTCACTGAAAGTCGTAGGTATTCCAGCAAAGAAATTTTGTCAACTCGGCATTCTGAATAGCACCGTAAATGGAAGAATTATGTTTCGATATTTTAAATCATTTGTATGCATGCGAAACAAAATAAAAACGATAGTTCCTCTTTGATTACACATGTCTGCAAGTCAAAAAATGTATAGGATTTTTATACAATTTCCTACAGATTTCAACTTTAACGGCCTCCATGGTCGAGGGGTAAGGCTCTCGACTACGAATCCGAAGTTCGCGGGTTCAAATCCCAGCGTGCGCAAGTAAATTTTATTTAATTAATTTGTGATGTTTCACAATTAATTTAAAAATAATATATAGTATATTTGCGCACGTTCCAGAGTAGAAGATACTCTCAGTATCGCCCTGATGAAAGACCACCATTCAAAATTGAAACGTTGCTTGAAATGGCTTTTAGCCGTGTTTGGTGACCAGATCTGAATAGCCATGTATTTCCCCACTTTCCTCTTCCCCTTCTCCTTCCCCTCCCCAATACCTTCAGCCTCACAACATTCCCCAATCGGGAATGCTATAGTCTCACTGGCTCCAGACGATTGGGAGCAGTTGGGACTCTTGTGCGGTATTCATATAAAAAAAACTTGGTAAAAACGAAAAAAAACCTAAAAACATTCCATCACGTCATTTTTATTTGTTAAACTCAAGTTTTTGTTTGTATTTAGAGTAAAATTCCTGATGAACTTAAAATTTTGTATTCTTTTTTTAAATTTATAAAATGACCTTAAAAAGTCGATTTCTTACACTAATTCTATCATTTATAGCTGGACCTGGCAATAGATAATAATAAAAAGATAATGGTTGAATAGAGTAGTGGTAGTGGGAGGTGGGTAAAGTCGTTTTGGCGTTAGGGGGAAGTTCGCATGATCGTATAGAAACAGGTTAAAGGTTGATAGTGAGTAATATTACCCTAACCTTGACTCAGCTATTCGTCCAGTGTCCCATGGTTCTGAAATACCAGTTCCACAGCCACCTTCTAATTTTGATTACATCATGACTCGGACACATTAGATTCCCTGGACGAATCCAGCTTAGATTTTTCTGTTGCCGGGGGACCTCAACTTTTTTCTCAGAGTGAGCTCAACTTAAGTCTTTCAAAAGATGCAGCCGAATTGCTAGGATCAAGGCTAAAAAACAAAAACCTGCTATCATCTGAGACCTCAATTTCGTGCATCAGTTTTTCTCCAAGGAGGGAAATTTGGTTTATTTGTAATGATGTTCACCGGCTCATGAAGTGCGTTGAAATAGAATATGATTCATCAAAGTTGCGCATATTCATTGATTCATCTAAAACTAGCTTCAAAGCTGTCTTTCTGCACAATGGAAATGTATTTACATCTCTTTCTATGGGACACTCGATTCATATGGGAGATAACTATAATGACTTGTCTACGATTCTTGAGAAAATCAAATATCAAGAGCATCAATGGATCGTTTGTGGAGATTTCAAAATACTAACCATGTTGTTGAGTCAGCGGGGGGGTTATACAAAATATCCTTGTTTATGGTATAGTAGAGCGAGGCAAGAGGCGAGGCAGAGCTCAATAATCTTTAAAAATCTATAGTCTCGTCAATGAAGGCAAAAAATCGACCCGAACTGGAACAAATTAGGGAATGCTGAATTTTCGCAGGTGAATAGTACCTACTACGGGATGTATTTCACAAAAGTCCCCACTCCCCCCGCCCCTTGCTTCCTCGAAATTGCCAAACCAAGCATTAATATTGCAGGTTCTACTAAATCCATTATATATCCTAAACCAAAATATTTATCATAAAAAAAATTCTGTCAATGTTACTTGTAAAATTGGCCAATAATGATGAAAATGTTGTTAAAATTTTTATTGTTTTGATGTTAAATATTAATTTTGCTGGGGGAATATGAAAAAAATATTTGCCAAATTTCATGAGCTTTAAAACGATGTTTAACATTGTGTGTGGTCACTGTAATGGGTTACCCTGCAGTAACACGTTTATAAACACTAATGACGGACTATTTGAAGCCTGTCAAGTAATTTTGTCATCTAAAAGGGGAGTTGCCTTGCATCAAAGCGGGAAGTTAGGTTTTTTTTTAAATTTTGTATATGATGAAGCCTTAATTAAAAATCGATTTTTCCGACCTCGTCAGACCTCCGGAAAATTTGGCATTAGTGTCAAAATTGAAAAAAAAAACTGTTTTTTGGTGTTTTTACAAACACATTATACAAATTATACAAAACTCATAGAAGGAAATCTTCACGGTTGACATTTGTTACGTGAGAGCGGGTCTCTTATACTACTCGTTTCTGTGAACAGCTCGGCTCTTGAATGATCTGCCGCCCTTTGCGTTTCCTCCCTCCTACAAAATGGTTTCTTCAAGACACAGGTTCACTTCTTCTTCAAACACCATCCCCGAAGATGACATATTGACACATGAAATTATTTTCCTCCTGTGTGGAGTAACTGTAAACAAAATGACTTTAAAAAAATTCACGTTCCCATTTTTAACTAGAATGTGTAGGTCAGTACACCTTTTATCATTTCCATAAATAGCGATTGATTTTTGATACATCAGTTTAATGGTCAAAGGGGCGAATAATAAAAATAAGACTCTACAACATTTAATATTTTTCTATTATTGTTCAATAGGAAATAACATTGTTGATATCTCTGGCGAAGCCGGGTGGTAGAGCTAGTTGTTCATAATGTACCTATGTACAGCAGAAACGCGATATTGTCGTAATAATTATACTCGTACAACTTAGGTGACCCACTTTCCTGCGCAACTCACGCAATTAAATAAATGTTAACATGACCTTTTTGTACCGCGATTTGAAACCTGCCCCAAAATGGTTATGATCACAGATCTAAATAAACTAAAACTTTTCAACTAAAGCAAATTAGTACCGGACGTTGACGCCAATTTGATATAACGTCAACTGCCATTATAGTTAATCGTTGGTGATTTTTAACTACTGGAAATAATGCAAATAACGAAACGCTAAAAATGTTAAATAACGATCTTAATAATGAGTCTAGTTTTTGGACTGTTAGTTCGTGGTGGAATTCCATTGTATTAGAATTGAAATTTAAGACACTTTTGTACTTTCTTCCACTTATTTATTTTCACCAGGACCGGTTTCATCCCACTACGGACATTTTCAGACTGGTAGTTGACATTCTTATGCTACGGTATTTATATAAACTTAGGCAGGGTTACACAACATTGTATCTATATCATGAATAATGTTTAATATTAAAATTATGAATAGTTCACATTATTGTAAATGAATTTATATAATTGAAAAGGTTGGTATTTTATTTTGGTAATATTGGGATATTCCCTTCTTGTGGCTTAGGGCTAATGGACAAATATTGATGGTACTATGCTATTTATTATTATTATTAGGGTTCTCCGTGAATTTGGGTTATTACATTTTTAAATTACATACTTAAAATACACTACTGCTCTCTGAAGTAAAATTATTCTAAGTACATTATAAATAAGTGGAAGTGGAAAATAAATAAGTGGAAGAAAGTACAAAAGTGTCTTAAATTTCAATTCTGATCTTAATAATGTTAAGGAATCCCAACGCTAGGGAGATCCAACAGTTCGGTCATTGGAATGAGGACCGCTATACGGCGACAACGACTGTTAATACCCTACGACTCATCGCGATCCAACGATACAGCGTCCTTGTGGTGATTTTTCACGATAACGGCGCTATACTCGTACAGATCATCCAATTATTATTATTAACGACCAACTAGCCAACAGGTACGTTATTTGCCACCGGCTGAATCATTTGACGCTACGTATCGGCGGTATCGGTTAGGAAAATCAACGAAGACGTCTTGTAACTAAAATGCCATTACGAATCATCCATAATATCGACTATCGAATATCGAAATTGGTAAAATCCTTCAAGCCACAATTTTTGAGAATGTTGCCTTTAAGTGGTGTCAGATAGAATAATTTTCAATTGACAATATGGTAAAATCGTTTTAGCTGAAACGGGATATTTTTCCTACTAAAAACTAAATCATAATAGTAAACCATTGTTTTATTGTTGATTTTTTTAAAACTATCCGTGAAATGAGTCAAATCCCACTTCTCATAATATTATAAACAGATGCCAGGAAAAAAATATAGGTGCAGTCATATAAAAATCAAGATTTTATATTAGTTTTACGAATAGTCAAATATTCATTTTATCGTCTCCTCTAAAGTTTTCATTTTTTTTACTTAAATGGTTTTACCTATTTATAGTGGATATTATTCAAAAAGTATGAACGGTTACACCTTTTTATAAATTTTGCGCCAATACTGCTAAAAACAATTGGTACACAATTAGTGCGTTATGTCGCGTTAAAAAATAATAGCATGTAGGTATTAGTTAGTTAGTTCGTTAATGTAGGTATTAATTATAATTCAACTATTGACGCTAATTTTCGTCATTTAATTAGCCGTTGGCGGCATCTAGCTGTTATTTCCAACTTTAGTTAGTTATAGCATGTAGAGCGAATGAACGAAGAAAGGAGTGTAAGGAGAATATGTGACGCGAATGTGAATGGAATTTAACGTTTGAGGTTATCTGTCTTAGATGTGTTCGGCGGTATGTAGTGTATTGTGATACTTACCAATACTTACCAAGCGCTTAAGTTAATGATTGTCGCGGAGATATTAAATGAAAGAAGGATCACTATTTGATTGATTTATTTCTCACGCGTACAAATGATCAGAAGGAATATTTAAAGACTAGAAGTGATGCATTATGCAAATCTACAAGTTACTAGTAAGTTCGACAACACGACCGGATCTCAGAAAGTCGGTCGGTTGTCATTTGAATGAAGGGTTACCATAAGGAAAAAATAAACTTTGTGGCTAATAAGTTGCTTGCATATTACATACCTTCCGCCCAGTTTCTTAAACGACTTAAAATTACATAATCTTAAAGTATGGATGTAATACTAATATATATTCTTACAATTATCTTTGATGTAGATCAATAAGTATATACTCCAAATTGCTTATTGTTGATTAATATAAATCAAAGATAATTGTGTTACATTTGCCTATTGTAAATAAACTAAAAATAATTACATTCGACATTTTATCTTTAAGACTTATTTTAAATATATAACATCACTTTAAAAGTCATCTTAAATTGTATTAATAGTATAAATAATAAATACTTAAGCTACCTCCTAAATAAACATTTTGCTTTAGCAAATAAAGGAGTCAAGTGACTTACGATTAAATACAAGTCGTTATTTCAGACAACTTAAGCTTGATTAAAATCTACATATATATATGGTAAGTATAATACAGGATTTTTTATATTATTCAACAAAGTGATTTCCCTATCACTGGAATAAAAAGAAAATTATTATTAAACTTAAGCTTAAAATCTAAATGTTTTTAATTTATGCTTATCACAAAAATATAAAGTTGTGTTCATGAAATTTGAGTCTTATTTTGAGTGTTTATTTCTAACTTATCGTTATTGTGGTTGTAGAGTATTATCATTTTTCATGAACGAACAAGAGTATATTTTGTACGATTGCTTACCTATGCTTCGGTAAGATGATGAATATATCAGTAAACAATAATTTTAGTAATAACCTTTTAACATGTGTTATGTTGATTATATGGTCAGCATAACACATGTTATCATGTTCTTTAGGTAACAGATATTTTTATGCTATTATATTTATATATGATACATTTTCTATATTTAGTGTAAGATATTGTGTAATGTTTAAATTACTATAGCTAGTTGAATGGTTTGTTTACTTTACCATTTCGTTTTCTTACAACTAGTTACATGGTGAACATGTTTTTAAAGATGAAAAACTTTTCAACATTACAACGGTTCATCTCGTCGATGACCGAGATGCATTTCTTTCTACATAGTGTTTCTGCGCTATGTTTTGAAAATAAAAATTGTATAACAACAGTACTAGAGTTCAAAATTTATACAAAAATTGTAGACTTTAGTATCAGTAACTTTAAAAAAATATACATGGTTAGCTATGTCTTGAATATGTGCTTTAGGCATTATTTTTTAAATTTCTTTTAACCTCTTTGAGTTTAATATGGGTTTTGTAGAAAGAAAATAATTAATTTAATTTGCCAATTTAATTGCATTACGACAGGTATCTGTCGGGAAAATGTACTCTGCGACCAGATCTAGTTCGTTTGATTTCTGGGAGTGGTTCCTGGACAGATGCGTAAGCTGGCACGTTGTCTTCTACAGGTATGAAAGCAGGTTTCAGTCGGTCTATGGAGACACGTTTAGGCTTTCCTTTTATGCTGATGACGAATGTCTTCTCATCGCGTTCTTCTACCTTGTAGGGGCCTTCATAAGGGTTTTGAAGGGGTTTTCTTCCACCGTCTGTTCTGAGAAAGACGTGGGTAGTTTGAGCTAGGTCTTTATGTACAAAGCACTTTCTTGATCCATGAGCGCTGGCAGGTGTTGGCTTAATATTTTCGAATTTTCTCTGCAAGCGACCGACGTATGTATCAGGATCTTCTCTAGGCGTTTCGGTGAAGAAATCGCTAGGTAGTCTCAATGTTCTACCGTACGTGAGTTCAGCAGGGGAACATTTTAGGTCTTCACGAACTGTGGATCTCAATCCGAGTAGAATTAGTGGGAGATTTTCTAACCAGTTCGGCTCGCCACTTGCCATAAGAGAGGCTTTCAGAGTACGATGCCATCTCTCTATTAAGCCATTGGCCTGTGGGTGGTAAGCGGTGGTTCTTGTATGTTTGATACCAAATTTATCTGTTAGCTTCTTAAATAAGAAGCTCTCGAACTGACGTCCCTGGTCTGTAGTAATTGTCTCCGGGGTACCGTGACGAGTTATCCAGTGGTTCATCAGTGCGGTTGCTACTGTTTCAGCAGACATGTCCTTTAATGGTACAGCTTCAGGCCAGCGGGTGAATCTGTCGATCATCGTCAACAGGTATTGATAACCGTTGCATGCTGTAAGAGGGCCAACTAAATCAATATGAAGATTGCGGAAGCGGTCTTCTGGTAAAACGTATGTCGATAGTGGAGCTGCTGTATGTTGTGTGACTTTCGCTTTCTGGCAAGGGATACATTGTTTTACGAAGTTTTTTATATCTTTCGCCATGTTGGGCCAAACAAACCTCAATTTTATTGTCTTCGTTGTCCCTAGAATGCCTGGGTGACAGACATTGTGAATACTTCTAATTACCTCTGTTCGCATGGAAGCTGGAACAAAAGGTCTGACATGGCCAGTTGATATGTCACACCATAGTGATCTGTCAGTGCCGGGTATCACCATTTGACGCAGGGAGAGGCCGGTGTCATCTTTTGCCTTAATACATTCGTCGTTTTGACACTGCGCTTCTGCCATCTTCCCATAGTCAATTGTAGTAGGACAGTTTATCTCTTCAATGCGAGATAGGGTGTCAGCTACTATATTTTGGAGTCCAGAGATGTGCCTAATATCAGTTGAAAACTGTGCAATGTAATCCAACTGTCTTTCTTGACGTGGAGAGCTAGAGGCTCGTTTCTTGCTAAAGGCAAAGGTGATTGGCTTGTGGTCCGTGTACAATATAAAATTACGTCCTTCAACGTTGTTGCGAAAGTACTTCACGGCTTCATATACACCTGTTAGTTCGCGGTCGAATGTACTGTAATTCCGCTGAGCTGGGGTGAATTTTTTAGAAAAAAAATCCAAGTGGTTCCCATGTGTCGCCGTTGGACTGTTGTAAAGACGCTCCAATTGCTGTGTCACTAGCGTCTACCATTATAGCGATCTTCGCATCGGACTTCGGGTGAGCTAGCAGCGCGGCATTAGCTAGGTGATTTTTACAGTCTTTGAAAGCCTTCGTTAATTCGACGTTCCATGTAAGTGTTCTCTTATCGTTTTTCTTGTATCCAGCGATGCAATCAAACAACTTAGCTTGAGTTTCGATAGCTTTAGGTAGGAACTTTCGGTAGTAGTTTAACATACCTAAAAAGCGACGTAGACCTTTCGCAGTTTTAGGTAGCGGAAATTCTGTTATAGCTTTAACTTTTTCTTTGATGGGAGTCATGCCCGTTTGATTAATAGTATGCCCCAGAAAGTTCACAGTAGTTTCACCAAATTTACATTTTTGAATGTTAATAACTAGTCCGTTGTCAGCTAGACGTTTTAACAATGTGTTTAAATGCCTCTGGTGTTCTTCTTCATTTGCTGAAGCGATCAATATGTCATCCAGGTACACAAAGCAAAAATCTAGATCTCTGGTGATAGCGTGCATAAAACGCTGGAAACTTTGTGCCGCGTTGGATAAACCAAATTGCATAGACGTAAATTCATATAATCCAAACGGTGTGATGATGGCCGTTTTTGGGATATCATCTGGTTCTACGGGTATCTGGTGGTACGCCCGCGCCAAGTCTATAGTTGAAAAAATCTTTGCCTTAGATAGTTTGTGGGCAAAGTCGTGGAGCTGGGGAATTGGATATTTGTCCGGTATTGTTTTCGCGTTTAGGCGTCTATAGTCCCCACAAGGGCGCCATTCTCCATTGGGTTTCTTCACCATGTGCAATGGACTGGCCCAGTTGCTCTTGGAAGGTCTGCATATACCTTGTTCGATTAAAAATTTAAATTCACGTTTGGCTGCTTCTAGTAGGGCTGGTGCCAACCTGCGTGCACGTTCAGTCACAGGAGGGCCTCTGGTTTCGATAAAATGAGTCACCGTATGTTTCTTGGTTTCGGTAGTATTCATGTTCGGGCGCGTCAGACTTGGATACTTGTTAAGAATATCCCGGTACTTTGAAGTATTTGAAATCGTTGAGATTCCCGTGGATATTCCTTTGTACGTCGTGCCGTTGATGTATAATCCGGTGGACTGGTCTGATATTACAGCCTTTTTTAGATTAACTGTAAGATTGAAGTTGTGCAGGAAATCGGCTCCGAGTATAGCTCTTGATACATCTGCAACTATAAATCTCCACTTCATGGTTCTGCGTAGGCCAAGGTTCAAATCCAGGATTTTTGTGCCGTAGGTTTTGATTTTAGTACCGTTTGCGCTGTACAAAGTAGTTGGGCAGTTATCAGAAGTGACAAACTTCCTGTTCTGGATGGAATGTCTAGGAATGACGGATACATCAGCGCCGGTGTCTACAAGAAATTTTTGACGTGTTTCACAGTCAAATATAAAGAGACGACAAGTGTTTGTAGGAATCTCACATGTCTCTACTGTGGAATTCCGCTTGTCGTTTCCCTGTATATTTTTGGGAAAGGAACACGGCTTGTAGCATCTGTATGCTTTTTCTCCAAATTTATTATGCCAACGGCAATATCCATTGGGATTTCTGTTCGGAGATCTCCCCTGTGATCCTGATCTTGAACGTCTAGGTGGATTTTGTCTTGATGGGGATTGATAATGATGATTTTGAAAATTCTGCCTACCCCGTCTGTGGAAATCAGGTTGTGGATTGACCTGCGATGCCTTCAGTTGCTTCAATTCCTGGGTGAGCTGCAGTACTTGTTTTTGAAGGTCCAGCAGTACCGAGTTGTCTTCCTGTCGTGAGGATCCTGGTCTTTCGTTTCTTTCGACTGCAGCACATTCGTTCGAATTATAGACGTCGACTATTTTATCTGCCGCAGAAGCAAGTTGATTGAGGTCGTTGTCTGGCAGCGCGGATAGGATCGCTTGGATATGTTGTGGAAGTCGCTGCAGCCATAATGTTTTTACGATTGCACTCTTTGCTAAAGACGGTCCAGCCAACTCCATCATATGTCGGAGTAGACCTGTTGGTTTCCTGTCTTCTAACTGGATGCCAGTGAGGAGTCGAGTAAGGCGTTTTTCTTCCGAGTCCTGTAGTCGTTCGATGAGTGCCGTTTTGATACGTACGTATTTTTCTTGTACGGGAGGATTTGTTACGATGTCACTAACGCATTGTAGGGTATCTTGGTCGAGTGCAGCAATTATGATGTTGTATTTAGTAAAATCTTCCTTTATCCTTGAATTAACGAACTGAGCCTCCGCCTGAGCGAACCAAAGAGTGATGTTGGACCGCCAACAGGGTGGTAAACGTACAGAAACCTGCTGAACGTCTAACGTCGGTGCATTGTGTTCTTCCATCGTGAACTTGCCGTAGTCCTTTTTTGGAATTATGATGAGATTTTCTGTTCCTGGTTCTTCGTTAGATCTTTCTTCGTGAGTGGTCATTACATAGTTCCCATGCAATATGCAGTAAATGTGGCAATAAAATATGACTAATATGACAAGAAAATATGTAAATTTGTCAAGGTTAGGATGTATGTTAGAATGATTGCATTTTAAAATCCGTAATCCATATATCAATTTAAAAATTTAAAATCTCCAAAGGTTGTAAAAAATGTAAAACGGTTAAAATCTTTTCATAGAATATAATAAAAAGTTTGAAAGAAACTAATGTTCAAACAAATGGATTCTAATATTATTTGAAATTTTGAAAGTTGGAACAAAATAATTGTAACATTATTTGCGTTGCATTGTATGCTTTTACGGAACACATTTGAATTTGTAACACTTTTGAAACAAAATAAATTGTAACATTACTTGTATTCACTTGTATGCGTTTACGGAACACATTTGGGATTGTAACATTTTTGGTAAATAATTCACTAAAAAAATGAAAACTTGATTTTCACTGTGAAGTTAGTAATTAAAAATTTTACTTTTTTAACATTTACGTGTTAGAAGGTAATCATCTCGTCTCAGCTGTGTGATCGGTTCTGATTCGTCTTTTCCTGAATGTTTTGGGTCAGATCCGACGATAATTCCGCCGCTCGGATCGACGATTTTTCTTTTGTATATCGAAGGGGAAGTGACCTCAGGATTCACCTTTCTACTCCTGCCGACCGGCCGTTATGAATTATTCCGCGTGTTTTCGGGGTCACCAATTTAACGTTTGAGGTTATCTGTCTTAGATGTGTTCGGCGGTATGTAGTGTATTGTGATACTTACCAATACTCACCAGAGCGCTTACGTTAATGATTGTCGCGGAGATATTAAATGAAAGAAGGTTCACTATTTGTTTGATTTATTTCTCACGCGTACAAAGATCAGAAGGAATATTTAAAGACTAGAAGTGATGCATTATGCAAATCTACAAGTTACTAGTAAGTTCGACAACACGACCGAATCAGCAGGGAGCAGAAAAGTGAATAATTCTCCTGTTCTGTGGATAACAGAAAGTCGGCCGGTTGTCATTTGAATGAAGGGTTACCATAAGAAAAAAATAAACTTTGTGGCTAATAAATTGCTTGCATATTACAAAGGTATTTAAAAATTTGGACTGATGAAAGAAAATATAAAATGATTAAAATAAAATGAAGTTAATAATATTTCAATTTAAAATGGTTTATAATGTTTCTATGCATACATTTAATTACTAAATCACTACAGCAGGTAGAGATATATGAATAATATTTTGAAGTAAATAATAAATTATGGTAGATAAATGAGTTCATAACGATACATTATATACATCATGTAAATACTAAAGGCCAAACCACACAATACCAGAGGCGCTAGTGTAGCATGTTGCCATGTCAATGTATGTGAAGTGTCAGGAGCTGGAGGTATTTTCATATTTCTACGGTATCTGATACCGCGAATGAATCATCCCCAAACAAGACAGCGTATAAAACGTGAGTAGATATATCTAATTTCAATTAATATGCGCAATTCCGTAGAGTTGCAAGCGGCAATACCGTGTAAGGTCTAACTGATTTACAAATAATCCTATGCCAATACTGCATACGTGCCACAACTAATTTTGCATAGACGCATACAATAGTAAAAATATATCTTTTAATCTTTGGAACGCCGAGCACCCGTGATTTAATACTTCTGTAGTGTGCCAAAGGTAAATTTGTCGACCCACCGTCTGTTTTCGTAATAACCTACTTGTTTTTTCGCAAAATGATATTTTTGTAAATTGCACCGTCTTACCAGATAATGTTTTTATATATTTATAAAAATTGGATACATGTATCCATCTTAAGCAGTTTCCCCAGAATAGCTATTTATATTCGGAGAAATTATTTTTTGACATTGCTGATCAGATACGCCAACGTTCAACAGATACAAATTTTTCATATCCAATGGGCAATTCCGGCGCACTAAAAGTTATTAATATAAAACAAGTACACAAAATAAACTGCATTTAAATTTATTTTTTATCTGTTTTATTGATGAAATTGCAAGGTTTTTTGTCTCTCCTGAACATTTTGACAAATGGTCCTTCCGCAGTATTGGACTTACACTGACAATAATAATAACAATAAAAGAATTTCACCTATCAATAAAATTTGTATTTTGTTTCCATTGATGCCTGGAATTCATTATGAGTGAGAGCTTACTCTTTTGCCCTTTTAATTTACGTTTCGCGCGCATTTATTCTCTATATTTGCCCCTTTTTCTGACTTATCACACTTTTTCCCTTTAATTTAGATGATTTCTATAACACAATTTTTATAAAAATCACCTCAAGGGCACTTTACAAATACTTTTTTTTCAAAGCTATATCTTATCACTAACTATATATACTATATAATATACAGTGCATGATAGCTTTTTGTTTGACAAGTCCCCAAAGAATGGACGGTTACCCCGAGAGGGTCTCCTTTTGGGATAAGAATAACCTTGTTGAATTTAATATTTCAATTTCAATCAAGTCTGATTACGTCTAAAAGGGATCAAAATGATAATCCAGTCTCCTTTAATGGAAGCAATCTTCCCAACAAGTACTTGGTGTAATCCTAAGTGACCAGCTCAGGTATGGGTATGGGGGCTCCATCGAAGCCAGAGTAAAGTTAAGCTATGAGAAGCTAGGTGTACTGTACAGAGCCCGCAGATACTTTAATAGTACACAACTGCTGAGCCTGTACAAATTGCAATTGCGCCCCACTGTAGAATTTGGCAGCCACCTCTGGTCGGGAGCTCTAAAACATCTGTAAAAAACTCTTGACTCTGTGTTGAAATGGACGGTCTGTTTGATAGATTCGCCTATCTTAACAAACGGATTGCAATCTTTGGAGTATAGACGTCAGGTGGGAATGCTGTCCTTGTTCTACCAGTATTTTAATAGAAGATGCTCTGAGGAGCTAGCATCATTGATCCCTTCGGCACCGGTGCAGTCAGGAAACACACCAAAAGCGCCCCCAATATTTCTACACAGGTGACATTTGTCACATGAGAACGGGTCGCTTCTACGACTCATTCTTGTCTTCAACAGCTCGGCTGTGGAATGATCTGCCAGCCTCTGTGTTTCCTCCCTCCTACAACATGGGTCTCTTCAAGACTCAGGTTCACTCCTTCCTATCCTCTAAAAGACCCTGCACACAGCATCCCCAAAGATGATATAGGCATTGAGGGAAATGATTCTCCTCCTGTGGAGTTATTGTAAAAAAAAAAAAAACTATAGACAATCTATTATTACTAAATTGCGTTGACCAGTTCATCGATCTGTAATACCAATGTACAATGCATTTGACCAATGAACGTGATGCCACATTAAAATATACAAGTTATTAATTTTATATACAGGCAGATAATATTATACACGACGATACATACCTGGCAGGTCACTTGAGATAAACAGTGTGTATTAGCGAAATTTATTTATGGTTCTGCATGCAGAGGACATAATATTGGAAACCAATATGGTATATCAAATAAACTAACTAACTAACCATCACGCCGTTTCACCGCAGGGGTAGGCAGAGAGGACGGACCGCCAAACAACTCGATCTTGGCATACACTTCTTGCTTCATTCACATTCATACATCGTTTCATACATTCTCTTCTATTATTCCGATTTCTGACATGGCCCGACTCAAGTATTTGATTCACTTGATCGTGCCATGTCTTCCTCGGGCGTCCCCGGCTTCTTTTTCCATTCACATTCATCATATATATATCAAATAAAACACTAATTATTCAGTTTCAACATTTAATGGAAATATTTTGCAATGTAGAACAGATTTTACAGAAAGTTTAACATCTTATTTTGTATAATATTTACATGGAGATCACAAATTTAGCCAAATTACTGGGTTGTACTTCACATTGATAACAAAAAACGTCAGATTTTATCAGAGAGGTTTGTAGATTCATTTGGCAATGTAAATTTCATGAACAAGAAGCATAAAGAAATATAAATTTATTCTTCATTAAACTAATTATGGCAACAATTTTTTGAAGTAATGGTTTTGAACCATTAAATATTTTTCTCCCCGGCTAAGATTTGATCCAATGTGGGATTATTACAGTAGTAAACTATTACATATATACAAAATATTGTAATATAATAAATTACAACATAATTTTACCCTTACTTGTTTAGAGATAAAGCAAATAGAAGTGCGATTTAAACAAACAATTTTATAGCAGATAAATTAAAGTGCAGCAGTTTAAAATTAAATTAAAACATAATATTCTAAGAATTATCATAATAGTAGCCATTATTTAACATAATACTCTGCAAAAGCAAAATGAATTGCAGTAAAAATTTAATTATTTAAAAAAAATTCTCAAACAGAAAGCGAAACAAACTTAAGAATTAATGGAATACTTACCTAAACCAAGAACACAAATGGGTTTGTAAGTATGTTTGCAAATCATTTTACAATTCTACAGTCAATCAAAAAGTATCAAATTTCCAATAAGTAAGCGCTGAATAACATAGTCCTCCAGTTAGTTAACCCAGAAAGACACAGTTCTCCAATTAGTACACTCGGAATAACATAGTTTTCCGATTAGTACAGTCCTTAGAGTAATATATTGTTACTCTAAGGTACAGTCATATTTTTCCGATTGATACAATGAGAATGACATAGTTTTCCTATTGGTACACTCAGGATAGCACAATTATCCCATAACACAGTACTCAGAATGATAATATAGTTCTCCAATTAATACACCCAGAATAATTTCAGTAATAAGTATAATATATTATACCAGATATACAGTGGCATCTAATCAATTTATTTCTTTAGTACATTGATTGTAATAAATATGAGAGTCACCGTAAGATTTAAAAACACTATTTTAGAAAATGCTGCAGTACGGGATCAATCGCCATATAAATTTGAATAAATTTTTTCCATAAGATTCAATAATACAAGATTTCATTTAAATACGTAGTTTGATAAGTTCAGGATAATAATTATTATTATGTATGTATCTATATAAATAGTTTCGGCTAGTAGCCTTTACAATTTAATTGCAAAATTCATACTTTAAAATAAATGACTAGCCGGTACAGCGATTTGTTTTTGTTTCCATTCGTATTGCATACTGTCCTTCAACAACGGAGGTCATGGAATTAGATTTGGTATCATATTTCACTTTCAAAGTTATTGCTAAATGTACTGATCACATTTTTTTAAATGTGTATGCATGTATAACCAAAAATAGTACTCGTAAAGGGAAATCTATGAAAATAAAGTTAATCTAACAGTACATATTATGATTTAGTGTAACTTAGTTAACAAATAACTGAAATCTAATAAGCAGTAGACTTTGTTGATAAAGTTTTTACCAAATAAAGCGAGTTACAATAAGGGAATAAACTTAACAAAGATGTATGAATTATCCTTGTAACCTATGTATGTATTTCTAAGACAGAAAGAACATCTTTAAACACGAATACGCCATATTCTATGGGTACACAATCTATTAGAAAAGAAGAATCTGTTTTATTGGATTCAAATGGTAAATTTTAAAAGCGTTTGAATATTGAATAAAGACTAAATAAATTAAATGAAAATTGAACAATTGACTTGTGTATATATATTACGTATTTGAAGGATTTATGTTTATAGAAGAGAAATTAGAAAAGTTAGATAATTTGAAAAAATTGTACAATATTAAGCTTGTGAAAAACATTTAAATTAATATTGTTTTAACATTGGATGTTAGGAATTAAAAATAAAATAATAAAATCTACATACGTTCATCGACAACTAAAAATATATATATATATAAAACTATACAAAAATATTGCTAGTGTCGGTCACACGTAATTTAATCTTTATAGTAACAAATATACAGGGGCTCTCATCTGGGAATGAATAATTTCGCCATAACGAGGAAAACCTAGTGTTTGCCACCTGGTCTAGTACACACCCCGTTTCTTCATGGCCGGAAGCTAAAACATCAACTAGATTAAACAGCAACAAACCCCGAATGTGGAGGAATAAGCATTTGTACTATGTACATATATCTAATCAAAGCAACAATCACTGGCAATGAATTTACATTGATCCCACTACCAAAAACTTATTTTTAAAGCCGTGCGTGAAAGGAAGAACGAGAGTCAAAATAAGCGGTAACGAAATTAGTACAGTCAACCATTTTTCTTTGCCGTATACTTTTAATACTAAATTATGCACTTCTCTTCAGTCAAATTAAATATTGCATTTCTCGAAAGAGGATATTACGTAACTAAGTGATGACTTTGCACACTCAACCCAATTTTTTTTAAAGCATCCCTTTCTTCCTTTCGTACACAGAATATTTATTTTCAATAAGATTCGACTTTGCATTTGGAAAGGATAAGTTAGCAAGTCATACGATTTAGTAAACGTATTACACATACATATTATGCATAAGGAACTATGCAAATGAATCAAACAAATTTCCAAAATTATGCGAGTGTCGTAATACTGCTGTTAGACTGATTGGAATATATTATTTGCAAGAGGAATAAATCACAATATGTTTCTTTTCAACAATCGCACATTTGCATATCGACATCTCCTATGTAAAGCATCGTAACTTTACAGGAGAGTGGATCAAAGAGACAGAAGCTCGGTGCAAGTTAAGTTTTTGATTGTTTTGCACCAAATTTGGGACCTTTATTGTCAATTACATCCCAAATTTGGTGCAAAGCGATCAAAACCTTAACTTACACCAAGCTTCTGTCTCTTTAAATCACTTTCCTGTAAAGTTCCGATTTTGAAGTTGCAATACTTTATGTAGGAGGCGTAGATTTGCCTCCGTTTTTTTTCTAATGTACACTTTTTAAATGATTAAACGAAGCTTTACTATATTTTTTAAGTGAAGCATGAAACAAGCTTGGTAAAGCGGCTAAGGTTTATTTTAAAGGTGCGTGAATGCGAACATCAGAATACAGTATAAAAATTATTCCTCCACACCACACCTGTGCAAGCTAAATCACACTCTTCAAATAGTTTCTCTCGGCATTTGCTTACACTTTAAATGTAAGCGAATCATGCCTTGAACTCTGAAGTTGGAATTTATAAAATATAACGATACAGAAATACCGAGGTCAAAGTGTTAATGTAGATTATCCTTGGATCATAATAGTGAACAAATGGCAGACAGGTCAAATAACACTGGAAAATTTAATATCAACATGCTAATTTCAGGATATTAATGTTACAAAAGTGGAATATCGAAAATATTGTTTTAACATAATACTGTATCCTTATTCACTCATCCCCGCTATAGTATGATCCGGTAATTAGCACGGTAGTGTGGGAAGTGCAGTGTGGTCAATAGACTATCTATGCACTGTAGTGTGGGCAGGGTGACACAGTCAATCGACTATTTATGTCCGGTAGTGTGGGAAGTGCAGTGTGGTCAATCGACTATCTATGCACTGTAGTGTGGGCAGGGTGACACAGTCAATCGACTATTTATGCCCGGTAGTGTGGGGAGTGCGGTCAATCGACTAATTATCCAGGCAGTGTGGGGAGTGCTGTGCGGTAAAAATGAATCTATGTCCGGCGCAGCTGTTCTCAGCTGTTGTTGGGATGCACAGAGGCATAAACGTTGGCCGTGGCGCGGTCGGCCGCTTCCTTCACGCCCTTGAGGCCGGCGGCCAGGGGCAGGGCGGAGGGGTGGGGGGCGTGCGTTGGGGTGCCTGGGCGGGGGAACATGCCCGATAGGACGTGGTTGAAGCCTGTCACCTGGAAAACAAACAAATTTCATTTCTAACTTTCTCATTCTGTACACACTCAAATTTATTAAGTTGGTACGAGGTGCTTAACTTGTGCTTTTAACAAGTACATAATAATTTATCGACGGAAGCAATCACTTTGTGGCTTGACATTATAATTTGAATGAAAAATGTTTTTGTTAAGTCACATTATTTTATTTAGCATCAGAGGGTGGGCGGTAGGGGGGCAGGGGGAGGGGAGGGGGGAGAAAGGGAACATCCTTAAAATCGGACTTTGGGTTAAGGGAAACGGCTGCGCGGCCTGTTTCATACAAAACTAGCAGGTTATAGCACAGTACAGGTTAGAAGTATTTTATTTATTTATGTTTTAAATTATGAAATGTAGGCCATTAAAGAAATAAAATTTTCACGATTTTAGGGACAACTTTGGCAATTATTTGGGGGTTAATTGGTGATAAAAAATTAAAAAATACCCCTTCTACTATGAAAGTATAAAATTAAAAAGTGTTAAAATAAGCATTATGATGGACTTAAATTTAAATGACTAATTTACGTTCGAATACAAATTTGCTGTACATAATTTAAAACATCGACCCGAAAAAATGTTTTTTTACAGATGTAAAAAAAAATTATTTGATTTTATATAATCATGTTTACATAGCAAATATGACAAATTAAACAAAACTACTGTTAACCCGCAAAATAATTTCCGAAGTTTCCTCTAAAATCATGAAAACTTGACACATAAAAAAATAAAATACTTGTAATACCTACTAGATATTTACCATACCTTTAATTAAAAAAAAAATATCATTCCGTTTGGGTGGGTATTTTGGCCTCAAGCTGTTCCTCTTAAATCTAATTGTTTATTTAAAATTTGGCAATTATTATTTTTATTTGATTTTGATATTTCTAATGCTTCTAAGTTATTAAGGCGCAAACCTATTCCATTTTTATGTAGACATATATGAAATATACTATGAATAAGAGGATTATAATGGTAGGGGATTTAAATGGGTGGGTGGGAGTGAGATGGGATGGATTTGAGTCAGTCTTAGGTGTATTTGGGGATAAAAGAACGAATGACAATGGTGACAGAATGCTTGAAGTAAGTTTAGAGTGGAACCTGTTTGTATCGAATACCTTCTTCAATCATAAAGGTATCCACCAAAATACGTGGGAAAGAGAAATTGAGAGGTCAATGATTGATTTTGTGGTAATTGACTCTAAGTTGAGAGCCGTCACCGCAGACACAAGAGTTTTCAGAGGGGCTGAGGTAGAAACTGGCCATTTCCTGGTTGTGTTGAGAGTAAACGTCTTCCGCGTCTGGCGCTCTAAAGTGAAAACGGTGTCGACTCCAACTAGTCAAAATAGAAAAACTCCTAAATGATAATGTGAGGAATAAGTATGAAAATTGTGTAGAGATGAGACTGAATGATAAGGAAAGGGACGATCTAAGCATAGATGAAACATGAGACTGCATAAAAGTGAGCCTTTGTGAATCTGCTAGTGAGGTATGTGGAATAAGTATGCAAGGTAGGAAGAAAGGTGATGAATGATGGGATGATGAGGTTAAAGCACTGGTCTCAGAGAAGAAAGCCTGGTTATGTCTGATAGCAACTGGCAGTGCTTCAGTGCTTCTAGCGAAGAGAGGGATGGAGCGAAAGAAGTTTACAAGGAATGCAAGAAAAGAGTATGTGCTGGAGTGAAAGAACGAAAGAAACGCTTGGAAGAGGGAATCAAAATGACAAACCACTTATAAGAAAACATTAAACTGTTTTGGAAGGAGGTCAAAAGGTCCCCGAATGGTTCAGAAAGAGGATGTGTGAAAGTGATTAAATCGAAAGAAGGAAAAATGTTGACGAATGAGAAATAAAAGAGAGATGGATGAAATACAACGAAGAGGTCTTTGAAAGCAACCCGAGTGATAGTGATTCCAGTGGTGAGTGAGGTATGAATGACAATGTGGTGAATGCTTTCCAAATCAGCACGGATGAAATAAAAAGATCAATTAAAAGTATGAAGAATGGTAAGGCTGTTGGTTTGGACAATATTGTTGCTGAATACTTTAAGGGAGATAGCCGTATAATTCTCACATGGTTATGCAAACTTTTTAACCAGTGTTTAGAGGAGGGTTACACCCCATTAGATTGAAGAAGGGCTGTGATCATGCCTCTATACAAAGGTAAAGGGTAACGTATGGAATGTGGAAATCACAGGGCAATTAGCCTGCTAAGTTCAGTTGGAAAGCTGTATGGTAGGATATTGGTTGAAAGGGTACAAATAAAAACAAAGGATAAAATATGGGTTGTGCAAGGTGCATTTATGAGTGGAAGGGGATGCATGGATCAAATTTTCTCATTGTGCATGCTCACAGAGAAGTTTCTGGCAAAAAACCTGTAACTTTTTTGTGCTTTTGTAGATCTACAAAAAGCACACGACCGAGTTGACAAAGTTATGGAAGGTGTTGTCCAAGTATGGAGTGAATACGAATCTTATACAGGCAATCGCATCTCTGTACGAGGAAAGCATTGCATGTGTTAGGGCAAACGGTGATTTTACGGGGTGGTTTGACATCACAAAAGGTGTTAAGCCAGGCTGCGTAATGTCACCTTGGTTATTCAATCTATACATGGATAATTATATGCAAGAATTGAAAGAGGTGGGTTTGGGCGCGAAAATGAATAATCTGTAAGTATGTTGCCTGTTGTATGCTGTTCATGCGGTGCTAATTGCCAACAGTATGGAAGATCTACAGTCCCTTGTATCTAGGATGAATGAAGTATGTATGAAGAATGAGCTAATGATGAATGTAAGCAAGTCATGGTGTTTGAAAGAGAGGGTACGAAAACAGTGTGCAATATAGTTGTGAATGATGAATACTTGGAGCAGGTCGATGAATTTGTATATTTGGGAAGTATGTTTACTAGAGATGGAAAGACTGATAGGGATATTGAAAGAAGGGTGAATGCGGGAAACTCCATTAATGGAGGGGTGAACGCGGTTAGTGCAAACAAAAAGTTGTCCAAAGAAGCGAAGCTAGCAGTCCACAACGGAGTGCTGATACCAACCCTGATGTTTGGCAGTGAGGCATGGAACTTGTAGAGGAAGGTTGAAAGTAGATTGAATGCCGTAGAAATGAGATCTCAGAGGCTAATGTCTAGTAAAACTATGTATAATCGTGTGAAAAATGTTGAGATTGAGAAAGAATGCAAGGCTGATGTATGCGTAATGAGCAAGATTAAGAAAGGGACGTTCAGATGGTTCAGGCATGTAAAGCGAATGAATGACGAAAGGAGTGTAAGGAGAATATATGAGGGAAATGTGAATGGAAGTAGAAGCCGGGGATGTCCGAGGAAGACATGGCACAATTAAGTAAATCAAATACTTGAGTCGGGCCATGTCAGAAGTCGGAATAACAGAAGAGAATGTATAAGACGTTCTATGAATGTGTATGAAGCAAGAAGTGTATGCCAAGATCGAATTGTCTGACGGTTCATCCTCCCTGCGGCGAAACCTGCGTGATGGTTAGTTAGTTGAAAGTTAATAAAAATAGCCACTCTTTTTTAAGCATTTTTTTGTTTTACCTACATTTTTGATAAACATAAAAATTTACTGATCTCGCTTTCAGATTGCAGTAATATGTTATCTCGAAAATCTATTTGAAAGGCGGATGACTTACCTGAACGGGTAACATTATTGATAAAAACGGATTAGTGAGAGAAAAAAAAAAAT
Organism: Halesus radiatus; assembly: GCA_022606495.2. Lineage (NCBI taxonomy): Eukaryota > Metazoa > Arthropoda > Insecta > Trichoptera > Limnephilidae > Halesus > Halesus radiatus. The sequence continues at coordinate 245,739 of JAHDVE020003274.1, forward strand.
TTCGGAGCGAACCTTGGAGCATTTTATTATATTTTATTACTTTGATAAGATTACTTGACTGAATATGAGAAAGTGATTACGAATATAATATTAACTAATTATGCAGCACCTCTGCTATTATTATTTGAAGACAGTCTTTTAAAAAATTACTAAAGCTGAAATTACATATTTTGGAGTTATTAATGAATAAATAAGATATCCATCGATTAACCTGTAGCTAACTAAATAAATCCACTTTTGAAACATTATTCTTACATGTTTTTGAAAACAAATTTTTTATTTATTCGTATCCGTCCAAATGAGCTTTTACATTATAATAATAATAAATAAATGGATCACCTATACAGCACACTTTCGCAGGGAAAATGACTTCAAGGGTGCTTTACAACTTAATTTATCTATAACTTATCATTTAGACTTAAATATCTGATAACAGATTTATTACTAATGGCTTAACAACTAAGATTTATAACTAGTGATACAGAAGTAAATTTTATAGAGAGATATGATATTATAGATTTCCTGTATATACATTCTGTGCAGTTAAATACATCTGCTACACCTCTACATGCGTATTACTGACTGCATGCGATCTAGGTACAAGCGAGTATCTAAATGACTCAGATATTATTATTGTTATATTTAACGGAATTTGGGATTGAGTAGTCTTCATTGATATAAAATGGCTGGATTCGAGAGAATTAAGCAATATTCTCTCGGAAAATTCAAAGGTATAGCAGCGTTATAGGGGTGAATAATGAAAAAGTTTCTAGGTTAAGTATATAAATTGATTTCTCACCATCTGGTTGCAGTTTTTGCGGAACCTGTCGATGCCGAAAGCTCGGATGGCCCGAGAGAAGCCGAGCACTTGGGAGTCCACCCAGGCGGAGCGCAGCGCCTCGCACTTGCCCCCAGCCGCCTCGCGGTACACCACTCGCTCCACAACACTCTGCAAACATCACAGTAAAACAAATTAATTTTATTTAAAGTTTCCCAATAAAACGTAAATCCCAAGCCCAGTAAAAGAAGATAACAGCATACAGAGTAGTAACGCATAGCGAAGAAGTAAAATATGTATATGACAAATTATGAATATCGAATGAAAAAATAGCTAAATAAATACTTGAGGATATGGACAGTTATGATGCGATTACTCTTGAACTTATGTCAAGAGATACGTATATCGAACATGTCAACGTAAATTAATTTAAACAGACCAACCAATGTACGCACCCTTGAGGTGATATTTTCAAATTAGCGCTTTATAAAATTATCCATGTATTATTAGATTCCGCGAGCGACAGTGATTTAATAAACATATCTCTGAAAATTACTTGTTGACATTCGGGGAGCTAAGTAACCAAGTCTCCTTCTTTCGGCGCTACTGGATTATTAACAACACCACGAGTCTGCTATGCGTGTTAACGGGATATTTCTTCTGGCCCTTTGGGTATTGTACGAACGTATTTAAACCTCCCCTGAGAACGTGACCATTCTGAGTGTGCGTTGGCATTGAATGTTGGAATAATGTTGATGGGCATTTAGGCACGTTGGCGTTCCACAGGTTAAAGCGATAGGGAAGTAAACGATTTGGTCATACAGAACAACAGAAAGAACGAGTAATAAAATAGTACATTTTTATCAAAGAGATGTGACATTATAGCCTTCTTGTATCTACATTCCAGTTTGCAGTTAAATACATCAGCGAACTTTACGAATATATATTACTGATTGGATGTAATCCGGGTACAAGCGAGTATCTGAATGACTCGAATCTGATATTATTCGTTACATTTGATTATTAGACAATGATAGTGCTAAGCAGAGGCTAAAACTAATTGTCGGAGTACGAACTGCTGTCAGATACCACAAAACCAGGATGGAAATATTTGCAGAACACTAAGCCTGGGAAATCAAGGATTACTACAACCAGTCAAAATCGACTACAATGTATATGTAGTTCTCAGAGAAAAGATAACACTCCCATCCATGTATTTTGAATATCGACTGCTTGTAGCAGTTTGTGTATTCCCAGCCTAAAAGAATCATTTTGAAGGGTTTGTGACTAGCAAATTATCGATATGATTTCTGTTGAATAAAAAATAAATAACTCTTACCATAACTTTGGCATAACCCAAGTTTCTTGTGTAGGTGATGAGAACCTTATTTTGTGGATCAACAATGCTTTCTTCCACAATCTTCACCGATTTAGCGTGGAAAAATCTGTAAAAGACATTATTTAACATTAAATTGGTGGCATCTCCCACACGTACGCTTCCAACCATGCTCCTCGATCTTCGCTCCAAAGCGCCAGCCGATACACTATGGTTTTGACCATAGACATCATTAAATAGATATGGATATTTACCAATATGTCATAACTATCCAGAAAATTATAAAAATTATTTATGTATGAACAGTGAAAATTTAGATAGCTTACTTGTCATTAAAAAATTGACTAATAATGATTTTCAAAGTTTCGGTCGATATATAATTCATTGCTTTTGATTTTTCCATAAACAGAAAGTGAAAAGCCTTAAAAAAAAAACAAATGCACGGCATGTGCTCAAACGCTTACACATAAAGACATAGCACGCCGATCACTGATAAAACTGATGCGTCGGACTGACGGCTGATCTGGGCGTTCGGACTGCAAGTCTCCTGCCTTTACAAGTACATTTCGGCAGACATATTGGAACAAAGTGTGGTGAGATCTTTGCTCCGAAGCGTACATGTGTCCACTATTGATGAATAATTATTGAAAAATACCAAAATTGGGTTTGAAATAATAATTTGTATTTCGGAAACAAGAAGCCAGGAGTGCATATTTTTGGCAAACATACTTGAGTATGCCATCAGATAAGATAAAGTATATTTTAATAAATAGAGCCACGATTATATGTCATGAACGGGTGTCAAAATAGATTATGGATATGCATTAATTTAGTTAGTAGCTGAGTGGACAGATGCGTAGGGTTCCCTTCCCAGGTGTCGTGGGCTCAATTCTTCTCCTGGCTAAGTTCCATCCAGCAACATTATATGCTTATAATGATGGTAGTAAGAGTTTTTCAAATACATTGTCTGTCAAATGAATGTAGCAACACTTAAGTATAGGAAGGACAACCTACTGGCAGTAAGTCGTCTCATACAGAGTTTCGTATTCGTCAGCATGGAGGAATAGTGTATTAAGGTGACAATTCTTATTAATTTTACCAGTACAACACTGGTTTTCGGGCCTTTGTCCTGGTTAGTAGTTATCCCAAACCAGTACACTAAAAATTCAAAGATCTAATAATAATTATTGTCAATCGTCTTAAATTAATTCCTGAAAATTGCACCATGCATTTTCAGAAAGCGGGCCATATTAAATCAATTATCGTGGAATCAGAATCGGTTGACACCACCAAATATCATAAAACCAGGAAAAGGGCAATTGGGCAGTTTATAAACAATGATTTTGTCAGAAACAATTTTTCGAAAAAATGTCAGCTTACATCTCATTCACACCCATGATGTAGAATTTAGCAGTTCTATGTCTATTTCGTTCACACACACACGTATTATCTGAATGTCTATCTATGTTATACATGACCAACGTTTGAATTAAGAATTTACTGGAAATGTAAGACTGTTACTCATGCAAAATTTTATGTTAATTTCTTTAGACATGTCTAAGTTTGTAATGTCATTGTATGAGATCGATAAAAATGACCAAATGTAATTAAATATCAAATGGCACAATTAGTAGAGACTTTGGTCTCGTTAAATTTTTATTTTCTGTGTCTTCATCTGTTATATGTTTCATATTTTCATTAAGAGGTGCTGATATTATCTTTAACGATTAAATATTACAATAAGGTTTATAAGCTTCAATAAGTTATTTCTAATAAATTGATGAATTATTATATTTTACTATTAATGTACAGTGTTCTTGCAGGGGCAATGGTGGTCTCATATGACAAAGATATGTTGTCAATAAAATGTTGCAATAATTTTATTCATTAGTTTCAGCGACCATGGAATATTTCAAGATATGCCCCAATAATCTACCCAATAAGTGAGGTCTGCATAATGAATAAATAAAAGAGAGATTAAAATGTCTAAGAACCAACGAAAAGTGGGGTCATTGCTCTTTCCACAAATTACTGTTTTTATGAATCAACTGAAAAGGTGTCTACCTTTCTCCCCATTTAGGTACCCTGTTGGTTTTTGTAAGCAGCCGCTTTGTGTGGAGTTTTCCTTCTTTCAGCTCTCGACAGACGACATCTTCAGACAGGACGTGCAGACTGGCAAAACCAAGGAAAAGAGATTAATTAATATATAGGTTGGCAATAAAGTGTAGACATTTAATAAAGTGGAACTAAAAAAATTCATTACTACGGCAACACCAAACTACTCACTTTGTCTTTGAAATGTGTTCTTCACTTTCAATTTTTTCACATTCTAGTTTGATAGTTCAAGAAATGAGGCAAAACATTGTAATCAATTTTTTTAACATATTTTAAAATTTATAATTTTGATCTGTGAATTTGATTTTGTTTTTTATTTATCTAACATCAAATACATTTATTTACACAATATTTTATCATCCACAAGCAAAAAATTAGTAAAGTCATATGCAGGTTTTCATGTTTATGATTTTGATTTCTCCATGATTTGTTCAATATATGTTTCTGATAAATTAGGCCAATGGCAAAAAAAACCATTCTACCAATCGCTGTTGAGAAATGTCAAATGTAGGGGCTGTGTAATTTATAATGTTTGCTACTATTAGAATTTGACCTCTTTTTTTATTTGTTATGAATACAACTGCCCAGAACTTGTAGGGCTTTGACACCCCCAATAATGTTGTATACAAGAAGAAATAAGGGAGGGGAAGGAAACATAAAAGTGAAGTTGGAAGAGCGCGATCTGTATCCTAAGTTGCAATTAATAATTTCGCATGTTTGATATTCAAAGTGGGATATACCTACTAACAGAATTACCTGGACCACCATTTAGATTTTAAACTATTTTGTGCGTCAGTGGTCTTTAACCACATTTTTTGACAGTTCTAATTAGAACTGTCAAACAAAAACAAAAAATGGGGTTAATGGTCACAGCAATGCACGTTAGAAGATAGTCTTAGGCCCCTCATTAAACATAGCTTAAGTCATCGCAAATCTGAATGGTGGTTTTTTATCGAATGTATCTTAAGATAATTATTCATAAATTTGGTTAAAGCAGTCACCTATCCAAGAGCTGACTTAAACATAATGTTTAAAATTATATGATCACTTGGCAAGAGTTGTTGCTGTACGAAGTGAGAAAAATAAAAATTTGATGAGCGAGATGAAATATTTGAAGAGTGACCCATTTAATAATAGAGCGTTCCATAAATAAAGAGGTTCTCAGTTGAAGAAATGTATTCAGATATTTGACATAAATGCATGTTCCATTACTTAGGTGCAAAATCGTGAATGAAGTCTGACAATTTATAAGGATTTATTTACAATATTATATTTCACATCCTTGAACTCTGACTTTGGCGTTAACATTGAAGAAATGTGATATTGATATTACGAAAATAAAGTTATTTTTAATATGTGAATGTGAAAAATAAACATACCTTTGAGGGTTAGGATATCTCTTCCAATAGCCGCAAGCAACTTGATCCCAGCTGAAGTTAAATATCGTCGTATGTTCAAAATATCTGGCCATTGCTACTTTCAATAAAGGTTTATTGATCAATTAACAAAGCACCACAAATAATTTTGTTCGGAAATATCGACGTTAAGGTACACCATGACAATTTTGCAATTGGCCTGAAAGGACATAAAAAGATATCTTTAAATAATATGGAAATCACATGTCAACAAAATATCTCCTTTTTGATAGATAGTGGACGTGCTTTAGATGAGGTACAAAGTGCACGATGATAACAATGGAAAACAAAGGCACATTTTCACGTAAATATTGAAGAAAATCTATCTAGCGGCACTCACCGTAAATCTAAAACATTACAGCCGAATTTTCACAAAGCTTATGGGTTTTTCGTGAAATAAAAAGCAAATACGGCCGCTTATTGACAGCATAATTTCATGGGTGAAAAGCTAAGGTCTTACCATAAAGCCGTAAGAGCCTTCAGGTTGCCAGGTAAAATAAACCTTCAGTCACATATCCATAACATATAAACTCGCCGAGGCTGCAGAATTTCCCATAACACGGCCTGCCAGTACGTATAACAACGATTACCGAACAATTCACATTAAGGATGCTATCACAAATGTCATCGGAGGTGTAATCGATACTTTGGAAAAAAATCGATATAAAATTAGATTTCTTAAAAAACATGACATGAGGTTGAAAGACGGTGGTTAGTGTAGTTGGTATAATTCTACGAATAACGCAAAAAGGTGAGGAACAGAAAAGCAATCTAAGTAGTTACAAGTAGTTTATTTTGATAGTCGTGGGGTTAGTCTTAAAACTAGAGTTAATCTTAATTAGACATAATAATTTCAATAAAACTAGATAGGCAATTACTTTAATCTACTTGTAAAGTCTTTGTACTTAAAATTAACTAATTACTTCGTTAAATCTACATAAAAAGGTTGTATTCTTAAAATTAGAGGTCCTCGCGTTCGCACTAGGTATTCACGTACCTCCGGATCGGGAGTAGGTACAACGCGGCGATAATCAGAGGCCTGGGCGGTCTCCGATGTTTGATCTCCGAAGGGCGAAGATCAGTTACTTCCTTGTGGGATGGAAGCGTAAAATTCCCTCGTCGTCAGAGGACCTGGGCGGCCTCTCCAAGGAGCGAGAATAGGAACCTTCCTGGGCGGAAGGTTTCTCCTGACTGTCCTGGGCGGACTACTGCAACCGACTGTCTCCTAGAGCCCTCTGTTTTGCTGTCTACCTGTAGGTATTCTTTTATCACCCGCATTGTTCCGCGGGCCGTTCCATCGGGCGGCTCAATTCCTTTGAGGTGTTTATTGCTGTCCCATAAAATCTCAAAGGAATTGCCGACTTTCTAAAATAGCAATTAAGGTTGGTTTATTTTACGATGTAGTAGTTTACAATTTTTTCTAACAATAGGTTCGGCTAGCCTTTGTGCTAATTTATTTTATGGCCGGTCTAGTCTGGGAATTTTTATTACCTGAAATGCACATTTTAGAAAAGTATTTCGGGGAATTTGGTAATTTATTTTAGGTATTACAAAAGGATATATCAAGGTGCCGGTACTTGATAATTAAAATATATAATGCATTATTTTCGTGGGAAGCTTAAAATAATCAAATAACGATCCGAGAACTCTAGTGCCATGGTGCAAAGGTAAAAAAAAACATGTTAAATATAAGAAATTAATAGTATAACTTGAAAACACATTTTTCAATTCACTTAATGTGGTTTTTTGTTCGATGAGGGGAATTTAGGCGTGAACATTTAAAAATAAAGAATGTTATTGTAATCATAATATAAAAATATTAATTTTTATAAAACAGTACCTACTCCAAGAACATATGGCGATGCAACTTGTAACACTATTTTGATTACGGCGACTTCTCAAAATATGCCAAAAGAATCGAGTCTAACATCCGGTGAATCAATTTTTAAGAAAAATGGCAAAAACTTATGATTACTTGTTTAAACTATTGTTAATTGGAGATTCAGGAGTCGGCAAAACGTGCATATTATTTAGATTTTCGGAAGATGCTTTCAATACCACGTTTATATCGACTATCGGTGAGTCATTTTGGAAGTACATTCTTGAATGCATCTTGGTAAAGGTTAATTTACGTTTGACTAAATCATTGCATTAATTCCTGCTTATCTTATAAACCCTTAGAGATTTTCCATTGATGGTGTTCATTCGGTTGTTTTTACCAAGAAAATGACTAAACATGAAAATAATGTTTTGAGATGACAGATCGTTGTATGTATACACTCCTCAACATGAAACGTCTACATGTTTTTAATAATTGATTTTAATTGGAATTAATGAGGACTGATTCACCCAAACCATGACTAAATGTAGAATGTTTTAATAAAAAAAAGTATTTAGTTTTACTTGTTTCTTTGTTGTTAAGCTTAAATACCACACAAGTTAAATTATAATTTAATTGTATGACGTCTTTGCTTTATTTCAGGCATAGATTTTAAAATTCGAACTATAGACCTCGACGGAAAAAAAATAAAATTACAAATATGGTGAGTACTTATTGGATTATTTTTAATTTTTACTTTGGTTATGACAAAGCATAATTTTACTTACTGCCATACCTACATCAACATGCGAGAATTTTGGCCAATACCCAGAACTTTTTAAATTGAGATAATAATATTTATCTTTATGGCTTTAGAATAATATTTAAATTTTCTGATACAGATAAGGGTACATATTCAGAGGACTGCCTCATTCAATATTCACAAATTATTTCAAATAAACACTTTCTCTTACTAATTAAAATGAATAACTACTATTTCAGTCACCGGAGAAGAAAAATAATGCATTTTTATTCATAGTTTGGTAAAGTTTTAAGTTTTGTATGACTTTTAGGCATTGGTTTATTTAGATGAGACACGAAGCAAAAAAATGGTTCCACTTAGTTGAGGGTACACTGAGGGTACATCGCCTCAACATCTGCCATAATGCATTAGCTCGGTTACAGACCGGCAAATAACGGAAACGCCACCACCCCCCACCACTCTAATGTGCACATAGTGAAACCCGTTTCAATGAGATATTATATTTGCGATAGTGCCTCTATTGTATTACTTTATGCTTTAGGTAAAAAAAGATTTATAAAAAAAACCCAAATTAAGACCCTAAAAACCCATTTTATATGTAATTAATATGCTGTATTATATTATATAGGTTTTTAGGTACTTAGTTTTGTTTTTTTTACTAAACGTGAGGTAGTCCTCTGAATATTCACCCAGATAAGTGCCATTGATGGAAAAAAGTAATATTTTTAGATTACTTTCCTGAAAAAGAAATCCATTAAGAATGTTTTAATCAAACATTGAAAAAGTTAAAAAAAACCGAAGAAACTTAATTTTTAACACACAAGAGCGAACCAAAATGACATTATCAGTATTCCTAAATTTAGAACTGCTTTTGGACAAAGAAATTATAAATATCTCTCCACTTAACTATACAATTCACTTCCTCCGGCCATAAAAAAAAAAACAAACAGAAAATGCAAACGATTTCATAAATAAAATCAAAACCTGGCTCAAAGAAATCAAAGAAGAGGAGTTAACCAGCATCTTGAAAAGAACTTCGTAGGAGCTTAAAAACAATCAGTTTTTAAATAAAATAAATCACAGGAACCCCCACTGAGGAGGACTAAGAAAAAACATGACAAATTGTCTTATTAGCTTTGTTAAATTTTATGAACTAAATGAAAAAATATGTATTGAAACTAATTTTTTTTTTTTAAATATTAAAAATAATTAATATGTGTTCATTTCCTCAATGCAAATCTCTCTCCGTGTCTCTTTAGATATATTTGTCCACTTTTTGGATGGACAGATAATCTGACAGCGATTTCACAACAAACGGATCGCTTTGTGGATTGCGGTGATAATATAATAATATAGTAATATATCTAAAGATCATGTGTTATTTGTACAAATCGACCCCTCCTACATTAAGTATCATAACTTCAAAATCGAAACTTTTCGGAAGAGCGGTTTAAACAGACGGAAGTTTGGTGTAAGTTGAGTTTTTTTTATCGTTTTGCACCAAATTTGGAACGTAATTGACAATGAAGGTCTCAAATTTGGTGCAAAACAATCAAAAACTCAACGTGCACCGAAATTCTGTCTCTTTAAACCACTCTCCTTGAAAGGTCCGATTTTGAAGTTACTATACCATACGTACATCGAATAGTATTTTCGGATGACTTGGAGTGCTGGATTTGCAGCAACGATTTCCGATACTTATAAGGCTATAAGGATTTAATATTAATTAAATGAAAAGACACTTTGTTTGAATCCACTTTTATTTTTGTATAGTCGACCAGTTTCCATTCGACTGAATCATCTTCAGGACTTAAAATATAGTAATTAAATAACAGGAGTGTGCATGTTTGTATGGAGGTAAAAATGGGGAAAGAGAGATACAATATTAAGAGGGAAACAATATTTTATATTACTAGTTTTACTCCAAGGCTTTGTCAATTTTTCTCTCTTACTGAATACTTTATAATATGTTTTGTTACGTGCTGTTTATTCTTTGACAGTTAAATGGATATTTAATCCTCCATAATTGATGGAAATATTTGCGTTGACCTAGAAATTAAGACAAAAAACAGTGGGAGACTTTTTTCTGTTTTAGTGCACAGATTTTCTGCATTAAATATAATACAATTGTTTGTTGTCATGTTTACATCTCTCCGCCTATATTTACAGGGACACAGCGGGCCAGGAGAGGTTCCGCACGATAACGACGGCGTACTACCGAGGCGCCATGGGCATCATGCTCGTGTACGACGTGACAAATGAGAAAAGTTTTGAAAACATCAAAAACTGGATCAGGAATATCGAAGAGAATGCCAGCGCTGATGTAGAAAAAATGCTTCTCGGAAACAAATGTGACCTCAATGACAAGAGACAGGTAAGATTACATAGTTTCTTGTATTTTTTCGGCATTTTTCCTATTAACTTTGACTCCTCCCACCGCCCACCCACCTCCAAATCACCACTCCCTCATCTAATGGTGACTTATTTCTTTTCTGTACTTGTCTAATTTAAGTTAGTTTTAAGAACGCTCGTCAATGGCACGGTTGTGTCGAAACCGGTAGCGAATTTATTAATCCAAAAGTACATGGTAAATTAAAACTTCCAAACAAAAGATTACATAGTTTGGTGATTTCTACTGTTTTATTCTCTCTGCCTGCCTCTGCATAGATACAGTGATAATACTCAGCTTAAGCTGGGTTTCCACCCCATCGATTCTGTAATCTATTTCATAGAAATAGATTCGTGAGAACAGGTTTTCTGTGCGATAAAATTCCCGATAGAAATAGAAAGCCCCCAATGTTGAATCGGGTTAAACTTTCGTTGTATTTTTTTATGTGAATACCACACAAGAGTTCTAACTGCTCCCAACAGTTTGGAGCTAGTGAGATAATGGCATCCCCAATTGGGGTATGTTGTGAGAATGAAGGTAGTGGGAGGGGAAAGAGATGGAAAAGAGGAAGGTAGGGTATAAGTACCTGGCTATTCAGATCTGTTCACTAAACACCGCTAAAGCCATTTCAAGCAACGTTTCAATTCTGAATGATGGTCTTTAACCAGGGCGATACTGAGAGTATCTTCCACTCTGGAACATGTGCAAATATACTATATATTATTTTTAAATAATTATTTGTGAAACGACACAAATTATGTACTTGCGTATGCTGGGATTTGAAACCGCAACCTCCTGATTGGTAGTTGAGAGCATTACTCCTCGACCACGGAGGCCATCAAATATGAAATAGACCATAAAATAGATAAGGTACTATTTTAATAGAATCTACGAAATAGATCAATGAGAACAGGCTTATCTATGCAGTAGGAATACTTGATAGAATAGAAGCCCAGTATTAAATCAACTCCAACATTCGTTCTATTATATTTAAAATAGACCATAGAATAGAACCATGTTATCGGCAGTTGCTATGAGAAATCTACCCTCTGCGCACAGTACAGTAATGTCTATGGTTATGTCCAATAAAAAAACACTTTTTTCTTTTGAAGATTTGCTGCGTCAGTTTGAGAACCGCAAATACAAATGAATTTAATGATCTAGTCTGAAAAAAACATAATAATTCAAATAATAAAAGAAAAACAAAATCTTATTTTCTTAATCGAAAGTTGTACACACCTATAGCACTTTCCCATCACAGAAATGTAACACCTCATGGGCACAACATCAATACACTTATCTTATATATTTCCCCACCTTCCTCTTCCTCTTCTCCTCCTCCTTTTTTTTTTATTTTTTTTTATATGAATACCGCACAAGAGTCCCAACTGCTCCCATCCGTCTGGAGCCAGTGGGACTATGGCATTCCCAATTGGGGAATGTTGTGGGGCGGAAGACCCCTACCTCCTACCCAATACCTTCAGCCTCACAACATTCTCCACAACAAATTGGGGATGCCATAGTCTCACTGGCTCCAGATGGTTGGGAGCAGTTTGAACTCTTGTGGGGTATTCATATAAAAAAAATAGGGAAAAAAACCTACCGGAAAACATCAGAACAATTGAAGATGACAAATGCCTAGTGAAAATAATTAAAGAGCTGTTCAAGTAAAAATTACAAAATGATAAAATTATCTTCTAAATTTGTCCATATATATGATATATGTACGCAGTTAAACTTGGTTATGACGAGCACGGGGGGCTGTCTAAATCTGCTCCTTGTAGCCGTTACTCGTTATATCCGAAGAGGTTTAAAAAAATCCCATGTACCTACCTACCTTTATTATTAAGGAATATTAATTATTAAGTTAAAAAAATTGAAAAATATTCACTTTTATTGATGAAATTTATATAATCATGGATTGTTCTAAAGATTTCGCTTCCGTGATTCTCAATTTCCTTCTCAAATCGCTCAACGCAAAATAAATCTCATCACCTGATTCGAGGCTTCCAAGAAAAAATACCACTAAATTGGCCATCATATCACCTATCACTAGCTAGCACATATTGTTTCGGTTTTAAATCCTCACTTGTCATAAATCACCAGTTTGCGCTATTGGTATGATTTCGGTTGTAACAATTTATTTGTCACAAACCAGTGATGCACAACCCGCGACCCAATTTGTACGACCCGCATGTACAATTTCGTACGGCCCACTTGATTGCGGAGAAAAATCAAAATGTTTGTGGTAATTCTTGAAAACTCTGTCCAAAATAATCCATCTCTAAATTCCCGCCAGCCGCCACCCCGCTCACCGCCACGCTGTCTTGTCATTGACCTACCTATTTATTTATAAATTATGTTGACATTATTTGTATGTTGTATCAGTGAAATGTCCTCCTTATAACAGCCAGCGATTGTATGAAAATAAGCCTGAACCAAAATGTCATTGGGTAATTGCTCATTATAGCCGTGAACTCGCTATTGCCGTGATCGTTATAACCAAGTTCGACTGTATATATTTTATAATTTCACAATTCTTTTAACCAAATTAATTAATTTCATAATATACTAATCATCATGATGCTCACTCCTCTTTTAAACGCAAGCACACTTTTCTGGATATTCTTATCCCCAACAACCACTCATGCACCCGATGCTGATAGAAACTTACTGAGGGAGCTTGTATTATAGGAACTTTTGATAGGACCCTGCCATCTCAGGAGATAGATGCACGGGAGATGCATGCAGGAGTGAAGAGCAAACACTAATAGCGGTAGGAAATGTGAAGAGGATGAAGAAACACCAATTCATCTATGGTGCTGAAATGTCTGGGGGAAGAAGGCTCGGGTATCTTGGGAGCCATGTCATGGAAACCAGGAGGCATCGTCAAATATCCAATGACAATCCTGATGAACTTCATTTCAAGGACTGGGTTATTGTCAAAGAAATCTTGGTGAAACAAAAGAGATAGTGCAGTGGACTTATGACTTGATTCCTTTGTTTACAATAATAATTGTTGTTATCCAAAGGTCCTTATTTAATCCCTCATGAAATTAATTAAAACTCCATATTCACAAAACCTACTTTTTTTTTTAAAGTTTACTGAACCTCAATAATTTTATTTATGGTACCAAGAATTTATTTATTTATTCATTAACGTCCCAAAGGGCTTTTACATATTTTAACATTAAAATGACTTTATGTACAGAACTTAAAAAAAAATAACATGATGCATATTTGGTATATAAGTGTAACATATTTATAATATATATGAAGGTATAATAATGTATAAGTGCATGACACAGGGAAGTTACAAAGGGAAAGGTTTTTAATTTGTAGATACAATTTTTTTTTAATAAAAATAGTAATAGCCTGATCTACATGATACATAATACACAAGTGCATCATATAATATAATATGAGTCCATGACATTGTGAAAAAAAAATCATTGTGTTTTTATATTTCGGATGATGTAAAAATGTATGAAATTACATAATACATAATATAGTATATGATACATAGAAAGAAAAAAGAGAAACAAGTTTTTGGATTGTAGATGAGTACAAAGATAATTAAACAATAGGTCTTATGCGATGCTCTTATAATTGTTGCAACATAAAAATATCATTCAGGTATCTTTTAAACATGGGTAAATTTATATTAAATATACCTATAGCAGAGGTGAATTTGTTTCCAAGTATATGTAGACGCGAAATGGGTGCATGTATTTGGTAGTTAGTCCCAGAATTATTGTTACAGAATAATATATTTTACCGAGTTTGTCGATGAGGTACTTTTGAAATAGATTAGTTGCAGGAGTTCACAACAGATACACAATAAATAATTTTAAATAAAAAAAAGTTAAGTTTGTTATTTTTCTTCTGATTTCTAGAGTATGTATTTTGAGTGTATTTAGCAAGAATGTATAGTTTATGTGTTGTATTGGTATGTGTAGTTTGAAGTTAATAAAACGTAAAAATTTGGGCTGCATGCGAAATTACAAGTGTGCATGCGTGCATATGTGCAACGTCAATTATTTAAAATTGTTTACGAAGGTACATGATAGGATGCCCAAATTTTTTGCCATTCCTATTTATTTAGGAAAACATTATTACATTATGTATAGGCATTGCACTGATACCCCCCTTCCGCTCTTCTTCTCCCTGTGTTAAATGTATCATTTATGAGAAACAGCGGGAGGTTATTTATGATATTGTATTGTTGTGGCAACAATTAAAAATGTTTTAAGAAAATTTTCATTTCCTTTCTAGGTATCTAGAGAACGTGGCGAGCAGTTAGCTGTGGAGTATGGAATTAAATTTGTGGAAACTTCAGCCAAGTCCTCGGTCAACGTTGAAGATGCATTCTTCACTCTGGCAAGAGATATTAAAGCTAAGGTTGAGAAGAAATTGGTGAGTAAAAAGAACTTTTATTCCATTATTTTCATTATTCGGCTCTTTATTTATCTATGGTAAAAGTAATTGAAATTTGAATTTGGAATTTCATGAAAATATTTCGCATTGATTCGTTGTTTTATCTTATTACATATATATCCTGTTGAATAATGTAAATGGTAAATTCTTCTGGTGATAAATTAAATACCTATTGTTGAAATGGGGACTTTCGGATATCAGTATTATTTGTCATAATGTGTGATGAGAATGTGTCATGTAAAACGTATGAAAGGTCCAATATTTTTTGCAGTATTTTGCTTTCTGTTGAAAAAATAATTAATACTGTTGAAGCAGCTTAATTCTAATTGGTTTTTCAAAGTAAAGAAATCAAAGTTTTTATAAAATTAATGTATTTTTATACGGCTGCCTTCTAGATGTGGTTAGGAGATAAAATGTTAGTTCTAATCACTAATCGTTTAATACTTATAATTAGTAAGAAGTTTAACACATACATGTATGTAGTAACAGGAATTTGCACTATCAGCAAATTATGATATATTTCCTGTATATTTATTTATGTAAATACATAAAATGGGCTAGAATTTATTCCGCATTAAGTAGATCTGACTGGCGATAAGAGATCTTAATCATTACAATGAATTTCTCTACTCTGCTACAAACTTTATTGTGTTTATAACACAAAGTGCAAGAATTAATATTCTTCATTCGTTTCATTTAATTTTGTGTAGTTATTTAGGAATATAGGTAAAATTGAATGCCACTTTGTCAATGTAATAATATATTATGAATTTATTAATAACATTTCCCATGTTTGTAACTAATCTATTGTATTTTATATTGAAATTAATCCAAACTTTTCTTTTTCTCTTCTCCCGCACACAATTTCCGCTCTACAGAAGGTAAAATTCGTTTGTATATTTATGCTTTGGAAAAAAATGCATCCGTTTTTTTTTTTTTAAATTATGGCTGCTCAGTGATTGCATTCAAAGCATTAGGTCTCATAGCAAATACTATAAACCGACAGCTGAAACCATTGAACGTTAGCGATCCTTTTGATTCAAACGAGAGCTACAATAATAACCCCTGTAAAGTTTTCTTTTAACATAGTAGAGTTTATTTTTTAGAGGGTGAGCTTGTTAGTTCTCGTCAGCTTTGCTAGATGGCATTGCTAAAATATGTTTATTGATAGTTTCATAACTTGTCGTACAGTATTTGCCCTTCATATTTTCATCCATCTCACGTCTTCATAATCTTTAATAAATTTATTACGTTTAAAAGTCCTAAAATGATGTATTTAATTTTGTGTGTTCGATGTCAGTGAGATAAATGTGTTTCTTTCTTTGTTCATGTTGTGATTTTTAATGCATGAATTAATTTATTTTTTTTACAAGTATTTTTCAGTTTGGCTTCATTAATTTATTTTATAATTAACTTATTATTGTCGAAATACCACTATATAAAAATGTACACCCTTCACCATTATTGAGGATATAATTATTTTAAAGTCATTTTGCATGATTTTAAGCATGACCTCGTTGTATCGGAGGTTGGTTTTACCATTGATTGAATAAATATAACGTATTCCTCAAATACATGTACATGTGTATATCATAAACTCTCCATCAATATTTTATACTTTTTCACTATCGTAACTTTAGGAAATCATAATTAGATACATATTTTAATATATATTATCAATATTGCATGCATCAATACATATAGCGCCCCTGAGGTGATTTTTCACAAAAACGGCCCTATACAAGTCATCCAAGTATTATTTATTATTATTATTCAATTTATAATTACGTACCTAATAGAGAATAATTTACATCTTTTTAAATATTTTTAGTGAAATAAATCGTTATCTTAAATCTTAT
Organism: Halesus radiatus; assembly: GCA_022606495.2. NCBI lineage: Eukaryota > Metazoa > Arthropoda > Insecta > Trichoptera > Limnephilidae > Halesus > Halesus radiatus. The sequence goes on from JAHDVE020003274.1 coordinate 262,650, forward strand.
CTGATTGGCCACTTAAATAACATTTATTTCTATGTATCCATCCCACTCTGGGGATTTTCACCTTACAAACTGAACTGTCAGAATTTAAATGACTTAATTTTAAAATTAAATTAAAGGAATCAAAATCATATGTCACTATAAATTGCCATAGAACCAATGTTGGGTGTTTTTGGGGGGTCTTGAGCTGGACAAGTATTGATTGGTATAAGTCTTGAGTTGTGCAAGTCTTGAACTGGACAAGTCTCGAGCTGTACAAGTCTTGAGTTGGACAAGTCTTGAGCTGGACAAGTCTTGATCCATATAAGTCTTGAGCTGAACGATCAGGGTGTCACTTCAAGGCTGATGATGGATCCAAAACCTTGGCTCCAGAAGGAGGAAGCGCAACGCTGAATGCCCTAAAAGACCGTGGCCATAGAACTATTTCTTTAGTCACCTTGCACCCAAGTTTTCAATCAAACTACATACGAGGTGTGTTCAAAAGAAAAGGTGAATTTTGAATTTTCACGGGCTGTGTACATTCGAACTTTTCCAGTTGTCAAAAACAAACCACTGATCCAAAATGGCTGATAATGCTAACATATGATAAACATATGTGTACCAACATAACAAAAAAAAATATCGATAATCGAATGTACAAAGCCTGCGAAAATTCAAAATTCACCTATCTTTTGAACACACCTCGTACATATAAAATAGTTTTTTTAATGCGATATCTGGGATAAATGGGCCATTTTTCAAATTCAGTCATCAAGGGACCGAAAAAACCAAACTTATTTAAGCATGAAAACTTCTTAAGTGGGAACTTCTTAGCAGGTTTCACTGCACAACAAAACCGCCTGGAGCCAGTGCAATAATTAAGTGCCTATCATATTGCCTCACCAGGGCGTAACTTCCACTCAGACATTCATGAGAATATAACCCACGTCTTGCTCGCACATGTATCTATTTATAAATGTTTTTCATAACAGTTGTAACTGTTATTGTAAGGTTTATCCGATCTCCTGATTCAAAGTGAAACATTATGAGGTCGGGACTATTATGCTACGAAGGCCTTCTAATTTTCTATAATATTTACAGGAGGCTAGTAATCCATCCGGCGGCAAAGGGGGCCCCGGAGGCGGACAGCAGCTGCGCCTGGAGCCCCAGCGCAGGTCCCCCACCTGGCTCTCCCGCTGCTCCCTGCTCTGACACCGCCCCCCGCATCACCACCCACTCCACCCATCACACCCGCCTGCCGCTTAATCACCATCAATGTCGGTAAGATGCAACGGGTGGCTCCTAAGTTGATTACACTTCTTGAGATTTAATATTCAGTTGATATGATATTATGCATAACGGTCATTATTAGAGTTGTTCTTCTCTGGTCTGCATTTTATCTGCTCGCATGTAAATTCACATTTTTATGTAACTATTGAGTTTTTTGACAGTAGAATCTCATTAATCTGACATTATTATATAAGACCCGATGGTGCTCGATTACTGGATTTGCCAGATTACTAGATTTGCTGGATTACTGGAATGATCAGATCTCTAGAATTGTCGGATTGCTGGAATTGCCTGATTACTACAATGGCGGATTATAGAACACTGTAACCATTAAAAATAATTCTGTGTAATTTAGGGTCACCCGTTGTCACAACGCTTCGTCATCGCCGCGACAAGTTAGTTAACATTTTGATGTAATATTGTATTCAGGGTAATGCTACTGTACTCTTCATGGCGGGATGGCACTGTCTGTCCTTATAATAATATTGTATCTACTGTATGTGTGTTAGTTTCTACCCGAAAAAATAAAGACTTTTCTTACATTATGCATGCATTAAAATTTAACAATCACCTCGATATTGATAATCATCTCTCACAAGAGAGAAACTTAACCATTTAAATATAAACAAAAAGTCTGCTTTCGATTCCTGTTTCATTCATGTAATTATAAATCTTTCATTATGTCATAGATAAATTCAGATTTTGCCTCTTCTCTGTAATTGACCTGACCACAACACTTTATGCCCCGTTAAACATAAATCGACAGTAATTATTTTTTAAAATAAGAACTGGAAACAATAGGTTGAAATTTCAATGTGATTGTCATTCCATTCTTACTGTGTGCCGAGAAGTTACCAGAAATTTTACTTAACGCAATAATAAGATTAATATGATTATTGTGCTTACAAAATTGTAGCAGAAACTAATGTGTTTTTCATTCAGTTCAAAGTTACAAACTGAGATATTGTATTAATGTCCACTGTGTATTTTTTTCAATAAACACAGATCATTTCGAACTCAAATTTTTTCCATTTTTGTTTCAATCACTTTGGCATGCTGCAATTGTGTGAAGTTCATATATATTTATGCAAATTAAGTAAACCAATCGGTGCAATGGATGTTTTGGGGAGGATTTTTAATATTTTACCCGGAAACCCTGTGATTATGTCTCTAATTCATTATATAAAAAAAAATTATGTAGAATAATTTATATTTCATAAGGACACTTACAAAACTGGACTCGGATCATTTTTCCAAACCAACATTCTTTTTACATTTCTTGATGATTAAGTGGCAGAAGATTTCACCATATGACAGTAAATACTTAATATTCATATTTTACCCGTGCTTCTGTCTAAAATGTTAGAATTTCTAAATATTTTAGTTCAGTTTTGTTTGTTGCCCTGTGGACTTGATATTGTCGGTATTAGTTAATTGTTTATTTTTGTTATAATTTACTATAAATGTGGGGATGAGAACTTGTATTAATTTAATGGTTATTCATTGTGCAAATGGCGGTATAAAATATGTATACATAATTTTAATAAAACTACTTTATTTGAAGCTCCTTATAACACTGCTGCAAGTTTCTTACAGGGTTATATATCAAACTTTTAAAATTTTTGGCTTGTATCGTAAATTTTTTTATGGTACTGTAATCAATTTGTGTGGCAATTTAGGAATGTAAACCTCGATATAATGTAACATACCTATTGTCAATTATTATTATACATATTCAAGAAATTTGTACTCTACTGACAAGTTATATTATTTAACTGTTTTTGTGCAATAATTAACAATATTTAGAGGCTCTTATACATATTATTGAGATCAAAGAATTTAAACTGCTTTAACAATACATGTTCAAAATGAAACAAAATATTTGCATGCAATGAGAATTTTACTTTTCATTTAAAATAAATTCATCATCTTATTCTAGAACTGCGGTGAAACTATCTTAAGAAGTTTTCCAAGAGACCAGAAAAAAAACTTCCTACACGAGAAAACCTTATGTGGGATAAATTAAGTCATTTTTCAAATTTAATATTCGAGGGACTGAAAAAACCAAACTTCTTAAGCTTGAAAACTTGGGAACTTCTTAAACTAGATTCACTGTATTTATTTTGACTACATGTTTTATATTTCTGGTCGATTATTATGTCAACTGCATGAAAAAGGGCAATGATAATATGTAACAGTATTCTACAATAGTTCTGCATTTAGGTGACAAACTGAATGTGTTTCATCGCTTGAATTATTGGGTCTCTAATATTCACAAATCAATGAACGTATGTATCTGTAACACAAGATGCTTTCTTGTCTACTTTCAGATATGTAACACCGATTGACTTACCCCTTGTGAGTTATGAGACAAGAAATAAACAAACTCACGGGCAAACAAGCTCCTTGTGTACATGCTTCATAAGAATCAAACTATTATAACTTCGGTGTAAGACACTGAGAGTGCTCTATTTTTTGGTTACATTATTTTTGTTCTATGTTTTGTTATTATTTTCAAAAACTTTATATCAAAATTGTAATAATTAGAATAAAAACATTGTTTTGTACTTATAGGTCTGTCGGATTGAAATCTATCTTGGAATACTTTTGATAATATGCTTCAATTTTTCATCACTGTTCCTTGGATTATGGGAACCAAACTCTTGAGGATGTAACCAAAATTTTGACCCTAAGATGGCCGCCGTCAAATTTTATAATATTATTTGTAACTTATTGTCCAGTTGAGTTACTTTTCTTTAGACCCCAAGATGGCTACGGTAATGTTTTACATTTATTAGAAACCATTGTGGAGATTTCTTAATTTTTGACCCCAAGATGGCTACTGCCATATATTGTAACCTTATTTCAAGCTTATTTACTTTGTCGCCTGTAGCATCAACAACAATAATTAGTGCCCAACAATGGCGGCCGCCTTAAAGCCTCGGGTTTATTAAAGGGCAATGTAATACTTCCTCTAACGTTCATTATCATTATACTCATTCTATGGATAAATAATGTGTTTGGGTGAATCGGAATTTGCCTTTGTCGCTTCTAACAATCAGTTTGTATATTTTTACAAACTGTCAAACATAACAATAATATAAATATGTGTAAAGGCTTTTGAAATATTTGATAATTTTTTTTAACCACTCCTTAATAAGGGATTGCTTTGAACGGCACAATTTAGAAAATGACTTTTTATAAAATAAAATCTGGTAACTGACTGCATGTGTGTTTCAAAGGTATTATGATGACACTTACATGTATATTATTATATATATATTAAAGGTATATTTTTAATTTTACATGATGTAAAGTAATTAATTTAAATAAAATTTTAATGTTTTTTTATGATTACTTTGTTTTTATTACGTGACCACAAAATTTTGTTGATGATTTGTTTTTATTGTCAATACGGAGAAGGTTTGCACAGCTTCTGTAAAAACGCAGGGCATAGGCCCATTGTGCTATCTTCCATGTTTCACCTTATTCCTTTATCTAGCCCAGTCTTTTTAACCTTTCGCCTGCCAGGCGTAAAAGACGTCCTGTGTACAATTCGCCTCCTGGTTTTAATTTCGTAATAACTCACTTGTGTTTTATAAAATGATGTTTTTGTAAATTATTCCATCTTATCAGATATCGGTATCTACATATCTATTTACAAAATTTTTATGTTTATTGTTGAAAGTGGTTTTCTCAGAATAGCTACTTATATTCAGAGAAATGATTTTTTTTCTGCCTCGTTTTGCTAAAAAAAGTTAAACGAAGAAAATACATTTTCGTACGGCTGAATAAGCATGTTTCTAAATAAAAATAAAATCGTATATTTTTTTAGAAATTTAATGTAAATCAAATTCAATAATGTTATTATTAAGTTCTGGAGTATTTTAGTTTTTATTATTCTGACAGCTGTTTCTGCCTTCAAGGCCATTTTTACATTGTAGTTAACGCACATTGTGACTAAACACAATTGCAATTAAACAGAAAAACGATTAATAAAAAATCATGAGGTTTTCCTGTAATTAATTCAGTAATGTAACTCTTTAAATTGAAATTTTTTGTTTGTTACGGTGCGCACTAATATTTATTACCTGACTTGCGCCAATCATCAAGCTATACAAAATCCCCAATCTGATTGGTTCTTTTGTTGATAAGTGATTATGGTTCATTTAAATATTATGTTCTAGCTATCCCTAGCAAATCTGCTGGGCATATACTGGCATTCAACGGTAGTTGATGTGGATGCGCCACATAGCGCTTCGCTAGTTGACGAAGTTTACCAGGCTTGTTATTGGGTGTTTGACCATGTCTCCTTGTTTTACATACAGCGTGGCTCCCCAGGTATCCGAGTTTCTTTCTATCACGGCAGGATATTGACGCCAAAGATGAATCGGTGTTTCTTCACGCTGTTCACATTTCCCTCAGCTGTTTCCGGCGCTATTGTAAAAATAAAACATTATTTATTTTCTTATTACATGCACGCAAAAAATAGTCTTATGTATATAAATAAAAAAAGGATTTAGTGTAACAGTAAGATAATTTTATTTAATGGTGTATGTACATTTACATGATTCAAGTATCAAAGTCAGAAAATTTTTGGTTTTAATGAATTATGGGATAGTCTTTTGGAAATGGTTGAACATCTTTTTGCTGTCGAATTCAACGGCCATCTCCTTCTTCTGGTCTTCCGTCAGTGGCCTCAGGGGCGGCCTCGGTGGTCCCACGGCTATTCCGGTTATTAGTTCCATGGCCACCTTCATTGTAGATACCCAATGCCCTGTAAAAGAAAAGGAATTCATATGTACATCTATGTATAGTATTGCCATTATGATAACATATGTACATCTATGTATAATATTGCTATTATGATAACATTTGTACATCTATGTATAATATTGCCATTATGATAACATATGTACATCTATGTATAGTATTGCCATTATGATAACATATGTACATCTATGTATAGTATTTCCATTATGATAACATATGTACATCTATGTATAGTATTGCCATTATGATAACGGTGAGTATGTTTGGTTATACTAAAAGTACCTAATTTTTTTTTATAATAAACTATTTTTTCTATTGTTATGATCATCAAAGCCTTACAACCCTTATCTTCTCTAGGAAACGTTGCCTCCTGCCGTTTCCCTCTAGTTCAAACTATCTTTTTTAAGATTTTTGTATGATTGAAATACATATGTATAATGGAACAGACAATGTAGTGACTTGTCTTGTATTTTTTTTACAATTTAATGAATATTTCAAATCTGATTGATAAAACTGTCAAAAAAGTTGTGCAAATTTCATGATGCCAGAGCTCTCTGAGAGTTTTGAATGTATAGTTATTTACATCATGGGCTATGGAGCTTTGAAGTATCGATTTGATGGTTAACAAATGAGACAAGACACCGATAAGACATAAATAATGGGTAGTAGCTGAATGGACAAATGTATCGGATTCCCGTCCAGGTGTTGTGGGTTCAATTCCTCTGTTAGCTGAGTTCTCCGTCATTGCACATGCAATATTTTTTGCTTATAATGATGGTAGTAGTAGAAAAAATAATTGTTTTGCTTAATTTAAACGGGGGTTACCATTTCTGGTGATGATTTGGATGATCTCATTGAGCTCGGCCTGCAGCACGTTGGCCTGCTTCATGTCATTGTCGCGGTGGATGTTGAGCAGGATGTCGTGGGCGATGGAGGGCAGCATGTTGAAGGTGGTGCCGATGCTGGAGTCGAAACCCTGGGCGCCTGCCGCCACTAGCAACTGGAATACAAAAACTATGTTAAAAAAAATCTAAACATTAAACACTAAGAGTGGGTTTTTTTCAAACTCCGTCACATATTTTCACTTTGTATTTTTGATATTTATTTATGTAACTTAAAATAGAACACATGTACATTGGTTCCATGTATTTTAATATCTAGATACAATTAAGAATTATAAATCAAACTTCAAAATTTCGACACTAAAAATTCCACTACGTAATTCGTCACTTCCTTCTTAAATTTCGAAACATTTACCTCTTCTTGTATATTGCCCGGTATTTCTTCGAAGATCTTCATGGCTCTATTAGTAATGAATTTTGCGATTTTGTTTTCTTTCTAAAGGGAAGTCTTATTTCATTTCTTCTTCTTGTAGAGTAAATAAATAAATTTACATAGGCTTAGCATTTATCAAAATCTAATCAGAAATATTACTTTTTTCTGACCGTCCCATTGTACGTTTTACAAAATATTTAAAATACAAATATGATTTTTAAAGTAATCCTCATTACAAATCTTTGGTTATGTTTATTTACAAAAACGAAACGATAAATGATTAAACATACTTTTCTCCACTTTAAAAATCTATCTCCACTAAAAAATATTTTGGAAAACATACAATGGGACGGTCAGAAAAAAGTAATATTTCTGATTAGATTTTGATAAATGCTAAGCCTATGTAAATTTATAAAATATTTAATAAATATTTTTCTATTTAAAAAACATTATGTTTATCGTATTGCGTAATAATACTATCATTATTTTGAATTAATAAATAATAACTCTCCGACATCCCTCTCCCCGTTAAATTAATAATAATATGTATCATGTATACATGTTGCATTCCACCAACATATAACTAAAACAACTTTTGGTCAAAGAAATTTGCAATATTTATCTATAAAAGTATTTAACATCCTCCCTCTAGCAATAAAAACCATTACAAAATTTCAAAGTTTCAAAAAAAAGTATTAAGATATGGATTATGAACATCGGAAGGAAAAATATAGATATGATGTTGCAACCTAACAGAGTATAACAATCACGGTATGTTTTCTCATAGATTGTAGAATTTTTATTCATTTATTGTATTATAATGTTCCTCTAGTAATATTTTAACATAATTACGAAAACTTATTTAACAAATTATCAAACTTATAACAAAACTTGACCTAATTTATAATCCATATATAAAACCATGTACAATGTGACCTTAGAACGGGGTACCCCAGTAAGGTCACTTGTAAAACATTATGAAATAAATAAATAAATGTACTCGTATTTAATCATAGATGTCAAATTATGATTTAAATTGGGGAATAAAATAAAGAAATATAAATTCAAGTATCAATTTGTAAACATTAAATTACGAATTTACATTTGGGAATAATAATATAATTCACATCCGATAGGTGCAACGGGTAAAATGTTTATTTTTACCCTTCATTTTCTTAGCGTAGGCACAGTTTTTCAGCTTCTATGGACTACATGCCACTGCTGCATAGCATGCCATTTTGAATAAACAGTCGGTTGATAGTTAGCAGACTTTTAATTTGAAAGGGCACCAGGCAGTCCATCCAACATTTTTATCGGCCGATTTCGAATCGTTGGGGGTGCGCACTGACTTGTGTCTCTTTATGCTGATTAAGCAACCGATTGAACAGTTGGCCGACCAAAAGTCTGTAGTCTGCCGCTACTCTTAGAGTTATGAAATTTTTCGGTTTGTTGTGTCGTGTAAAGGAAAGATTTCCATCTTTTGCTAATTTATGAAGATCATATCTATAAGTCGATTGCAATCACTGAAAAACCCGCAAATAGAACCAATCTATGTTAAAAATTTGATATCTTGTATTTGATAGAAGATAAACCCGGGAAAAACAAATGCAGACATCATCTGAGGAAAGACTGTACTACACCAAGGCCACTGAAGTAGTGCAAGATAGGGAATCTTAAAGTCCCTTATTTATTTATTTATTTGTAAGAAACAAACAGCTTTTAATACAGATTTATATACAAAGGAAATTTAACAAAAATGAAAGCCAACAAAGTTTCTTGTGCTAACAGTGGTAAAGTACAGATATTTTATTAGAAAAAAACAAAATAAGAAGGAAGGGGGGAGATGAAGATAGGATCGGCACATGAGATGCTCTCGACACATTTTATACTCTTGCATCTATTTATGGTTGTACGTATTACTTTGGTTCGATATTTTGAAAGAAAAAGAAATTGAAGCAACGGGTCCCCAACCCGACTCGGAACATGCGATCAAAATTATAGACTCATTGTAACCTATCACTGTTTCACATAAATGATGCATGTAACAAAAATAATGTTTACAATGGAGCTCTCAGTGGCAGAACCATAATGATGTCATTGTAAAATTGATAAAAAATTCAATTCAATAACTAATCTGTGTTCAGACTTTTGTACAGTGTATTAAAAGTAAATCTATTAGAAAGAAGGGTGAAATATAATGTAGTTGTTTCCATACCTGATCGGCTCCCAAGAACACGGTGTTATTCTCCCCACAGACCCTCAATACCTCAGCACCCTCTTTCAGATCACAGGATGTGTACTTAATTCCCCGGAATGTCTTAATAGTCTTGGACGCCTCTGTCACCAGCGCTGGCATATTAACTGAAATAAGACAATTCTGTTACTAAAAGGCTTTCGAAATTGTAGTCTGGCAAACAAGAGAATACCCCTGGTGGGTGATGCCCAGACACGGATTTCAATCGGAGGTGGAATCAACTGGACATAAATCACCAATCACCATTCTGGATTCCCGAAACATTTTAAATAACTTTGCCAAGCTCTAACTGGATATACATTTCTTTAGGTTTATTATTTATTTTATCTATATTCAGGGTCTGTTGCAAAAGTATCAAGAAAAAATTCCTGACTGCGCTAGAAGGCGTAGCGGGATGCGCCGAGTGGTGGGGATGGTAGAGGGAAGTCGCAGCTACCAAACGCGCCGCTGCTCAGCCCTCTCCAACCAACGGTAGAGCTAGCATGGTGATCCGCGCAAAGTGTGTTTTGTCGTTGTGTCGGAAATCAAGATGCAACATTTGATGGAGCAGTGGGCAGCCATCAAATTCTGCGTTCGGCTGAAAAAAACTGGTATTAAGACCCTGGCCATGATTCGGGAAGCCTTCGGAGATGATGCCATGTCACAGGCAAGAGTTTACGAGTGGCACAAACAATTCCAAAATATCCGGGAATCAAATGAAGACGATGTGCGCGTCGGTCGACCGTTAACTTCCAAAATTGATGACAACGTCACAAAAATGAGGGAAGTGTTACAGTCTAATCGTCATCTCAGTGTCCGTTTAAACATGACGGTTGCACAAAAGGATTTGCCGCGTTCGAAAGGAGATCGCCAACACCTGGATTTTGCATCACGACAATGCCCCCTCACACTCAGCTCTCATCGTCCCGGGGATCCTCGTTAAGCAAGGCGTGGCAACACTGCCGCAACTGCCGTACAGTCCCAACTTAGCACCACCAGACTTCTTTTTGTTCCCCCGCATCAAGCGAAGCCTAAAGGGACGCCATTTGGAGACGTTGGATGGGATGAACCGCTTCGACGCAGTGCCTTAAGGGGGTTCCGTCTTCTACCTTTCAGGGTGCCTTCCAAGACTGGAAACGCTACAAAAAGTGTATTGATGCCCAAGGGGCGCATTTTGAAGAATATTAAGTGTTTGTACATTTATTGACGATAAATTTTGTGAAAAAAAAAATTTCTCGATACTTTTGCGACAGACCCTGTATGTATTTGAAAATTATTACGACATATCTATTGTGTCCTGTACAACGTTTTGAAAACATTGAAGGGGTAAACCGATAATTAAAAAATAATAATTCACTTTAACCACAATATAAATTTACCTTCCTTTTCTCCACACTTGGAATCAATGGCTAAGAACACCCTTGAATGGTGAATGCCAAATACAATAATAATTTTAAAACATCGTCCATTATTTTTTAAAATCATTCCAATGTTTATACATTGATAGTTTACATACGAGCAATAATATAATAATAGTATTGTTGTTTACTGTTGACACTGGAGAATCCAGGGTTGTGGTAGTACAGGAGAGGTGTGTTTGGAGCATTTTTTCCAATGATCTCCAGGTAAAACACGAGGTCGGCCACATTGGCTGGCTTGAAAAACAGCTCGGGTAAAACTAGGATCGAATCGGCACCGAAGGCTTCAGCGTGCTTGGCCTGAAATTAAGGATCATCTTTATTTTTCAATATTCCATAGCACAGCTAAAACTATTTGTGCAAAGTAATTTCATTATAATAATGAAGGACAATATGAAATCAGAAGGTGCCAGTTAAAATTAAGTTTGTTGCTATGGAATCTCTCTCCATTACTTAGTTGCCATTATCAAACGACCCATCAAAAAAGAAGGATTGCAATCAAGAATCAAACAAATGTTTTTTTCTCAATGTAAATATACCCTGGCTAAATAAGACTGTGTGCATGAATATTAAATAACTAGGTAGCTATTATAACGTTTTTGTTTTCATATTCTTACTTTATCTTTTCACTAAAACAATATTTATCTGACGACCATAAAAGTCAACAAGAGACAATAATTTAGAATGAAGCTACCAAACTCAAACAAAGATATGAGTATTTTTGCTAAAGTGTGTAATCAAATCTAACCTTCTCAAATGTCATTTGCTTTTTAAATGGTTGATAAAACAAAATATTTGCCCATTAAAAAAAGTAATTAAGATTTAATCATTGATTAATAGATATTAAGCCTATTTCTTTTCAACTGTGAATATTTTTATTTTGAAAAGATCTTCCATGAAATCCAACTGTACTCGGTACTTGTGTTCTCCATTTGTAATTCATGATTTATTTAACTTAAATCATGTTCAGAAATATATTAGTCTCAACACCTCTAAATTCTTAAGATAGCAGAAAATGGATAGGAGATCATTATCATGACATTGACAATTGCAAACGAACAGCAAAACTTTAAAATGGTCAAATTAAGATGGTCAAGATTTCATCAGTAATGGACCTTCCACATGACTGGTTTGCCTGATTCTAACTAAAGCCACCGCATCGAAAGGTTCGACCATCCGGTCGTCCTTTCCTAAATTTGGTAGGCATGACTTTAGGAAAGGACGACTGAATGGTCAAACCTTTCGACGGTGGCTTTAATCAGTATCGGGAAAACCAGTCATGTGGAAGGCCCATAAGACCACATTAGAGATGGGAATAAGCAACATGTTGAAATAGCCAGTCTTAGCCCAAAATAGAGAACATTGAAAGTATAGGAAAGAGGTCTTTACCCTAGAATGGGTTGAAGTCATAGTCTAAAGAAGAATTCAGCTAAGCTTACCAGATCTTTGACATCAGCCATGGGTGCTCCTCCAACCTGCACCATAACATGGATCCCCAGGGTGTGGGCCTCCTTGATCCACGCCTCTGTGACCTGCTTGCGTTCGATCACGCTCATGCACATCCCTTCACCGCTTGTCCCGTTTACTAGGGTTAAAAATTTTATCAATTTATTAATGCTGAAAACAAACGTTGAAGTAACGATTGTAAAACTTTTTCATAGGTTACATTAATTAGAGTTAATGTGTGATGAGAATAGGGATGTGACACGATTGCTGAGATTGAGGACAAAATGCAACCTGAAAACCTTAATTCAGCAATTGTTTAAGTAATTGAAAGATTGCATTACACTGTCATGATAATAGATGATCCAATACTTATCGTCATAGGAGTAGGTTTTACGTGGCAAGGAGTTATTAATTTAAACAAATTCCACTCCTTGTAATGGTGTCTCTGTTCAATAAAACCGTATTTACCGCATATGTATGTAAAATTGTTATTTCTTGTATGGTTGCAAATCATATTAGGAACATCACTCAGTCTCATAAGAGAATAACTCATCGTTGCTGCCCTTACTGTGGCTGGAGAATAAAGCAGTCATAACTTACCGAGGATGCCTTTAATTCCTTGCTTATGAAGGAAATCCACATATTTGGGGATGACACTGAGATTGAGGGAAAAGTCAGCATTGAATGGCGTCAACACTGGTGGCATAAGCCCACGGAAAGCGAAATTAGCAAACTGAAATAAATAAAACAAAATCACTCATACTGTGAATACTTTTTCAACAGCAAGAAATAACTAAAACATGTTGATAAACGTTTACTCTCAGTTATAAAAAGTGCTACAAACAAAACCAGTTATTTTGTGATATCAAATAATTAAATTGTTGCTTTTAGGTCATTGGTATTGAGATTTACAAAAAGTTTAAATAATGCTTACCATTTTGGATATATTTAAAACTTTGTGCATGCGCAGTGGACCACACTTCTAATATGAATGACAAGAGGAAGGTCTCATGGAAAAATGAAAACATATAATGGTCACATGACATTTATTGCTGTGACAATAAATTACTATTTATTTTTTTATTGGTAACTTAGGAAATGATGTAATTAATTTACTGTGCATTAGTTTCAACTGTCAATTTCTACAAGAAAAATGAAGTTTCAGTATTGTTGATACCACATGTGTCTAATAAAAATCAATATTTTGATTGATACATGGCAGCTTAAGTTAATTCGTGACAAGTGTTATTTAACTCAATTTTAATAGTTAATATTTTTAAATAACAACCGATGTTGCTTCATCCATGCAGCAACTAAATAACGAAGCAATAATTGTAAAAAGTCAGATTAAATAGTCATAATATTATTTTTTTGTAAACATTTCAAACGATATTATAAAAAGGGTGAAGTTTTACTTATTTCCCTGCTTAGATTCTTTTCTACAAATGATGTGGTGAGAGACATAAAATATAATAATTTGTTCACAATTGTAAAAAAAAGCATTCTTTATTAGGATATACCTGCTAACTATTGGATGCATGTTTCTATCAATAATCACCTGGTGTACCACCCCTCGTCCCTTTCCTGTTGTTCAAATTCCCTCATCCCAATGTATATACTTACACTTATTATTGAGATATTCTTTTTATTTATTTTACATTGACATTTGTTTTTTAAAACATAATAAACTACTATAAAATGAGGTGTACTTGGAGTTGCCATCTTCTTCTTTCTAGTTCTTTACTCTGCAGTTTCATATTAACCTCAATAATGTGATATTCTTTATAACGTGTGGTCTTCCTACTGTAATAAAAGCTATCAAAACAGGTGATAAGATAAGTGCCTCTCATAATATAATTTAGGGGCAGTGCTAATGTTCTGTAAAAACACATCAGTGGATTATATATACCTCTAGATTTAGGTGCAATGATACTGATAGTGCGATATAACCAATGTACTTTACAGAAAATCAGTTACCTAGATTGATTGTGAAGATAGAAGGTAAATAATTTGTAGAATAGATAATAAAAAAAACATATGGTTGGGTATTTTTTTGTGGCATATAATATCACTGGCCATTCTGATCAGGATATTGAAAATACCACACTTTGCTTCGGTTTGATTCGTTCTTCAATGCGGGCAGTAGGATGGGTTGGCATTATGAAATTTTAAAAAGGCGTTTTTACATATTCTTCATATTCAAATCTAATAATTTATTGCTTGTCAGAGTAATGCCCTGTTTTTATATTGGGACTAAAACAGCTTCTTTCAATGACCAGATAATTCACAACACATTTTTTAAAGTGATATAGTCATTAAAAAAACCTAATTAATCTTTTTTTTTTAAATAATAAATAAATTAGGTTTCCGGGTACTTTTTTTTAATACTTTTAATGACTTTAAAACACCGAATTACGTATGTTGAATTGCCATGGAACACTTTTTCCAGCTAATGACAAAATTTGTGCCAAAGATTGCCACGGCAGGTTTCATGGGCTAGACAGGTTACTAACTTTTGTCAAGTCGTATGATAGCGGCCAAGTGACCCGCAACCCCGATACAAGTTTTTTCTTTTTAATAGAGTAAAGAAAAAACATTGAAAATAGATCTAAAAGGACACAATCACATATTGTAATAGGTTTCAATGTTGGGAGGGTTCCTTTGGGATCAGCGTTGCCAAAAATTAGAAACTTCCTAGCAATATCATTGAGCTAATTTTTTTCCCCTTAATTCAGATAATCACGCACAATTATTCTTCTTCAGGTACCCCGTCCTTTGGATATCATTAGGGCATTCTTCATGCAACTGCGGAACTGCTCTCATACCAGTTATTTTTTTTATAATGTCAGTTATTTGTCATTAAAAAACAATTGAATATATGATTTTAAAGTACATCATTTCCATGAAGTAAACGCACGCTTCTACCCTGGTGAAGAATACACTGGCATACTCCATCACACTCTATCTGGTGCCACAATCTTTCAATTGATGATCTACTATTGAATTGTTATTACATCATAATCAATTACATATAAGATAATAAAAAGGTATCGAATTTACAATCTTGACTATCAAACACACTCGTCATGGTAGGTTTCAGTACTGAATAAGTTCAGCAAAAACTATAAAATGGTGATAACTTATTTTATAGTTTTTACCTGAATAAAGATACAGATTTTACGTTACCTCTTGATTAGTGATGAAATTCACGTAAAAGTATTGCGCAATTAATGGCTTAATATCTAGTACAGATTAGAAGTATTTTATTTATTTTTGTTTTAAATTATGAAATAATTTTATACGATTTTAGAGGCAACTTTCAAAATTATTTGCAGGTTTATGGTATTTTTTTAAAAAATGTTATATTTGATATGTAAATATGATTACATAAAATAAAATAAAACACTTAAAAAATGTTTTTTCAGGGTGATATTTTAAATTATGTACGTATGGCAAATTTGTGGTCCAAAGTAAATTGGTCATTTTTAATCTA
Organism: Halesus radiatus; assembly: GCA_022606495.2. Classification (NCBI taxonomy): domain Eukaryota; kingdom Metazoa; phylum Arthropoda; class Insecta; order Trichoptera; family Limnephilidae; genus Halesus; species Halesus radiatus. The sequence continues at coordinate 278,554 of JAHDVE020003274.1, forward strand.
AATTTAAGTCCATCATAATGCTTATTTTAACACATTTTTATTATTTATTTCATATTTCATTATATTTTCATAGTAAACTGTGAAACTTTTTTTTTAAATCACCATTAAGTGAAACTTTTTTTTAAAATCACTATTAAGCCCTCAAATAATTGCTAAAGTTGTCTCTGAAATTGCCTTTATTTTGTAAGTTCAAAATAAAAATTTTAAATTACTTTTAAGTGCTAGGTATTTGCTACACCTTTTGTTATTAGGTTTAGGTTAGTATTTTGGCCTCAAATCTGAAATAAAGTTTTGTATGAAACAGGCCGCGCAGCCGTTCCTCTTAATCAAAGATTTAAGTTATATCGTATTACAAATTTTGAAACATAACTCTGCCACCTTCATATAGAAACATTCTTCTATCATTTTATTTGTTCTATTTTATATTCGCTAAATATGTTATAATCAACATCTTAATATTTACCCAATTTTAGTTGACTACAACTTTTTAAAATAAAAAAAAAACAATAATTATTCATCATTCTTCCAACAGAAACCGCTAACATTCACAAGATAACATTTTCTACCTAAACAGAAACAAAATATGTATAGCTAAGTTTTGTTTATTTATTAAATAATCATTTTCAGATTGTAACAACAACATAAGATTTAATACATGTTAAATAGAAAAAGGCTTTCCTATGTTCTACTGAAGATAGGTCAAACTATAAATTAATTCACAAATGCATTGACACATTTTATCACAATTTTAAGGCCATACAAAAAAACATCTCAACCCCCCACCATTTTCTTTCATTCTAAATTAAGTGAGGTTAAGTGTTTACAACAATATTTTTGACAAATTTACATAGTACGTAAGAATTAATATTTATACATCCTATGGAATCTGCAACTACAACAGACTCTCTTCTTAATAATAATTATAAATTCTGATATGATTAGAGATAGTTTATTTGATTATTGTCAAAAATACGGATGAAAATATCACTAGAAATTCAATAGATTTAATAATAATAAATATTATTTAAACCATGAATATTTAACATTGTGCTAGATTGGCTTATAAAAATCCCCAATGCAATAAAAAACTATATTTGAGACACAAACAAAAGGGAAATGAATAAAAGCCTAAATTTTATACATTGATGTCAGTTCAAGCAATATGAATCTCTTTGAATAACTTTTTATTTGGATTTCATTTATGGATTCAAAATCTGTTGATTATAATATGTAGTTGATATAAAAAGTAATCATGATAAGAATTGCAAAAATTTGTAATTAATCAGAATTCAATAAAGATGGCATCAATAATATCGATGATTAGCAATAAGTAATCAACCAAGAAACTAAATTGATTAACAATAAGTAATCAATAAGAAAAGCCATAGTTAATGCGACCAATGGAGACCCTATTTTATAAAAAATAAAAAACATTTTGATACTTCTTGCAAAATTTTTGTATGCATTGAATAGCCTTTCTGCTGTTGAAATGTGCAGAATAGTCAATCATTAAAACTGTTTGTTGTGTAAATTAAAAAAATACATATTAATAATGGCATTTGTATAAAAGGCTGGCTGTTAATAGTAACAAAGCATCCGAACAAAGCAAAGTATTGGTATATGTACAAATAAAGATATTTTTACTGCAAATCTATCATCGCATGTCACATAACCGTATAAGTAATTCTGAAATGACATGTGATAATGGCAATAATCCTTGATCGGTAGGAACCTGAAAATTTCTCATTATTTTTTGGCGTAATTCGCCTCATTTTTTGCGAAAGTCATGTTATTTTTCTGCAAAAGTGGTAATATTTTGCAACAGTGATGTTATGTAAACTATTTAAAAAGTGGCAGAGCACTGTTTTTTTTGTTTGTTTACTAAATCGAAAATGAATGATAGTGAAGCTAGTTGCGTTCCATTTTATGACTTTTAAAGTCTGTCAAAGCCATGGACAAAGAAATATTTGGAATGCATAATCTTACTTTCTTGTTTTAAAATACGAAAATCGCATGAAAAATACGTAAATTTGCAAATTTCACCTAAGGCCGCTCTCTTGACGGTCCGGTAAGGAATCGACATAAACCTCATGCGTGATACCGACAGCACGCTGCCCCATATATTTCTATTGGCGCTAGCTTACGACTCGGGGAGGAAGCGGGAGCGGCGTGACCAACTTCTAATATACCACAAGTGGGACAACAATTCAGTAGCTTCTCGGTAAATACACGTTGTTTCTATAGTTTATGCGTCATTCAGCTATGAGTTGAAACATGGAGCGAGATATGAATTATCGTCTTATAATGGAAGTAGAGAAATGTCCATGCCTTTATAATTATAAATGACTGGCATATGGAGTAAAGGGGATGGAGAAAACTTGAGGTGAAATAGGAATATTATTCATTGAACCAATAATTGAGTTGGTAATATAACATTGTAAATGCGTCACCACAAGCGTCGTCAGTTAAAATACAGAAATGCATACAATCCAATGTCTAAAGTAATAATGCAATATCTTTATTTTTCATATAATATTTATTACGAACAGCAAATTGTATTGCCGTGGAAGTGATGCACGTGGTTTTATGAAGTAAAGTTTACTGGCGGCTAAATCACTACAGACCAGTCAGAGAGTCCGTGGAGCGAGACATCACGAAACATTTCCAGCATTTTGCTGCACCCGGTTTATGTCAATTCCTTACCGAGACTGTCAGAGAGCCTTATTCTCTCAATCGCAAAATTTGCGTTTTTCGCATAAAATTGACGAAATTAGTACTAAAACTCACATTATCGCAAACACAAAATTTTCAGATCTCTATACATTGGTAAAAATTTAAAAAATCTTTAACAAAGTACGATGCTGGACAGAAAAAACATTATACTTTTCTTCTTGTGCTAATAAATTGCGCATGTATTTCTGCAGATTGATGCTGGCGAAACAAAACAAATAATTGTGTTCATCGTATTCATTCCTTTTCATGTAAATACCGCAAAAGATTCCCAACTGCTCCCGATGGTCCGAGGTAATATCTGTTTTTATATCCTACCAAAAACAGTCGACATCCTCTCCCAATAGGTTTTTTTGGAAAAACAAGTTCAACGACCTGAGAATATGGGACATTTACAACATGCAGAATGACAGCAACCAACACAAAATGCATTGGGATCATAATATTAAACAGTTTGTTGCATTTTATCCTTACTAAATTATATTTCAGATGGTTGTATAGATTTGAGTACGATATTAATTACTCACCAAAATGATCATAATATTATGTACACAACATATTCTCTGATTGAGTTTTGTGTTGGCTGGCTCATTTAGACGAAAAGATGGTCAGTTACACATTCATATAAAAACAAGACAACTTAACCCTTTGGACGCTTAAATCGATTAAAGCCCCTTGATTCTATTTTCGTTTTGAAAGTAAATTAACTAACAGCTTAAGAACTGTTAATACAGTCGAATGTGTAAATTGACTGAAGTCGTTCAATGGTTAGAACATTTCCACAACAAGTAAAAATGTGAATTATGTAATTTTGGTGTTGCGGTAGGCGGACAAAACAGAACAGTGACAAAACCGAACACGATAGTTTTAGTTTGTTATTTTTCTTCAATGTTCTGTTCTGTTATGTCAAGGAGCGGTGCTGAGTACATGATGAGAGGAACAGTTTTGGTTGTTTAACATAACCAAAGGGTTAAAACATCAATGTCTTACATTATTTTTAGGGAAATTATAAAACCGGCAACTTCTTCCCACCGAGAGCAGGTATTAATGACTTGATATAATTCAGAAGCGCGGTCAACCGAGACCGAGGCAGGGAGTCTTGCCAGAGTCCGGCTCGGTGCGCCATAGCCCGGCTCTGGGCCCGCTGAAGCAGCTCTGCGTCGGTCCTCCGCTGTAGGATCCAGGGCACCAGGAACCACTTGGAGTCGACCTTGGCCGGGACGTGGGCCACCTCGGTTGAGACGACTCCCAGACCAAGCTCGACGAGACGCTCACCCACTCGTAACTCCTCGATTAGCAGTGTCTTTTTTTGTTTCGTCTTTGTGTCAATCTGGAATATTATTAATGAATCAAATACAGCTGATTTCAAACATTTTCCGAAACCCGGTCGGCAAAAGTATATAACAAATAAAAGTGATGTAAACAAAGTCATTGTTTTATTTTTTAAATGCTAGTAATGACATTTTAAAGCTTATCTTATATCTAAAATAGGGAAAAATTATAGTCAATAAATTATTATTAAATTAAAAATTATTAAAAAATAAATTATTATTAAATTAAAAATTATTAAAAAATAAATTATTATTAAATTAAAAATTAATTAAAATTATATAAATTATAGTTCCTGTAAATCCAAAATTACACACTTTGAAAGTGCACTTCTTTAGTACGATGTTGTAATTATAAACTTTGAAAGTGCACTTCTTTAGTACGATGTTGTAATTATACACTTTGAAAGTGCACTTCTTTAGTACGTTGTTGTAATTATATACTCTGAATGTGCACTTCTTTAGTATGATGTTGTAATTATACAATTTGAAAGTGCACTTCTTTAGTACGATGTTGTAATTATACACTTTGAAAGTGCACTTCTTTAGTACGATGTTGTAATTTGCATACTGAATGTTAAACCGTAGTAAGTTCAGAGTACAACATTTTCTGTTGTCACCATGTAAAAGAACTTTTTATTTACATATGTACTGTATTTGACATGTTCTTGATAAGGTGTTTAAAATAAACAAGTGATATTTTAACTTGTTACTCTCCAGATTCACATTTTCATAGATAGATTATTAAGATTTTTAGAAAGACACATAAAAGAAATGTATTCAATAGGTCAGTGTCAGGCGATTGCAAGCCTATAAGTAAAAAGGTACCTTTATTGGTATGACAGGCAGCTGCAGGGTGACATCTGCGATGAGGGCGTCGGAGGCCCGAGACAGGGGGGTTATTTCCACCTTTTGACCAACGGCCACACATTGCAGCCAGCTCACTCCGTTACCTCCGACCAGCTTCACTCCCCATACCTACAACAGATCCATTTAGTTATTTAGCCAAATCCAGATCATCCAGATTAGCCAGATCCAGCCAAAAATTGACAAAACTGGAAAAATTTGAGGGAGGCCTATCCGAAACTGGATGTCAGAAGGCTAAACTAACTAACTAACTAACCATCACGCCGTTTCCCCGCAGGGGTAGGCAGAGAGGACGGACCGCCAAACAACTCGATCTTGGCATACACTTCTTGCTTCATTCACTTTCACACAACGTCTCATATATTCTCTTCTGTTATTCCGACATCTGACATGGCCCGACTCAAGTATTTGATTCACTTGATCGTGCCATGTCTTCCTCGGACGTCCCCGGCTTCTTCTTCCATTCACATTCGCGTCATATATTCTCCTTACACTTTCTTCATTCATTCGCTCTACATGCCCAAACCATCTAAGCGTCCCTTTCTTAATCTTGCTCACTACGCTTACATCAGCCTTGCATTCTTTACGAATCTCAACATTTTTCACACGATCATATATGGTTTTATCACACATCAGAAGGCTTTTATGGAAATTGCTGCAGTGAAAACTAGAAACATGGTAGGCAGGTGCTCACTGGTAAGACAGTTCGCTATAAAATGTGTAGTTACCATCTTGAAAATAACAGTTTTAAAACAAATATACTTGGGAATAAAAAAAAAAACCCTAAACGGAAAAGCAAATAGATTCAACAGCTTGTGGAATTTGCAGGACATGAATTGTTTACCTGGACAGGTAGTGGGGGTTTGCCCGCATGCCAGAAGGGTACCCTGACCAGGGGGCTGTGGTCCACCAGTAGTCGGGGGCCCTCGGCGGAGGGTTGGCAGCCGACCACTCGTCCCCGCAGCACCTCTTTCGTCTTGATGAAGTGCTCGGGGATGTCAGCTATGCGGGAGAATTTACTAATCTGAAAAAAAGTCGAAAAATAAATCGAAAAGGTGTAAAATTGTTTCGAATTTCCATAATCAATTTCTGATTGTAGTACATAACATGTTCACTGTCAGCTTAAGAAACTCCGCACAGAGTGCATTACTTCATTTTGCATTCGTGAAATCCCAACCGTTGTGCTAAATCTGCCATAAGTCGATGTGTTTGATTTTCCTTTTTCCTCCCAACAAATAAATAAAAATTTTATATTAAAAGTACAATGTCGAAAAGTATTTATAAAAATTATCTATTTATGAAGGTCGGTGATGATTTTGAACAGTTTATCACACAAAATTCTACGTAGTAACAGCGCATTTCAATTGCAATTGTTAACTGAATAACTTGATTTAACCAGACGGTATTACATGGCTGACACCAGTGGCGGCTCGTGACTTTTGAGTGAGCTAGAGTGCTACGATTGAAAAATATTCGGCTTCAACATCAATAACGTCTTATTTTTCAATCTTAGAACTCTAGCTCACTCAAAAGTCACGAGCCGCCACTAGCTGACACACATTCAAAAATGTTTTTGAAGCAGTTCCAATTTGTAATGTCAAAGAGACAAATTGCCTTTCTTTATGTCACACATACGGCTCTTACATATTAGATAACAGAGTAGATAATAATTGAGATAATATGGATTAAGAAAAAAATGGAGGCTGCCTAAAATTTGTCGTTTCTTATATCTTGTATTATCCAGAACTTAAAAGTAGAAAAAAAGGCTTTACATCTGAATTCTCCTCATTAACCTTTAGAACGTCGAACTCTCGCGATCTAATACTTCCATAGTGTGCTGAGGGTAAATTTGGGCCAGGCTGAGTCTATTTTCGTAATGACTGTTGTACTGTCTTACCAGATAATGTGTTGATATATTTATAAAAATTGTATATATCTATCATAAGTAGTTTAGAATAACTACTTATATTCTGAGAAATGTTTTGACCTTGCCCATCAGATACACCGGCTTTCAACGGATGCAAATTTTAGGTATCTGATGGGTAATTTCGGGTATCCGATGGGTAATTTCAGGTATCCGATGGGTAATTTCGGGAATCCGATAGGTAATTTCAGGTATCCGATTGGTAATTTCAGGTATCCGATGGGTAATTTCGGGTATCCGATGGGTAATTTCGGGTATCCCATGGGTAATTTCGGGTATCCGATGGGTAATTTCAGTACAGTTAAATATTGTTGACAACTTAGTCTGTATGATATATTTTTTGATTGGTCGGAAACTTTCTTGGAGATTGCTATGTTAAATTTTACACCTAATTTTATTCAACAATAAATATTTAAATACATTTCTAATTAGTATGGCTAGAAGCTCAGAAGTCTGTAAGACTATTAACAGGGCACTACCACCTTAGGAGAGGGGCACAGCTGTTGGGAGTGGAAAGCATCAAAGTTGGAGGAAATGTGAAGAGGATGAAATACTCATTCGTCTGTGGTGCCAAAGTCCTGTCTTGATGGTAAGAAGGCTTAGCTACCGGGGAGCCATATTGTTGAACTAGGAGACACCGAAAAACTCAATCTTGACGAAATACAGTCAATGGAATAAGATAAAACATGAGGGATAGCCCAAGCTTCAAGCGCTCTTGAAGCGATTTTATCAGAAACGGCGCTATAAAAATTTGATCATTTATGTACAGCACAATGAGCCTATGGCCTGAGTGTTTATGGGTGCTAAGTAGGCTGATAAATAATAATAATAAATGTGATCTTATGGAGTTGTCAACGCATGATAATTTATGTGAAAACATTGATTTACAGGGCTGAGAGTCCAAGGCGCTAAATTCAGATATTATTGGTTCAAATAAACGATTATAATAGCTTATTTAAGTACTCACAGGACGAACTTTGTGTATCGCAATAGCCAGGCCTATCCCAGCTATTGTGTAAATTCCTATCTGAAAATAACAAAAAAATTGACAAGGTTACAAGGACAAGTTTCAATATGTACACAAATTCTATAGTATAATATTTTCTATTATTTCTCTAATCAGTTTTCATCAACAATAATGTAATTTCAAAAGGACAACGCAATTTCATATGTTTACAAATAATTATCGGGTTATTTTAGGAGATGTAGTGTAGATGGTGTAATCATAACAAACATGCAGAAGAATAAATTTCCAAAACAATCTTGATAATAAGTTTGGAGATGTTACCTGTGCCCCGCGCGTATTACGCTCCAATGTCGCGATGGCATCGTTAAAAATGCTTCGCTTTTCTGCCATTTTCGAATTAATATTTCTATAACACTTTCTCCAGTGTTTTGTTCATATTTATTTTTAAGTTTTAATTACACAACCACCTCCGCTCGGCGGATTTTCGTGGATCATACGGCAACGGCCAACGACAGAACTGTCAAAATTTTGTTACAAACCAACAAAAAACTATGCATGCAATAATAGCTTTCATTTGTATAATGCGTAAGGTTCTTTTTAGTATAAATATAGTTTTTAAACGAACTTAATTAAAGATTGGTAAAAAAAAGATACAACGGAACACGTCAAGACTAGGGATGCACATAATCGAAGTACTTCAAGGAATAAGGATTTCCATTTAAAAAAGGTTAACAATGTTAACCTTCTAATTCATCGGTTCCCTAAGTGGAATCATTCAGTGACACTACAAAAAAAATAGTAGTAAGGTAGTGCACCATACAAAAAAAAAACCAAAATGTCATCAGAAAAAAAAATTGAGAAGCAAAAGACAACCGACTACGACTAGTCTTACTTCTGAGCTACACACTGTAAACATTGATAAACTGCTGGAGAAAATGGAGATGAAGATGAAAAAAAAAATTGAAATGTTTAAACAAGCAATAATAAAAAAATTGATGATGAAAATCAAGAAAGCAGAAGCACAAGAGACTTCATCAGCCGCCAATATGATGACATACATCTAAAGATAGAGACCATCATTAAACTAGTTTCTGAAGTAGAATCAATGAGAAAGGAGATAATAGAAAAAGATAGGCTAATAAAGACCCTTGAAGTCCGATTGGCAGTAGTGGAGCAAACAACTCGGGAAAATACCCTTGAATTTGCAGGGATTCCAGAAAAAGAGGGAGAGCAGCCTGCAGAAACAATAAACGGGTAGCCGCAGTCGCAGGTGTTGACTTAAAAGTCGAAGATATTCTGGATGTCAAGAAAATTCCGGACCGACGACCAGGAGTCCCTCCAAAATTCCATGTCAGATTTAAGAACCCCCCAAAAAGACGCCAGATTCTGCTGAACAAGAAGCAACTGACGGCCTCCATGGTCGAGGGGTAAGGCTCTCGACTACGAATCCGAAGGTCGCGGGTTCAAATCCCGGCGTGCGCAAGTAATTTTTATTTAATTAATTTGTGTTGTTTCACAATTAATTCATTTAAAAATAAAATATATAGTATATTTGCGCACGTTCCAGAGTGGAAGATACCCTCAGTATCGCCCTGGTGAAAGACCACCATTCAGAATTGAAACGTTGCCTGAAATGGCTTTTAGCCGTGTTTGGTGACCAGATCTGAATAGCCAGGTATTCCCCACCTTCCTCTTCCCTTCTCCTTCCCCTCCCCAATACCTTCAGCCTCACAACATTCCCCAATTGGGAATGGCATAGTCTCACTGGCTCCAGACGGTTGGGAGCAGTTGGGACTCTTGTGAGGTATTCATATATAAAAAAAAAAACTGAACCCAATCACAACTCAGGAAAATAGATTCCAGAGGATCTTCGTTAGCGAATTCCTTGGCTCTTATTTCAAAGATCTTCTTTGGAGATCTAAGGCTAAAGAAATGGGTTTCAAATATGTCTGGTACAAAGACTGTAAAGTTATGGTTAGAAAAAATGAAGGTGATAGAATACATTACATTATACATTCGGAAGACCTTAAAAAAATTGATTATTTTTTTTATTGAAAGCTCCAATCGCCGGTCATTCACTGGGTTGACTCCCCTCATATTGATGAGTACTCATATTGTACTATTTCACTGCAACAATAATCCACCTACTTAACTTTCAACCAAAGGTGAAATCCCCAGAGATTGCCACGGACAGTGGAGCTCTCAATAATCAATAATTATTTTTTTGTTATATTACTCATATGGCTGTTACCAAAGAAAATACATACGAAGAATTATATGATCAATCAATTTTTTTACAACATCAAATGCTAAAATATGTAAATATCTGTTAACCAATCCTAAAAATATCATTATTATGCACCAATATATTAGGTCAATTAATAAAAACTTTAATGAACTCTAGATACAGCTTAAACACCTAAATATAGATTTTGATATTATCACTCTTACAGAATGCTGGTTGTCAAATCTTTACACACCTAAATTCATAAATAACTACACTTCCTTCAATTCAACAAAACCTGATAGTCAGAACGAAGGGGTTGTGGTATACACAAAAAACGATCTAAACTCCGTTGTTGTAACAGAGATAAACATTATCGACGCGAGTTGTATGCAAATAAAGTACAACAATAATACTCACATTCTAGCAATATACCGCTCTCCATCGATCCATAATATTACACCATTTCTTAACAGTTTAAATAACATACTCTCTAATATTTCCTCTTCTAAAAACTTAAAAATTATAGGAGATTTCAATATTAACATACTTCCAAACAACTCACATCACCAATGCCACGACTACTTGAACATGCTAGAGTTCCATGGATTAGTCAGTACCATCAATACACCGACTAGAGTAGTAAATGAATCAACATCATGCATTGATCACATTATGGTCAAAACTAAAAGACAAACATTGTTTACAATTCAACAATTACAGATCACTACACAACAATATTCTCATTGCAATTCGACACCATCATTAATAGAAGCGATCAGTCAATCGCATACAATAATATAAACTTTGACAATTTAAAAAACATAATTAAACAAAAAATCTTGGCAAGAGCTCTTTCAAATAAAAAAACTCTGATGATGCATGGAGACATTTTGTTGAGTTTTTGAAAAATGAATTAAATAATTACATTACATTAAATAATTACATTACATCATGGATAAGCCATTCAATTATTAACTGCATTCGTAGAAGAAACGCAGTACACAAAAAATAAAGACAATCTATACGACATAATATCATTAAACTTCTATAAAAGATAGAGAAATACGTGCGGTAATGTCATAAAAAAGGCAAAATAAATCTACCATAGAGATAAAATCAAAGGAAGTAATAAAGATCCCAAAAAAATATGGCAAATCCTAAGAGAAGCCACAAATACACAAAATCCTAAAACCAAACAGGACATAAGTAAACTCTGTATTGATGGAAATATTATTGACACCTCGAAAAATCCTAAGCTCATTGCGGATCACATCAATAATTTTTTTATTAGCATTGTCCCAAATCTTGCTTCCCGACTACCAATTTGTGGAAATGGTCAATTTACTGAAACAGGTGTTCAATTTCCCAATAGCTTCATTATTCAAACTGTCTCGGGGGAAGAGATTCTAAAAATTATTAATTCTATAAAAAAATACATCTTCTGCTGGAGTAGATGAGATAACTAACAAAATTTTGAAAACGCTATCTACAGAAATCGCAGTGCCTCTAACACATATAATAAATCTAAGTATTACTCAAGGACACTTCCCCTGTAACCTGAAACGAGGTATTGTTATTCCTATACATAAAACTGGTAACAAGACAGATATAAACAATTACAGACCTCTACTGACCAGTCTGTCTAAAGTATTTGAAAAAATTATCAATGCGCAGTTGGTTAAATTTCTCGTGAGTTCTAAACTGCTCCCAGAAAACCAATATGGATTTCAAGAAAATAAGAGTACCTCAGATGCTATCGCCGCTGTTACAGATTTCATTGTTAAAAATCTCGATAAAAACGAAAAATGTATTTCAATATTCTTAGACCTTTCAAAAGCCTTTGATACAATAGCACACAGAAAATTATTAAAAAAAACTTGAAAAAATCGGTATTACGGGCAACGAACTTTTTTTTTAAAGCTACCTTACGCCAGCAATAAGTGAAAATAAATAACATTCTTAGCAACCAGTGCTCAACTGACTACGGTATTCCACAAGGAAGCATATTAGGAACGACTTTGTTCCTGTTGTATATTAATATTCAGGTGAAAATTGTTAGCTTTGCAGATGACACTGTCTTAATTTTTGAAGCTGACACCTGGCTAGATGTTTTCAACAAAGCTGAAACGGATATTAGATTAGTTTAAAAAAATGGTTAGATATAAATACGCTCACACTAAACACCGAGAAAACTAAATATGTCACATCAAGCATAAATATTACAGGTTAACCACATGACGGTTTCTTTATTAGAATACACACATGTATGAATCCCAATGAATATTGTCAGTGCCTCTACCTAAATTGAGCACACTAATCAGATGAGGTACCTCGGTCTCACCATTGATCCATACCTCAAATGGAATCTTCATACCCAAATCATCGCAAATAAAATAAGAAAAGTCATGCACTTTTTCAGAACCATTCGAAACTTTCTCGAATTGCAACACTTGAAAATTATTTATTTTGCGGTCTGTCAATCTATTATTGAGTATGGTATCATAGCATGGGGTGGTGGTACTTCATCTGCACTGGACCCAATCATAAAGGCACAGAAAACGATTATAAAAATAATCCTTAAGCTACCTCTAATTACAGACTCTAACTGAATCATTAATATAATGAGAGTATTTGACGTTCGACAGATTTACACTAAAACAATCCGTACTAATCTTTATTCAAACAAAAGTAAATACTATGAAAAAAGAACATTCGTATCACTAGAAATGCCAACTTACTGCAAAATTCCTGTAATTCATACTACTTTTGGGCAACGGGATTTTAGGCGACAAGAATTTACAACATTCTTCCGGTTAGCATAAAAAAATCTGATTCACAAAAAAATATTCAAACACAATGTAAAAAAATGGGTTAAAAGTAATGATAGGGCATTTTACCGGTGCACTCATCCAAATTCGAAATTGTTGATTCAACGATTTACGAAGCATATCTTAATATAAATATATATTCATAGGTATTTTAAAAACTATAAAATAATTTGCAAAATTACTGCCTCAACACAGATTAGCCTAGTGAGGCGGGTTATGTGAAACTTCAACTATAACTGTTATTATATTATTTTCTGTTTTACTTTATAAACCACTGTACACTCACATTATTATATTATTCATGTCTTTTAGTTATAGTTAAATTTAATTACAATAAAGATATTATTATTATTTGGTTCTGTAGAGGGGTTGTCAGGGTTGGGTGAAAAAAACAAAGACCAAAAACTTTAAGAACGGTGGGCGGATAAAAATTATTTCTTTGTATGAAAATAGGTTTAATATTTGAGCATAATATTTGCAGTCAAGTGGCAGTAGAATATAATTTGAATTGTCATCATCAAACAAAACACAAACAAATTTACAAGAAGTTTAAAGGAAAACTTTGTAAACGTCTTGGATCCTGCTTGGCTCAACGCATAACTTTTGGTCGTCTGATACGTCAATTTAAGTAACAGAAGTATGTTTTGAAATTTCTGGTTGCCATGATTAAAACATTGAACAGTTTCCCTGTTTTACAACATATGAAAGTTTGGCGATAAACTTTAATCTTTAACTCTCTATATTCAATGTTTTGTACCAGCCGTCCAAAATTACATGTTCTTTAATATTACAAAATACTAAAAACGGCAGCATTTTGAAAATTCTGAACGCAATGTAAAAAAAAAGTTATCTCTGGTGCATTTTTGGGGAGTTTTTTTTATGTTTTAAAGATTTCTCTTTTAAGGCGATGCAATGGGAAGTAATGCAAAATCATGTGTTTAGGGAATTAGAATTTGATGGCCTGGAAACATTATAGAAGATTTAATTAAATATTGCACGTAGAACACACTTTGGCCTTTTGTTTAATGAGCCATTTTTGGTGTCTTTTTTTATAAAAAGTCCTAGAAAAAAATAAAGTATCAGAAATTTAAAAAAAATTTAAAGCGCAAACTCTCCTACTTACAAACCCCCTTTCCGATATTGTCGTATTGTTCATCGTGGTAAATTAAGTTTTTTAGAATATGACCGTACAACATTTTAATAATTATGTCTGAGCTTTACAGAATAGAATAAAACACGCATTTTGGTGATGATTTTTGTGCGTAAATCGAAACATGCGGCCGATGTTAAGCGGGAATTTCAACACTGTCGCCACCTACACAAGGAGCGCGTGATTTCGTTGGAAATTTAGCCGGTGGATCGCCTTAAAATAAACTAAAATATTTCGAGTTTGGAAACTTGTCTTCCACATGATAGCATTAAATTTATTGGTTTGACCGTGGAGAAGAAATGAAGAAACTGAAAAAATATAATTTTAATTACAAATTGGATCGCAGCGTAACTTTTTTGTTCTAACAACGTCTTATGACAGGCCAATGCCTAGTTATATAGAAATATGTATTCAACATACACGAATGCTTTCATAAAATCTTTTATTTTTTATTCATATCTATTGCGGTTGGCCGCAACATAAAAATACTGTAAAAAAACTTTTTTTTTCATGACAATGTGAAGCATAAATACAGGAAAAGTGTCACAGGCTTCCATTACTTTTTATTGTGACACCATAGCATCAGCATGTTTAGTAAAGTTACTGTGATATTACATATCAATTATTAGCCATTACAAATCGCCATTATTTGACCAAATAAAAAAGCTACAATTTATTACAATGGTGAATAAATATATCTTATTATCACTGATGTCGCTTTTGGTAGCAGCCTGTTCCGGAGACAAGTATGGGAATATTTTGGACACATCTTGGGAACTGCCTGAGCCACAGGGTGTTCCCAAATCGGCCTGTGAGAGGGACATTCAGAAAGTGTACATCAACCTCCGGAACATGACCCTTTGGGCCTATGAGAGTAAATATTCACTTTTTTTAATAAAATTTAAAGCGTGCAGTTGTGTGAGCCTAAAAATAGTTAGCAAATTTCAAGGTTCTATGCACTTTGTTTCACGCTCATAAATTTCGCCAAAATTAGAGGTTGATGTATTCCACAAAATCTAATGCGAAATTTTCTGTAATTTTTTTGTTGTTACCAAAGCTGTGAATACTTAAATCGGCCCAAGAGTTCGTATAAACCAGTGATGCATAACTTTTTTAGCTGGATGGTTAATTTATAAATTTTCAATATGTTCGCATGCCGCAGGGTTTGGGGTACCTACACCATACCTACAGCCCGACATAGTTAACTTTGCAGTCGGCGGCGTCGCCAGGGTAGTTTTTTGTGTGCCATTACCGAACAAACGTCACAACTGTTCTAATCCAGTAGGTAAATACCTATTATAATCCAATAATATAACAAAATACCTACCTAAAATATCACATTTCATAATAACTTAACCCTTTAAGCCTGCTATCAAAATATGATGTAAAGTGAGATCTGATATTCTCTCTTTCTAAAACACGTGTCTGACCTTAAGAGAAAAGGAGATAGAACGTGTATTATGAGGACCGTCATTTGGTTCCCAATACGGGACAACTAGAATCGGAAGGTTTGCTTAATCTTCTGATGATATATCAAAATGTATTTAAAACAATGTAAATCACAGTTTTCAAATAAAACTAGGTTGGGCGACCTTTTTTGTATTCTGTAAAATGGAAACTATTTAACAAAGCAATCATGCAATAGGCCAAAAAATCGATACAGGCGAAAAAAATTCCATCTCCAATGTCAAATGCTCTCGATTTTTATCATCCAGAAAATTTAAAGAGATGTTAAATAAAAATTCTAGGCCAAAGGTCGAACCAAAAAATGAATGACGTTAATTTTTATTTGTTTTATTTATCCAAGTGGGCCGCATGAAAAGGTCCGCAGGCTGCGGGTTGGTCATCACTGGTATAAAGAAACCTTTAATTTAAAATGATTTTTTTGTTGATTTTACGGATTCTTTCGTAATCCTTTAACTAGCTGGGGCTTATAGCAATACCCCTCCTCATGTTTCTAACTAACTAGTACTGCGGCACTTTGGCTTTACTATCACCATCTGATGGTTTTATTTAATTGCCTGAATTTAATATTACATTTCATGAGTTTTTAGGGAAAAGGTAGTAACTGGATAAAAAAAACCTGAATTTAAAATGTTATGTGAAAGCATTTGAGGCGCGTAACTTAGTAAGTAACCATAAAAGCTTGGTTCGCACTAATATTGAACTGCGTAATGTTCTATATGAAAAGCTTTATTAGAAATGTTTGGATTATTGTGAAATCCCCTCAAGTTTCCGACATGAGCGTAAAAATCGGGGGGGATACCTTTGCCGTATTTTACGCACTGTGGTGTTTAAATATTTAACTTTATTTTTTCCACAACTTTTCTATACACGGTGTCCGGAAACTAGTGCTACAAGCGGGAAATTGGTTAATCTAGATCACATAGATAACGAAAAAAAAAAATTGATCTAGAATTTCGATATATATTTTTTTAACTTTTTATCGGCAACTAAGGAGTTAAATAAATTTTGGAGTTAGGTCTACTCTTTGACGCATTTAAAAATACAATAAACAGCCGATAAAAACCCCGTAGAAATCTGTTTAAAAAAAATCACATAAAAAAATCCGATTTCGGACTCGATTTACTCGAAAACAAAAGCTCAAATCAAAAAAGTTATACATACTACTAAATCGATTCCAAATGTGATGTAGATTCACCAGTTTTCCGCTTGTACCACGAGTTTCCGGACACCATGTTCAAGCACAACTTACTTATTTTTAAACGTTATTCGAATAACATTTTTTCGAAATACTTTTCACCTATTTTTGTATCCATTACAAATTTTATGGTCACATTTTTAGTATCATTGATTGCCAATTACACCAAGGAGTATGTAAAAATCATAATAATATTATATTATTATCGTTACTACTTCCAATGACAAAATAATGTCGACTTACAACCGCAAGAAAACAATTATGACATATTTATTATTTATGCCGTTCACTAGCCCCATGACATTTTTGAAATGATTGTAATGTCATTGTCAACCTCAACAGTGTAATAAAAATATTCTATTGTACTCGTTCGACGTTCGAAGGTTTAAACCACAAGAAAATCCCGTAATAAAATGCATACGTAGGTACTTACAGTTTGGGGAGCATTTTTTTATATATTCATAGGTTTTTTTTTATTTCGTCGTCTTCATCATTATTGGAAGAGCGCGATTTTGGTTTGATTTTAGCAACCACTGAACAAATGTTTGTAAGAAGCAGCGTTGCCATGTCTAGGGAGATTTTTTAAATCTGGGAAGAAATGGAGAGCTCAAGTACAAAGAGGGAGTTTTTCTAAGAAGAAATCTACATTGAAGTACAAAATTCTGAGGTACAGTTATCAAAAATTCCCAGAAATGCGAAAAACTTCAGAGTTTTCAGTAGTTTTGTCCAAATTTATGAGGTTTGCTTTGCACCCTCTCTCCTTACCAAGCCGAAAATATGATCATTTTTAACATATAACGCGACTCTCTAAAATCCAGGGAATTTTTCGCATTAGCAAGTTTTTTTTAGGGATTTTTGAGGATTTTACTAGGGATTTTCTATTTTTTTGACACGGCGACGCTGCTAAGTGTGATCTATTCCGATTTGAAAGAAAATTGATATTTCCAACAAATTTACCCAAATAGAACCTTTCGACTTTTTCAGCCCCAGACAGGCCGATGAAATTGATTATCTGTTCAAGAAAGAATTTCGATATTGCTGTGGCGGTTCCTAATCGTAATTATTTCTACGGCCTTTTCACGTTGGGGTCACCAATGTAAAGAGGGGTGTTTATGTATATCTGACTGTATTACCTGGTGAAGGAAGGAATTAAAACTACTCGAAATATTAATGTTTGATTTATTAAATACAATACACTCTTTCTAACTTAAATAGAAATATCAGAAGGTGTAAAACTAGACGGCGCTGGGAAAATAATGTGAAGTAGCCGTGTCTGCGAGCGGGGAGCGGGAGCACGGGCGCGCTGTTTACTGATTCCAGGGCGTAGGAATAATTATGATTAGAAGCCGCCACATCACCATTATCACCAGAAGTAAGGAAAAATTGAGCTTACTTCGGACAAACGGACACACTCACATCATCTTTGATTTATTTTTTTAGTCATTACAATAAGTATGTTTGTTTTTTTTCAGTGTGGGACGCCAGTTCCCGGACTCCTGGTGGCGTATTCGAGGGTAACCAGTACCACTTCGGCAACTGGGACGAGTGCGTGGGGGAGGTTCGGCCCCCCGACGGGAGCCAGGGGGTGCCCAGGCAGTACTGCATGGTAATGACGTTTGTCAAGCCCGTGCCCCCGACGCAGTATCCCACTGAAGTCGCGCCACTGGATAGCGCGTACAACAAACTTTATGTGAGGTTCTTATTCATGATTTTCGGGTATTTGGTATGTATTTGTGGAATGGTGATGTAGAGATTGCATGTAAGTAGGCGCTGTTTGGAAACTCGCTGCTGGCGAAAAGTGGTTAAATCGGAAAACTACGGAATTAAACACTGTTAAAACTTACAAATATATGCTTTGAGTTTAGTGGTGCATGATTTGATATTTTTTTGACATTTTGCATTGTAGGCTAAAATGAGTGTTGACCAATTAATTACATCTTCCCCCACCACTCAAAGCAACGAGTGGAGTACTCCAAGGGTCTCATTTAGGTCCGTTATTGTTTGTTTAGTATATAAATAATTAAGTTTTTTTTCCTGTTTTTTGCGGAAAACATTTTGAGAAAATATCCCCTTTACCACTGTATTTAATTTCTAAATGTGAAATAACCAATCTTATTCTTCGTATGGTGGAGGAGAGTTGGTGGAGGTCATAGTGGGATGATGAGGTTATTCAGCCAGTCGATAGCATCGGGAGGCACTTGGTTCAGCACAGATGTACCATAAGGAAACTGATGAAGGGGACATTCTAATACAATGTAAATAACCAAGATAACTATTTAACATTTTCATTTGCTCGCATTGGGTTTCGATCTCTGGATATCGGGCAAAGGAACTTATATGTTTTCCACGGAGGTCTTCTGGCTTCTCTCCAGGGTACTTAACCGTTTATTTAAAAACGGCCATGGAATTAATAGTATCAAAATTAGTGTTTTTTAATTTCTTTCAGAGGCCCCATAATTTCGCCCTAGTAAGTCGCAACATTGCCTTCTGGGGCATCTGCACCCCAGCCAGCTGCCACCCTTCGGAGCTATCGGGCATGCTGCAGGACCACTTCCATAATGAGTCACTGAGAATAGCTGACTCCAACAGGCATCCACCGGCAACCCCTGGCCCGGCCAATGGATCAGCTGACATTAGGCACGAAGTCCAAGCTCTCTTGATGCCGTGGGGATGTCAGAAACCTGATGAACCTGTTGAAGTTACTTATGGAGCAATTGGGTTTTTGTAAGTAACCATCAATAATTTATTTATTGTTTTTTTTTACAGATCATTCACACGTGAGTGAGAACAATCCAATTATAAAAAAATAACTAATGCAAAACATTCACAAAAGATGAATTATATGAAGGAAAGGAAAAAGAGAGATAAAACAAAATAGCAGAAAATAATACAAGCAAGAACATAAGAATACAATAATGTTATAGACACTTATTGGTCATCATCCAAAAGAACACAGTGTTTTTTCGTTAACCAATATCACTCTTTAGACATTTTACTGAGTTGGTGAAGTTATCCCGTTTCACCAGTATTCCGTTGATTCTGCATTTTCTGGGCCCTCTCCCATCCCAGGGCAATCTTGGCCCTGCAGGCTGCAGCCCGCAATAACCCTGCGGAACTGTACCTACTCGTCCGGTCAGTCACCTAAGGCATGAAATGCGGCTTCTTGATCTGCTACATTTTCCATCATTAATTATGCATCTTTTTCAGTAATTTAAAAAAAAAATTCATTATAAACAATTTTTTTTAAAATTGATCAGGATTCAGATGATAAATTCAATAAAATAATAAAAAAGTACACAATGCCTAAACACTGTTCGTTGAAGTTTGTTTGTTTAATATTCTTATATGAAAACAGCTTTCAATCTTATGTATCTACACAGTTTTTATCGATACTCTTTCATACAATTCGATCCTCCCATTCAATTACCATTCAAGTTAACGTTAACATTTTTAATTCCTTTCTTTCAGATAGAGATATTTTCAACATATATTTAACCTTATTCACAGAGTTAAATTTTTAAAATTGTTTGGCTTTATGTTAAATATCTTAGATATATTGTATTCCGACGTTCTCTGTACGTACTTATTTATAATTATTAATCTGTCGTTGTCTGTGAATACTAGTCTACTAGTCTAGTATTATAAATATGTTAAATTTGTTTTGATTTACAATTTTGTACCACAGTATTTGTTGACTTAACAGGTAAATTTTTCACACTCCGCAATAACAATAGGGTATCATATCTATGTCTGTAAATACTAGGGACAACTAATTGTTTTACAATAGCGTTTCGAACGATTTGGATATATTTTTGTGATATTTCCCCATATTTTTAATTCATATACCAGAGATTCATTCTGCTAGTGATGTGTAAATTCTTTCAGTGTTGCAATTGGTATAAACATTTTTGAGGTATAAATTCTGCCAGCAATTGTTCTAAGACTTTTGCAAGGTTTTTTTAAATATGTTAATCCCATTTAAAATAGCAATCCACGGTAATACCAACATAAACATACTTCGTAACTAATTCTAAACTTTCACAGTTACAAATAGTTATGGATGCAATTAAAATTATGAGATATGATATAAAGATTACATTGGAATTTAGCATTTGGAGACCACATGTGCATTAATTGTTTTTTTTTTTACATTTATTAATAATCCTGCATCATGTGACCACTTACGAAGATTATTAAAGTCAGCTTGCATTAGTTCAATCGCAACTTTTAAGTCTTTATGCGACATAACCAATGCAAAAACAAAATGTTTAACAGAAGAGAAATTTTTTTTCTTTATTGATACATACTAATATACAGTGTGGGGCCTAATATAGACCTTCGTGGAACTCCTACATTTATATTTTTTGTTTTATTAAAAGTATTATTTATTTTAGTACATACGAGTATTTTTCTAGTTCTAAAATAATCTTTAAATATTTATAATACTTTTCTGCTTATTCCAATTTTATGTAGAGTTTTTGGTAGTTTAGAGTCAATTGTGTCAAATGACATTTATAGCATGTTGTTTATTATTCAATTGATTATTTGTGTACTTGGAAAATTCTTTTAGTAGTTTTCAGTATTTATTTCTCCTTGGAAATCATACTGATTTTGGTCAATAATTGTAAAATTTTCATGGCAGTTTTTTAGTTGAGTGTCGTTCTGACCATGAACGTCATCAAATTCAAAGCCATGTTTTCCCAACTACCAACCCAATCCAACTACAAAAACCAACTCTTTTTCATTTCATTGTAGTTTTAAAATTCTACAAGAAAGCTTGCTAAAAAAATAGCTATGTACTTGTCATTTTAATATTACACTAATTAATTTCAGCATTACGATGGGATTTAACATAATAGCCGTGACTGTGGCAACTTGGTATCATTGGTATATACGACGTCTGAGTAACAATAAAGGTAAGAAACATATTCTTTTTAAAAAAAATTGTACTTCACACTCAGCACTTTTCTTTTCGTATGGTGGGGTCAAATGTGAACATCAAGATTCCTGAGCCAGTCTAGGGCTTCAGGCGTTGCTGTGTGGACTTCATCAATTTCGCTGGTAAATATATGAAGTGGACTGTTAAGGTAACAAATGGTGACCCTACGTTCACTGTCTGAAGCCCGCTGGACTGACAGTGCAATGGGGTAAGAGAAGTGGACTTTCCCATATCACACACATAACCTGGGAGGTTCTGATTATCTCTCCCAGTTGTGGTGTTACGTTCAATTTTTAGGTGTACATACTTACTCTGAAGGCTTACCTGCCTCAAACTTACAGCGGCCTTCCACCCACGGCTAGATTATTGTATAAAATGGTAGGGAATATCAGAGACTTACTCCAGTAGTGGGGGGCCCTTAATCAGACAGTATGAGGAGTTACAAATGCAATTGGAATAAAAGAGAGTTTTAAGGTTACAAGTAAGTAAATTCAATGAAGACAGTACAATGTACAAAGTGCAAGTAAAGAAGTTATTTGGTTATTGAAATTATGAGTAAACTAATCTGGATGCTAATTGGCTCTGTAACTAATATATTAATTCGAAGGTACGGCGAGCTTACGCACGTCATGGAATGTTCTTCTCAGTGACAGCCTTCAGTCTGACGGAACTCTGGAACATGGTAGTCTTAGGAAATGGATAGCTCATGGCTCGAATATATGCTTGGCACAATCGAAACTAGTACGGTGATATACAATGTGACGCTCCAACTGCTCACAGCAGCCAGAGCGCGGAGTTGGGACTTGACTCTTCACTCCATGCGTATGACCTGTTGTCTTGGAGTCCTGAACTAGAATGAATCCGCGGGGCTGCTGAGCGGGTCTTGCTTACCCCTCGGCAAGTTTTACTGCTGCCATATTTTATCGATAAGTGGGTGCATACGAGAGCTATTACCAAATAAAGTAAAGTTCATAATTCTCGTCTTCCATCGGACGAGACACAACGGCATGAATTTTACACGAGCCTAGTTGCAGGGATCGTCAGGGTTCAAATGTTATTGCGGGATTATCAGCGGTAGCAATGAGAACTCAAACTATCTCTGGGTTCAGACACACGTTTAGTTTTTTTTTTATGTCAGCTACTTGGTAGCCATGTTTTTATTTGTCTTCTGGAATAAGAGCTAAAGGAGTACACCAACTACTTCATTGCCTCTAATCTTTTAAACGTCTTATAGATTGTGAAACTCCTCGCATCGTGACCTCCTTTTCTCTCTTCACCAGTGTGAAGAAGTTGGGACAGAAAGAGAAGAATGTAGAGTTGCGGATTCTGAATGGAATGAGAGTCGCTTCCATTATAATCGTCATCTTCGGCCATCGCTTCGGTGGGACCTTTGCTGGACCCGTTGTCAACAGGAATTATCTGGAAGAGGTAGGTATAACGAGACGCCTCTATTCAAATGTCAATTTGAACATTTCATTTTAAGAAATTAATTAATGACAAAAAAATTATGTCGCAGAAAATTTTATGATTCGAGGGCACGTGTGCGGCTTTTTCACCTACTTTCAATAATCTTCTTCTGAATTTTCAGTTTGGTAATTTTTGGCCATACGACGAAGATCTTCCAAGTTGGATTCAGATCGTTTTGAGTATGGGCCTAATATATCAACCATTCAAAAGCTTCTATTTCTATCAAAGCTTGGTTGTTCCGTATCAATACTTGACTATACGTACCTACATGGATTTTCCTATATTTTCAGATGCATCTTAAATTCAGGGGTATTTTCATTTCATTCGGAGACTTGGTGGTGGACACCTTCCTGCTGATGAGTGGACTAGTTCTAGGCTATAGGCTTATGCAAGTTAATTCCAAAACTCCTCTAAACATGCCCTTAGTGATACTACACAGATACCTCAGGTGATGATATATTTCTTAACTCTGTAACGAGGATGAATGTAAAATTAAACCACGTGCGCTATACATATACACAACACACCCCCCTTAAATAAATAAACAAGTTGTATTACCTCCAGTGTAAAGTTCAGTTGTACGCCAAGACATAAAACGACTGTACTGGCAAAATTTACAAAGTCAATCTTAAATTTAATGGTTCCATGTCCTGTGAAATCTAAAATGTACATATACTTTTCTAACTAATTCAAAATAAGTGAGGTTAGTCTGAAATGTTAATAAGGCTTTGTTCAGACTGATTCCAGCATTTGCGGTGATGATAGTCTTCATCGGCCATGTGCTCCCCCTGCTGGGGTCCGGGCCGCTGTGGCCGTCGGTAGTGGGGCCGGAGGTGGTGGCCTGCAGGCAGAACTGGTGGGTCAACTTGCTCATGCTCAACAACTACGTCAACTTGGATCAAATGGTATGAATCTTTGGGTCTAGTTTAGAATGTCAACAACTGGATTCTGCTTCGATTAATTTCTTTGTTTGATCAGAGATCCAAAAGACGGTGTTTGCATATTGTAAAATGTAAAAACATAATTGATTTTTCGTACATTTGTTCATATTTTTCTTCCGGTGTAATCTAGATTTGTACAGAGGCATCCTTCAAATGTATCTTATTTTGTTCATTTTTGGCTACTCACATCCATCCGTAAAATAATTGCAATGGTGTTAGCAGCACTTAAGCATGTCAATGAGCATATTTCCAATTGTGATGTTCTGGAATACATTACGTTTTACGTCCCCATAACTTTACCAGAGCTAGGCAGCACAGGCTGTTTATTTTTCCAAGAGGCAGGACTTACCTACCAACGATCATGCCTTTGGGTAGAATGACTACACTTCTAAACTACCTATTTTCTGAGGTAGAAATTTTTTATTTAAACTTCAATCACTTCAAGATTGCAATAAATATTTTGTTCAATATGAGGCTGTTTCCCTAACTGAAATTATTGACATACCTAATATAATAATTTGATCTTTTTGTAAAATTTTATTTATGTAATATCATATGATAATCTCATATTTTGAAAAATGTTATTGGTTATACTGCTTCGCAGGATAAAAAAAATTAAAATAAAAAGGGCCCTGTGTAATATTTTTAGCTTGTCATGCGATACACCCGTTAAAGATATTTACCGGCACGCACTAGTAATACCGTTTAAAATTATTCCTAGTCATTAGATAATAAACACTATTTTAAATATGATTTAATCCCATACTCACACAAATATAAAACTTAACTATAACACAATACACAACAACACCACAAACTATATATATCAAAAATACACTTGAGAAATATGGACTAAAATCATTGGAATACATTGCCTACTTCAACTATAACAAATTACCTGAAGAATAAAGACATGTGTACGCTTCGAATAAATCTCGAAATGGTATTCTGAAATCTAATTTTATTAAAATGTTGTTTGGAAAATGATTCATTATAAGTACCGACTTTGTTCTGATAGCTTCCTGCTAAACTTTGTAGATTCTGATATATGTATACCTTTTTTCTCTTGTAAAACATTGTTTTGTATTGTTATTGTATCTGTATATTTCAAGTCTGTGCATTTATTTATGTTATTTTTCTGCTTAATATATACATTTTTTTGTTAATATTTTCATATTAATATTTTCTTTGAAAACTTTGTAAAACCTAGTATTATGTAGCAGTAATGAACAGTTCGATAATGATTGAATTGATAACTCATGGGAGTGCAACATCGTTGAATGTCACATTTGGAAAAAATAAAATTGTAGGAAAGATAATGTTATGGGTGGAAGCCACGTTCGTACGTCCAGAGTTAGGGCGGGGAAGGAGTAACACGTTGGGCGGCAGTAATATGGGTGGAAAAGGAATGCTCCACGATGGGCGCAAATATTATGGGTGGACAGGGGGAAGAAGCAGAGGTCAGGAAGGAGGAAAGCCCCACGATGGAAACAATGTCAGGCGGCAGCATTAAGGGTGACAGTATTAGGGTGTGGGATGCTGAAAGGAGGGCGGTAGGCAAGTGAGAGGCGGCGCAAAAATAACAATGTGACTTACCCGTGGATTGTATTCTAGGCGGGTTCCGGCATCGTCAGGACATTAGCTCAGTTATCGGTACAGCAAGGAGATTTCCTCTCTCTCAAGGGTCAAATGAGTCGGCCGCGGCCTTACAATTGAAGGGGAGGCGTTTTCCATTCTACTTAAATGACGAGATGGCGTACTTTCAGTTCAGAATTTATTGTAACAAGGACATGGTCATACAGGTTAATTACAGGGTATGCCAAGTTGTTGGCACCTACTCTGTTCTAGACTTAGACTATTCCTCTCTCTGATGAAATTCTAACCGGGAAAGTTAATGATGGCAAACACACAAGTACAGCACATGAAAAGAGAAAAGGGGTGGGCAGCTTACTTGATTCATGTTGGTACAGCGACGCCATAGTCGTGGGGTCGACTGAGTGGGCAGTATACAAGGAGCACAGGCATTGAATGTCTTCGCACTGAGTTTAATAGTTAATAACAGGTCACCATCTTAGGTGTTTTACAAAGTAGTATGGGAACGATCTGCTAGGGGCCTCAGACCCTCATGCAATTGATGTTTCCAATGGAGGACTCGAATAATGAAATAAATGAACCAAGCCGCTAGCTCCAACGGAACACGCTGGTGATAGCTCGGAGGTCCGGAAGAGAGTGCTGACGGACCGAGGAGTCGCTTAGCAAACTGCCTCGTTCCATGCGGCCAGTAATGATCTGTTCGCTAGCCCTCATTGGTTGATTATTGTGACTTTGGGTGGGTCGTTGTGTTATTGGCTGCCGTGTGGCGGGCTGTTGTGTTATTGGATGCCAGGCTATTGTAAACTAGAACTTATTCTAGGATCTTTCATTTGTTACGTAACAATAAATTGATTAATACATTGATAATTGGGAAATACTGGCTCTATAGATAGATAGTCTCAAAATGAAGTTAAATTGCAATAGCTTATAATGGTGATATTCTCTCTAGGACGATACCAAGGGATCATCTACTCTGGAATGTGGTTAGATTCGAAAGATAATTTCGTCTTAGAAAATTGACATGAACTGCATAATGCGGTAAATTGGAGAATTCCTTGATTTTTGTATCACTTTCCTTCCAGTGCATCGTCCAGTCCTGGTATATGCCCTGCGACTTCCACTTCTTCCTCGTATCCCTGGGGGTGATATGGCTGGCGAGGCGCTACTCCACCCCCCTGCTGGGCTTTATCTACCTAGCCTTCCTACTGTTGGCATCCATCCTGGTCCCGTTTTTCGTCACCTACTACCTGGAACTGCCTGCCACCCTTTTGTTCAATGAAGAGTGAGTTGACTGGCATTAAAATTGTCAAACATAAATAATTATTTAGACCTTTACGTGTGCTATTAACTAGTTACAATATTATGACAATGAAAAAATATGTATATCCATGTAGTGTAAAGCAACCAACAACCGGTTCTGTTTGAAGAACTCAAAAAATTACTTAGAGAAATATATTATACATTCCTATAATTCTATAACAAAAAATCTGAATGCTCTATGGTTGATTGGACTAGTCCTGACGTCACCAAAGCCCACACCACTAACTACGAGAGTTAGAATAATAAGATAACTGATTAGGGCACATGTGACGCCACTCAACCCTTTGGAACGAATGATTTATTACTATAATTCTTTTTTAGACGAACGTTCTTGGGTTACGAAGAACTTGACAATCTTTGATTTCTTTTCTTTTCACCATTTTAAGTGGACAATGGTGTTTGTGGAATGATGGAGGACATAGCTAGGAGAGAATTGGATAAACAAATTGTTACATTTTTGGATAATATTAAATTATTATCATCAACGGAATACGGGTTTAGGGAAAACTTGGGTACTGGTGATGCTATAGATATAGTAGCAAATATAATTATATAAAAATGGATGAAGGTAAAAATGCTTGGCAGTTTTCATTTACCTTCAAAAAGCTTTCCATACAATTGACCATAAAATACTATCTTTAACAGTTTGTATAAATTGGTAAAAAAAAACAGCAAAACTCTACCAATTACCTATGGTGTCCTCCAAGGAAGCGTATTTGGACCAATACTATTTCTCATTTATATATTTATTTATTTATGACAAAATCAACTCTAAACCTATTTGGGAGCTACATGTTTGGTAGAGAACAGTTTGTAATAATTGGTAAAAAAAAAACAGCAACACTCTACCAATTACCTATGGTGTCCTCCAAGGAAGCGTATTTGGACCAATACTATTTCTCATTTAATGAGAAATAGTAATGAGAAATAGTATTGAAGCCTATATGTTGGAACCCTACGATTCAATGAACTTTTTGACATATATGTGATGGTTTTTTTTAAGTTTTAAATTATTAGAATGTTTTCTTTTATCAGTTTCCTCAGGAATCCCCGCGCAAACCGAATGTTCCAGATGTCTTACATAAAAAGCCACATGAGGGGCAGCTCCTACCTGGTTGGGTTGATCACTGGATACATCCTGGTCAAGCATTTACGTCCCGGAACCAAAATTCTCTCTTTGGTATGTCTTTAATCAGACTCAATAGTTATTTTGTATACATACTTACATGCAATAAAGGCAGATTTTTTTAAATGGTCAATGAAGCTCATTGGTGCGGCCGATTAATAGAAACCTGAAAACTTCGCTAGATTATTTACCAGAAATTCACAAATTTCTGGTAAATAACCCCAAATTTTCGTAATTCTCAAGCGATACTTTCTTATTAAAAAAAGGAAGTAATATTGTACATACTAAATATTTCTCTGTAAGTGGTTTCGACAAGCTTGAATAGCCATACAATGGATTGCAGCTAACATCGTGTCGAAAAGGCTGCGTAATGTCACTCTTTTGTCCTTAAAAAAATATAATTAACAATTATTAAAAAAGACATAATATTCTTTTAAACTAACAAAAAAATATTCATCAATTGTCTTGCAAAATACAAAAAGGGGAACATAACATCACTTTTGTTATAAAAAGTCACTGTTTTTGGCTGAAACGTAACTTAATTTTCCCAAAAATTATGCGAAAATCACCGAAAAAAAACACCGTTTTTCCCTAAACATAACGTGAATTTTTCAGGTTCTAAACAACTGATCGTTTACAGAGACTTTTTGAATTTCATTTGAGACATTGTATTGATAATTGTCAAATTATTTATAATTAATTATGACCGTCTTCGAGGCACTTAAGATTCATCAAAAATGTGGTTTTGTCTGTAAACAATAATCGAAGAACTATAAAACACAAGTAAAATTAAATATCCTGAAATAGTAAGTGAAAATGGTGACTTTTGAATATCCGTGTTGAACTTGCAGAAAACGTCAATAGTGGGATGTGTAGTGGCCCTGTCGATGGTGATGGGCATTATGTCCACTCGTGTCATCTTCTACAACCCCCACAAGAGCTACGATGCCCTGGAGGCCGCCTTCTACGCCTCCCTGCACAGGCCGGTGTGGGCGGTGGCCATCTCCCTTCTCATATTGTGCTGCGCCCTCGGGGAAGTTCGTAAGTACATAGTTTCAAATAACTGAAATTAAAAAAACCCTCTCTTGTACAAAGCGTTTAACTTGACAGTTTATAGTTAATACCTTGTTAATACAGAATGTGTTATAGCTGAAAACATAAATGAGGAATAAAATATTTAACACATCACATTCATTCAACAATATAATTTTGGTTGTGGTGTAAGTACGTAACACGTAATTTCAAACATTAAAGCTTTCAGCTTCACAGATCCTACAATTACCATTACAATATCCCGTGATTTTTCACGGGTCCTGTGCCAGTGATCTAGCAAAATTCAGAAAATCCAGGAAAACCAAGCAAAATCTAGTAAAATCTAATAATGCTATTTGTTTTGGTGTTTAGCTCCCGTGAGCACCATCCTGGGCTGGTCAGCCTGGACCCCGCTGGGCCGCCTGGTGTACGGGGTCTACTTGGTGCACATGGCCGTGCAGTACCGGGAAATGGGCATCGTCAGGACCGCCAAGTTCCTGGACGTACCGAGCATCGTCAGTACACTTTAATAACGAAAATATACTGACATTCTATTACATCTTCCAAACAACATTATCTCTATAAACCTTAGGGAATTCTATTCTTATACATCTAAGGCAGCTAGATTCTATAACCACGAGGGTGCAAACTTCAAAACTATTTTCTTTCCACGACTTTTGAATTCGAACAAACAAGTCTTAACATATGACTTTAAACCTGGTAAAGTTGCCAATTCCAAGTGCTCGAGAACACCCTAAAGGCTTTTCTTTAATAAACAGGACACCATCTAAAGGAAGCAGAGGCGCTGCGATAGATGCCGCCGCTTGTGTGCAAAAATAGAAATGGCTGCCTTAATCAATAAAAATATTTGTTTAACCATGGGTAGGTAGTTGTCCCAGATTTTAATTTAATTATGCCCCCAAGATCGGTCGCCTGAAAGTCTTTCATTGCACCTGTCTTTCAATTAGAGTCTATTACTCTATGGAGAACCTGACCAATGAATTAAAAATTATAAATTACTTACACAACTTGTATATTTTTTTCAGTTTGGTTTGATGGCGGGAGACCTACTGTATGCGTTTTTGGGATCTTTCATTATTTACCTCACCGTTGAACATCCGACCAGGCAGTTGACAAACGCGCTTCTTTCTCTAGCAGTCAGGTAAACCTCTTAATTCACGTCTGGTGGAAAATGAGCCTAGTGTGTAGTAAACCTCAACCGATTTCAATATTTTGTTTTTTTTTAAGATGTAATCTTTTCAAACGTTAATGTATTTCTCACTTTGAATCTCCAAACGGGTTAAAAAATGTATACAGTGGAACGTGGAACACGCTCCAGTTGACTTGACTAAATTTCAGTAGTACTTGCTCAATGGTAAAATATCTTGTAAAGAAAGGAATGAGAGCAAAGGATATTAATAGCAAATTGAACAATGTTTATGGTAAGTCTTCTCTATCTTATGCGACAAATAAAAGATGGATTCGATTGTATAAACAAGGAAGAGAGTCCATTGAAGTTGATGACCACCCCGGGCACAAAATATTGGTAGTGACTGGGAAAACATAGAAAAAGTGAAGGAAACCGTGCTCGGAGACCAGACAGTTTCTATTCAGTGGATAGCCAATGTGTAGAGTAATCCTACATAACCATTTAAATATGAAGAAGGTGTACGCGCATTGGGTGCCTAGAATGTTAACGCCATTTGGTCGACGACTGGAAACTTGTCATGCATTCCTCGAGCTGTGTGAAGAGACTGAAGACAAGATCTGGGGTGAATTTTAACCTGTGATGAGACGTGGGTCTACTAACATGACCCGGAGTCTATAAGAATCTATTCAGTGGGTAGGATAGGGAGAAGCAACTTCCAAAAAAAAATCCAAGCTAAGCACACCTCCACCAAACCCATGACCTCAATCTTTTGGGACAGTGAAGGAATTCTGATGATAGACTACCCACCAAAAATGACTATGATTACTGGGGTCAATAAGCAAAAAAGAAGGGGTGGAGTTGAGGCAGGGTGTGAAGTTGCTTCAAGACAATGAACCCGTGTCCACGGGACAAGTTTTGAAGCATGCTTTGACAGATAGATACGGGAATGAAAACCAATTTCAACCTGTCTACAGCCCAGATTTGGCTTCATCTGATTTTTATTTATTTTCACATTTAAAAAAAAACATTTCAGGGGAAAGATTTACTGCTGAAGATGACATTAAGCCCGTCATCGAGGCTCGTTTCTGCTGAAAAGGTATAATTTTTTTTTACCGATTTTCAGATGTTGAATCAGCAAAGTGAGAAATGTGTTTACGTTAAAAAAAAGGTTAAATTGAAATCGCTTCACTTTTACTACCCTAGGGATATTTTCCATCAGATATTCCCTATAATATTTTGAATTATTTATACACTCCAATGTTACATGTCTTTTATGTTCTTCGTTAGTGATTTTACCTTTTTTAAAAGTTGATGTACGCTTATAATAAATTAATTACATTTTTTGCTTTGTATTCACCTCTTTATTATAATATACACAAATATCTACATGTTTCGAAAGCGATGCTTTGCTGATCAAGAATATAGAGAATACTAAAAATAATAATTTCAAGTATAGACAAATGATAAAAATAGAACACAAGTTGTTATATACTATGTGTGTATTAATAAAGTGGAGAATACAAAGTAAATTTTTTAATTCATTTATTAATATTGACGCCACAAAGTGAAAACCAATCTTTTGAAGAAATTATATGATGCATACTTCTTTGATTTTTTAATCTCTTTCTGCTTGCTTAATTAATATAGCCAGCTCATTGCTTTTTTTTAAAACGTTTAAACTGCGATATATTTTTGTTTTTCCGAGTACTTTTGAAGATCTTACGATTTCAGTACCGGCACTAATAGCATTGGGTATGTTAGTCCTAAATTATAAAATATATCACGCTGATGTTTAAATTTTATTTTATCTCTTCGACTCTATAATCATATTCACAATGGAAGAGTTACCGAGGTTGTGGTGCACGATAAGCCAATATATTTATCAAATCATTGTAATTTTATAATTTGTTTCAGGAAAAGTAAAGATACAGTTTACTCTGCTGAACCTTACAAAGACGACCCAGATTCGGGACACAACAATGTTGTACTATTCCTTAATGAAAAAAAAAATAACTCCGATGATTCGGAAAGCCAGGCAAGATAGGATTTGAAGAGTATATAATTTAGATTAAGCAATCTGTATTGTCAGTGTAATATTAACAAAGTTTTTGTTATTTTTGCGTCAGCACTCTAGGTCATTGCTTCTGAGGCATATATTATTAGGTAGATACGATATGGATTTAATTAAACATTTTCGGCTGAACGAAGTATTAAGTAAATGGATTTCAAATGTCATGCCATCCGCGAACGTGAAATTTTTATATTAAAAAACAACTGTATAAATGTTTCAACATTTTCATTTACGCAAAGAAAGGCCCTATAAACAACTTCAAAATAAAACTTATCGCAAAATATACTAAGTACTTTTTTATTTAATAAAAACGCCATCTAGTTTCACTTAGACCAAGCTTTGTCAGGGCAATTATAATAACTAAATGATAATACAGAGTTATCAGTTATATATAGGTACAAAAAACAATAGAGTGAGACAGTACATACTACAAAAAAGAACAGAGTATCAGAGGGAGGCAATAAATCAAAGTAATTATGCGTAAGAGGGAGACAACACATATACGCAACAAAAAATGGTAAATAACACAATATAATGGAGACATAATGAAGTCTTATTAGAGAGAGACATTTTTAAAAAATGATAAAAATGATCTATGTTGCATTTATACAAGAAAGGGAAATATTACATTTTTAGTGGAAAATACACTACTTAGCACAGAGCAAAGAATACATAGAGCTGCCCTAAAGTACTATTTCGATGAATGAAGACAAAAGTCACGTGTTACATATTTTGGCATCCACGCAGTTCCGGTATTTCTTGAATGAACTGCGTCATCATTCGACTGTCGACCATCGCCTCGCGCTTATCGAACAAAATATTTTCACTAGAGAATCGGGGATGTGCCTTAAAATATTCATGCTACCAGGGCGATACTCAGAGTATCTACTGCTGTAGAGCTAGTTGCAAATAATATACCTGCCATGTATTATTTTAATTAAATTAGGTGTGAAATAATTTGTATAAATAATTTTGCAGATTTAGATCACGCGACCTATGGGTTATATATATATATGAAGTACTTTAACTGTTAATTTATTATAATGTTTTGAATGACAAGCACTAATTAGTACTTTTTTGTCTTATATTTTGTAAAGTTTCTCAAAATTAATAAAAAAATAAATAAAAAATAGTGTTGAATTCATTAATTTTTAAAAGCATGGCGTGTTGCTTTTTCCAATAATATTCATGTTCAATGGTTTCTTCCTTATTAAATATTCACTTCTTGATTCAGATTCTTTCATTTGAAAATAAAATATTTGTTCGTTGCTTTTTATAAATTCAAATAAAAATGAATTTTAAATGCAGTACGAGTTGATCCAACACTTTACTGGACAACACAAATTTGTATGTAGGTTTATTTCTAATTACTGTAATTTTATTCTGTAGGTTATTTCTTCATGGATCAAACCAATGAATTTTTAATAAGTAACACTTTTACGGTTTTTATTATTTTGAAGAATGAAGGTTTATTGATGTTGGTGTTGTATTATATTGTAGTAGGAATCGATAGATGCCCTGAAACTTGAAACCCATTGAAGAAATTAAATCCAGTTTTCTTGATAGCATTATCTCTATATATAAAAATGAATGTTTGTCTGTATGTCTGTCCTCGAGAAAATCACTCAACCGGTTTCGCTAAAAATAGCAGTTTGTTCTTATTAGTGCCGGGAAGATTTAGAGAGTAGGTTGAATGAAATCCAATATGTAAAACTGTTGCTATAACATTTTAAAATTCATATGAAAAACACTGAATCCGCCGTGTTGTATTGAGGTTAGCCCAAAGATATACCACTTTGGTTAGCCAGAGATTACATATTCAAAAAAAGAAGGTTTGTTTGGGTAATATGGAATGGAATGGGAAAAACGGAAAACACAAGTAGGTACCTACTTAAGAACTTTATTATTTAGTTATATTTTGAAAAAATAAATGTTTGGAATGAAATAAAATTAATGTTTCTTTGTTTAGAGATGAATACTTACGCTGTCAATTCAATTATGGCACCCAAACGACAAACAAGAATTCACAACTTCATAACTTTATTTAAAAAAAAAAACCGGTACACATCAGCTAGTTTACCTGTGTTATAAAAATATATATAACCATTAACTTTTAATTATTAATTATTTTTATTGAGATTTAAGAACCTCATCGTAATATTTAATCATTGAAGAAGAAACCGGACAAAAACTGTCCTTTTAAGTACTTGTAATAATATTACCATGAAGTAATTGTAAAGGAGAAAAAAAGCTAGGCAAAAATTTTCAATTAACAACCTAATTTTAAATTGAAGCAACGAAAATCGCAGTGAGGAATAATGTTAATAAATGTTGTAAATTAATAGATGTTAATTAATATATATTTTTTGCTTTCCTTTCCAAAAGTTTATAACATAAAACATAGACAATCTAACTGGGTTTTATATGGAAATCGAATTTATCGGTTAAAAACTAGAGAGGTTTATTAATCCCCGTGTTAAAGGGTCTCCGGTCAAAATCCAAATTTCTAAACCAGATCAAAAAAGACATACTTTCTGATCGACATCTTTCGATTCCAACTCCTTTCAGCTTGAAATAATACCCCCATTGAGAATGCCATACTCGCACTGACTCCCGACAATTGGGACTCTTATATGGTGTTCACATAAAATAAGAAATGAAGATTTTCAATAATCGAGGTTTTTTCATTTGAACATTATATATTTGGAATTAAATTTAATATATAGGTATCTATTGTAAGCAGGTACAGAAACTGTGCAGGGAGAGGCTGGGCCTGCAATAGACGGAGACCGCTGAAGTAGCGAAGAACAGAGACATATTGAGGCACCTTGTTGAAGCGGGTAGAAAATGAAACGGAATATTTTGAAATAAAACAGACCCGACTAAATACTTTCCGCTAGTAGAAGCAAGATAATGAAACCGCAAGCGTAATGTCATTCACCCATACTACTGCAGATCGCATCTATGCACAGTTTCACCCTGCCCTTGTTTATACCTTCACACCAAATGCATAGCTTTCATTGGCTCCGCCTCTTTGATACTCTGTGCAGTTTGGTTGTAGCTCGGTGACAGTTGCGAAAACAATAGTCAGCGCCCCTCCTTCGTTTCTATTATCTATCTATTATTATATGGTGTTGTTTAAAATTAGACCGGAATCTCTTCAGGTGCTTTGTCGGTGGGATCGTAGATAGTTCTAAGCAGAGTGAAGTAGGACCAGGACCTTCCCAGGATCTGCAATAACAATAAGGAAATAATTTCACAAAATAATATCACGAATGAGTTTATCGTTGCTGAGGCATTGGTCAGTCGGGGAAGAGACAATTATTATGTAGAAGCCATGAAATTGTTTTCAGATTTTCGTTATTTTCCAAAGCAATTTTATTTGGTTTTTCTCGCTCGGAATTTGTCTATAGTGAGTCTAGCTATGATACAGATGGACTTCAGTTGACTGGAGCCACTTTATGAGCTTAATATCGTATCTAATTTTCTAGTGCGATATATCTAGCGAAATCTTTGTTTTACACCTGCAAACTAGTACTAGAAATTGATATGATCAGATAATAAAGAAAGGGCCCTAATTAGAATATATGTTTAAAAAACCACTTACCGATGTGAAGGAAATCAGGGATATCTGAGCAAAGCCCAAGGCAGTCACGTGCGATGATTTTTGAGCCCTGAAAGAAAGTTTTAGTAAACAATATTATGTGTCGCCACTGACAAGAATCTATTGCCAGTACGCTTGCAACACTCTTGATACCTACGCACCACCCTGTTCCCACCGCATTAGAAATTAAGGGACGATGCGTGTCACGTGGTAGAAGAAATAAAGTTTTTTTTAATTTAAAAAAGGTGTTACCGGAGACCGAAAAACTATCTAAGCACATTTTTACTCCAAATAAGCTCATGAATCACAAAAAAGTGTCACATGTTACCAATGGTCAATCAGTCGAATAACTGTCCACCCTCCCTCCCAGATCATCACTGTTTATTAGACATGGGCGAAATTGAATTAAATGAATAAATTCAATCCTATTTAACTCAACATGATATTCCACTCCTAAACTTTTATAGAAGATATAGAAACATATGTACCCAAATAATAAGAAATACCAAAGAGATCCACTACAAACAGAAAATAGAAAATTGCGATAATGATCCCAAAAAAATTTGGAACAGACTTATTAAAGAGGTCACTCACTCCCAAATGATAAAATAATTGGTTTCTCTAATAATCCCAATATTATTGTTAATCATGCAAATAAATACTTTGCAAAAATTGGTGAGGAACTCGCAAATAAAATCGGTGATAATTCTTCTAAATCCAGCATACATGACTCTAATTCAAATCGTCACAACAACTTACATTTCAATATAAAACAAATTTCGAATGAAGACACTAGAATTATCATAAATTCATTAAATAACTCATCTTCAACCGGCTTAGATGATATTTCAAATATTGCATTAAAAAAACTGTCACAAATCACCACTCCCCTAACGCATCTTATTAACATGAGCTTCCCAAAAGGCCAATTCCTGATCTGATTCTGAATTTAACCTGGAATTAATACTTAATGCCTTAGCTTAGGCCTTGCAATCCTACGATTAGTTTACGCGTGGCACGATTATTTGTGCGGTGTGCAGAACTCCATCTAACATATAGAATCCAGTGCATCAATCCATAAAAACCCGTAGTCTGTACTAGTCCGTAGCGGCAAACCCCTCTACCTAGTCAGTCAGTAATTCCGAGCAGGGCATATTCGCTTTCACAGTCCGTATTCCCTAAGTTAAGGAATTAAGAAATGTACTCCGTATTCAGTTGTGACGTCGTTGTTACTACACGTCTAGTCCGACGATATCGAGTCTGTCCATACTAGGTCCACAGGGCGCAAGTTAGTCAAGTCACTGCGAGACACTAGTCATATGTTTCTAATTCATTCTTCAATTCTCGCGGCGATTCCGTTTGTGTTAGTCCCAGTGTGGCCGTTACTTTCACAAGTCTGGTGGTAATTTTCGAAGTAATCCGTACTCAGTAGGGTGCATCTTTGTTTGGTTCATAATATTGTGTTTAAAAACGAAACCATTATTTACTACATTGAGGTGTATATACATTTTTCATATTATTTATTATCTAGTTGAGTAAGGTGGTTATTTTTGTGTTTATTTTATTTTTAAATATATTATTTCCAACATAAGGGTAATTTGCAATGTGAAAAAATCCCCTGTAAATTTTTTGTTTTTAATTATTAGATTTTTTTGATGGATTAAATGAAGAAATTCGCAAGACTAGGTGAAACCGACTGAATCGATTCACTACTGCGAATGAATCTGTCCATGTAAACGTTTATTGCTGAACAATGGTGTGTGTACCACGTGGTACAAGTGTGCCATGTGAACACTCAAAGTGACCAGTGGTGACAAGTGAAATAATTATTAACGGTCAGCACTCAAAAATACACATTTTGCAGGTTGCTAACTCAAGAAATACTACGAATGATTTATCTGTAAATTCTATACGAGTAATTAGGAAAATGCATAAGGTTTCAAAAGACAGAAATCCCTAATCTGTAATCTTTTAAGTTCTATATGAAATACATATTGGAATTTTAGGTAAAAAATTCAAAATTGCTTTGACTCGTTTTCAAACTACTATTTTCAGACGTTTGGGAGGCATTTAATAGAATTTAAAGATTATAGTATGAGGATTTTGGTATTTTGAAACTTTATTCATTTTCCTAACCACCCGTATAGAATCTCCAGATAAATCATTTATGGTATTGCTCGATTTAGCAACCTTCAAAGTGATGTTTTGGGCGATTTTTGAGTTAAAAAATATTTGAAGTGACAAAATAAAAAGGTTATCGGAGAGAAAAATACCACTTATATTTCACTTATAATTCAGGAATCACTGGTTAAAGATTGTTGGGTATGTCCTGATACACCCTGTATAATATAGTGGTTAATATTTATATTAAGAAATGAAGAATTTGAATGACTTAGTTATCAATGATGAGTGTATCAAAGTGGAAACATGATGACAAAGTCTGACAGAACATAGGGTGTTTTTCTTACCTTGTTATTAGCTGGAGAATATTAGTTTTGAAGCGAGGTCCAGCCAAGTACCAGCGGCAGTTGTATGCGGCATCCGCTATTTCACCAGTCTTCGTCATCATGGATATAAAACATAATTTAATAATGAATTGTATTTATACAAAATAAATTATTATTTTACATTTTTGTAATCATTGAACAAATATTAACAACTCTGAAATGAAATTTAAAACCGAAAAAATAAAAATAAAAAAAAGGTAACGGTTGCATCTGGGACTCAAACCCAGGACCCCTCGGTCTAGCCGAGACCAGCACTCTAACCAATTGAGCTAATGCCACCTTATCACTTTTAGTCATTTTTATCGATGTCATACTTCAATTTAAGAAGTGTGGATTTTTTTATGGGAAATAATTGAAAATGATATATGTAATAAATAATAAATTAAAACACTTATTTATTCGTCAGTAAGTTATTTTACATATTTTTGTTTTTACATGTTACCTATATAATTTCAGTATTTTCACAAAATCAATACAATGTAAATCTTATAAATAATTCACGGATTTACCACATGCATTTAAATTCATTGCCTTATTAGCATTCACGTCATTATAAAACAATATTGTAAAACCTGATCATTAAAATTGGGGAAACAGATTTCAGCTGTAAGTACTTCATAGAATAGAGAATTTTAATTATCAACTGAGAATGATAACTATATAAAGATCAAATACTGAATTTTACCGGATAGACTAAAAACTGTTTAAAAAAAAAATTCGTTATACCATTTATAAGGTGAATGTAACTCGATATTTAAAGTGGTTTTTAATATGTGATTATTAAAATATTCACAAATATTTATTTATTAAATCAAGTTTGATCTTTATCTTGTTTTCTATACCATTTATTTATTAAATAATGTTTTCTAGTTTATTTTTTATTTGTATTTTATTGTTTTTTAATATTTTTTATTGTATATTTCATTGTATTTTCAAAGTAGATGGTTTAAAACTTTTTTTTTAGATCACCGTTAGCCCCCAAATAATTGTTAAAAGTGCCTCTAAAATCGTGAAAAATCAATTCTTTAATGGCCTATATTTCATAATGTACAACAAAAATAAATAAATTACTTCTAATCCGTACTAGATATTTACTATACTTTTTGATGAAAAAAAAAGATCATCTGGTTTAGGTGAGTATTTTGGCTTCAAATCCAAAATTAATTTTTTTATGAACAGTCCGCCCAGTCGTTCCTCTTAATATGTCAGAAATCGAGTGTGTTGTTCTCACCCTATCAATGAGCATGTTTCCGTAGTAGCTGAGCATCAGAGTCTGCAACACACACGCACACAGGAACAAGAAGAACTTTATTAGATCGATGGGATTACCAACCTGAAAAATAAATAAATCACCAGAAAACGCCCAGAAAGACTGGTAACCGGATCCACATCTTGTAAGTTGTCTCTTACATAAGACCAAATTCTGCACCAGCGAAAATTTCTGATTGGGGAATCTATTCACCAATAACTTCATTCACAAACCGCGCGGCCAGTGTTAAGGCAGTTCCCAACTACTAAATATATTTGCAGTCTTTTGGGTAAAATAATAAAATATGTAAATCAATTGTAACCGAGGTCTTTTGTATGGGCTTTCCATTAATGTACAACCATTGAACATTAATGGAATAAATAGATTTCGACTTATTTTGGGCAATAAGGATTGAGAGTGGCGGACAAAAATGAAGGGAAAGATTGAGTCTATCAACTATCTCAAACAACATTATTTCTCCTCTAAATAGCGGTACTTCATCAGTATCGAGAGAGTCTCCCACTCTTCAGATATTTAGAAATACACTTTTCCGTGTATTTTAAGGCTATCTCAATAAATAGAGTAAAGCTCAACAAATGAAAGAATGCGAAATTAGAAAATGTTCGGGATTCTTCGAAATATGGGCCTACAGACTTATCCGATTTGAAGGGAACACGTGGAAAGAGATTGCACGTGACTTAGGGAAAAAAGGCCATGCCTTCTAATGCATTTCCTTTGGCTAGTAAGGATGAAATCGGATAGTCTGTAGGCCTCCTACCGAAATGCGTTTCTGCGCAACAACCATCGGCCGCATTCTCTCGTTTGTCAGACTCTACCTCATATCTGGGCTGCTATGGAGATAATGGAGACAAAGACAGAATAATTCTTACGATTGATTGAAATCCGACCGTGCAGATGACTAGAGAAGCCGCTATTACATTCACGAAAATGTCAAAACTGTAGGTGGTCTCCAGGTCTTCGCATAAACTGCAATTGAAACAAAATATAAACTCGGTGACCCCGTAGGTTTTCTCCGGAACTTTCTCTCATCTATTCACGCAGTTCGCATGTTACCTACTCCTACCAACTTGCATCGCCCCAAACTATGGCCGATGGCAATTAACTGCCGGGAGCCAGGACCATCTGAGATATTACTCCTAAAGTAGAACAACAGCAACCCGGCCGGATGGAGGAAAACTTCACCCGAATGGAAAGCCGGGATCTATCGGCATTCTAACTTCAGACGGGTAATTTGTCTGCATTCATATTTAAAGTACTTTACTTCGTATTATTGTTGTAATATAATAAATCGAAGTGTTTTACTGGTTTTATTAAAATAATCCATAAAAGTTAACTTGTGCGTGCAAAAATCATTTAATTTTCATATAGTGGAGATATACTCATATAGGATTTGAAAATGGAGCTGGAAGTGAAACTGGCTTCCGCTCCTCGGTAAAACCTACCTGAGAAGTTTTTGATGCTTCTCTATTATTCTCATCAGCTTCTCGAGGCATACTACATCGTCCAATTCCTCAATATCAGTATCGGTGTCAGGTTCTGCGATGACGTCGCGCAGGTCCCCCTGCAGCAGGTGAAGGAGCATGCAGATGTGAGAGCAAGACGTTTGAAATAGGCAGTCGACTCCTGTTATCGCTATAACGGCTATCAGAGCTGTACACGAAGGAAACAGAAAAACATATTATATTGTTGAGGTATTGAACCGTGTTATGCTATCCATTCGGACAGCTTTGCAACGTCCATCATCTGTGGAGATCGGTGACTCAAAATGTCATTGTAAATTTCTGATTGAAAAAACGAAATATATTTGGAAGCATATATTATAAAAATACCTGACCAAGATTGATAGATGAAAAGGAAATGGTATATTCCATTGGCGAGTGAATCGAATGGATACCAGATGAAATACGGCAAAGTATTCTGATAATGTCCAGTCGTTGCGAACTCAATGGACATAGGGATTATTGGATTCAGGTTGAACATGAAGATCAGCACGATAAAGATCACAGCCTCACCTGTAAGCAAGCACACAAGAGTACAGATTGAACTATACAAATAATAAATAATTGAGATTTCCAACTTTGCCTGAAAACTTACTTGTACTAGTTAGGTAGACCGTCCTGAGAGCTTTAGTCATTATAAGTTGATTCTCCTCTGAGATTTCTCCCGTCGGCCAGAGGGCCTGAAGCTCATTTACCAAATCTTGGATCATGTATCTGTGGCTCGTAGCGGCATACATTTTACTTAGACCTAAAAATAAGCTATGTCAAAGACTGACCTTCAGTCTTACTGTGTGATTACCAACAACAGAATGCACGTTGAAGGCCTCCGAAATATTTATCAAATGTATAACGTAAATAGAATTCAGTTACGAAAGTTTCCACATATCTAATCGGATAGCTATTTTTCTACTTGAGTAGTAATCGTTTCCTGATCAATGAGTCCAGAAGGCAGTCGCGCCTTGCACATCTATTTTATTTTAAGCCTTATTATGGTCAGGATATGGTTGAAATCGCGACAACTGCCTGTTTTAAAGCCAGAAAATAATGAGTCTAGTTTTTGGACTGTTAGTTCGTGGTGGAATTCCATTGTATTAGAATTGAAATTTAAGACACTTTTGTACTTTCTTCCACTTATTTATTATGTTATTCCACTTATTATGTTATATTCCATTATATATTATATATATTATGTTATATTCCACTTATTTATTACATACTTACTTATAAATAAGTGGAAGAAAGTACAAAAGTGTCTTAAATTTCAATTCCAGAAAATAAGATAATCCAATAAAATAATAATTCATACAGACCCATCAGACAGAAGCCAAGGCACGGAGCAATGGCGGTCACCTCCATCAGGCTTTTTCCCAAAGACCCTAAGAAATACGCAGTCTCCCCAGCGACGCTAGACACCAGCTGCATACAAGACACTGGGAATAAAAGGTACTGGGACAGCCACTTCAGTCCCACAGTCCTGTCTTCGTATTGCACGCGGAGTCCAATAATCTTAAGAAGCCGCTCGGCCAGTTTTAAGGACCTTTTGAAATCATCGATTTCCTTTGGCCCTTCATAATATGGCATTGGTTGGTCTTGTAACGCCACTTGATTTTCATTCATCTATTAATTTGACGAATAAATTAGTGAATAATGTTCCCGTAAAAAAGCTACTCAGTACTGCTAAATGATAGGACACTGAAAATCACGAATAAATGGGTGACCGATGGAAGCCACCCGGAAGAAGTGAACTGATAGTCTGGAAAAAGATTGAATCAGGATGGGATGGCCTGACAGGAGACAAATGGTGCCGGTGGAGAACAAACATAATTAATCTTTTCTTTTTCACTAGCCATTATAACCCCCGTCACAATACATTTTCCTTAATTTAAACAGTATCATTCTACATTAAGTCTTAATTAAAATTAATTTACCTTGGTCATTGCCACCCCCTTTCTATCAAAAGATATTATGAGTGCTGCCGTTGATCTTAACTGATTTATGTTAAACGTATCGAGGATTTTATTTATAAATGGCATGTTTTTTTTCCCACATTAAATATGTACGAGTATTCATTTGCCGCAATTTCTTTGACCAGTTATAAATTATTCTTTCGTGCTCAACTTAGTTTTTAAAAAATTCAATATTTATGATAAAATGCAGAAATATCTATCATCTACCCCGTGGCGTGTGTTAATATTATTTTAGATTCTCACGACTAATATTATTATGTTGATTTATTAAGCCGTGTTGTGTTTCCTCCCCTTCTTGAGATAACATTTCGGACAAACTTGACTTGTTTCATCATCGAGCGGATGCTTAGAGTTTAGACATGTATATATTTTTAACAAGCTTTAAACCCTACGTTTTATAGTACAGACCTCACCATTAAGCCTAATTTGTGTTGTAAAGCGCGTTAATTGGTTACCCGTTGTTAGTACACGTTGTAGTATATTCCTCCGACTGCTGGTCAAGCGTTCTATCCACAGAATATAAGGATGTGTTAGTTTAATTCTGTTTCAGTGATACTGTGTCACAGTAGTAGGTCACCATTATTGGGGCTTATTTTTATCACTTCTGGAAATGCCCTCCAAACACCAGGAAGTGTTAACTCACGGTGTTTTTTTCACAAAAACGGTGCTGTACAAATCATGGAAGAAAGAGAAGAAAGAATAAATAATCCAAATATTATTATTTGTAATATTAGTGTTGGATGGACACGCCTTCATTCCCATCGCTTTTGTATTCTACACGATCTTGATTAGTTTTTGGCCTTCCCAGTACTTCAAAACCGCTTCAAATCCAAATAATTTAGAAAATAATACTAAAGTTATTTCAAATGCATGGTTACTATTTTATAATTTTGTTATTTTTAAATATTTTCGTATTTTGCTTGCATTCTCTTCTTTAATTTTTTTCATCTTTCTTCTTTCTTTTGGGAATAGCATATTTGTGCATTTGAACAGTGTTGAGGCAAAAGTTCGTCTCAACGTTTGCTCAATAGGGTTGAGAAGAACAGCCGTAAGAGGTCATCACAATTACTTTAATCATTTTT
Source organism: Halesus radiatus (assembly GCA_022606495.2). Lineage (NCBI taxonomy): Eukaryota > Metazoa > Arthropoda > Insecta > Trichoptera > Limnephilidae > Halesus > Halesus radiatus. The sequence continues at coordinate 322,805 of JAHDVE020003274.1, forward strand.
TTTACCACACTGAAAATTAACAGATTTTTCATACGGGAGTGAGAACAATCCGAATGTAAAAACAAGTATGAAGTTCGAAGCAAGTAATGAAATGACCTACAGATAGTAATAAACAAACATTATTTATTGCAGAATAATTTTGATTTAAAAAATAAAACAATAACTTTGTTTTCCATCACTTTTATTTATACTTTAGCCGACCGGGTTTCACTACTTCCGTAGCTTCTTCAGGGCAGTATACAACTAAACTATGAACTAAGATGCACATGTATTATAGATTGATACAAACAGGCGAGTGAGTCTGTCTAATAAGTTTTTGTTCAACAGTACCCCCCCTAATAATAATATAATAAATAATAATAATCAACCATACCAATGGTGTAGAATCTTATATATCAATAAATTTTCTCAACAAAGCGTTAAAAACCTTTCGTCAGAGATTAAACCAGCATTTTACACAGACAATAGTTTAGGTAAAGTTTTAATTAATGATAAAGATAAAGAAGACAGTTTAGGCCACTCGGGCATTTATTCACTTCAATATAATGATTGCCCGGCGTTCTATGTAGGCAAAACGTCGCGTAATGTTAATATCCGGGTAAAAGAACACTTAAGATACCCAAATAATAATGGGTTCTCCGAATTTGCTAACCATCTCTTAGAAACAGACCACACATTCAATAAAAATACAGGCACTAGTTTACTACATAAAAATGGAACCGGCATTCGACTGGATAACTTAGAGGCATTAGAAATAAGGAAAGCCAAAAACACTAATAGTAGACTCATAAATAATCAAATATATTTAAATAAAAGTCCAATCCTTAAATTATTCCCAATAAACAAAGCACACACCCTTCCAGGTCAGCAGGTACCTGCTGATCTCCCACCCTTAGCCATTCACTCGCCTGTTTGTATCAATCTATAACACATGTGCATCTTAGTTCATAGTTTAGTTGTATACTGCCCTGAAGAAGCTACGGAAGTAGTGAAACCCGGTCGGCTAAAGTATAAATAAAAGTGATGTAAATCAAAGTTATTGTTTTATTTTTTAAATCATAATTATTCTACAATAAATAATGTTTGTTTATTACTATCTGTAGGTCATTTTATTACTTGCTTCGAACTTCATACTTGTTTTTACATTCGGATTGTTCTCGCTCACGTATGAAAAATCTGTTAATTTTCAGTGTGGTAAAAAAATGATTAATGTAATTGTGATGACCTCTTACGGCTGTTCTTCTCAACCCTATTGAGCAAACATTGAGACAAACTTTTGCCTCAACACTGTTCAAATGCACAAATACGCTCTTCCCAAAGAAACTTATGATCAATTTATGAAATCGATTTTTCCGCTCAACAGAGAACTGCCTATAAAAAGTGTCAACAGGGTGAAAAAATGTCACTGAAATATCAAATGCCTTTATTAGTTTACGATATATTTTACACGATTCAAATATTGAATGACAAAGATGTATTTCTGTTTTCGAATGTCAAAAATAAGTTTGTTTTAAATATAACTGAAGGGAACCTAACTTATTTTACTTATTATAAGTTACATTTTGTCTTGTTTTTCACGGAGGAGAAACATCAAATGATGAATGTACAAAACGAATAACGTACTTTCGTAGCATAAGCAAAAGTCAAGCTAACAAGAAATAAAGATTCTCCAATTATATTTATGTAATTAAAGAATATGTAATTCTGAGTAACCGATACAAACATTGATGACAGATAAACATTAAAGTTTGTTGCAACACCCTTCGGTATTTTGCAAAACGGAAAGGAAAAAGTTGAATGTTTTCATCATAGCAGTTGAGGTTACCCACCACTTTCCCACCCCGATATTAGTAACTCCTTCGGGGTGCACGCTAAGGACTCAATTTTTTATTTATTAAACGAAGTTATAATTTTTTTAAAGACTAAACCCTCAACTGTTCCTGCACAGCTTTTGTAAAAAAGGGGGTTTAAAATAAAGATTTTTTCATTTAAGTTTAAACAATATTTATAATTCATTATAATCATTATCATTAGTTCAGTGGTTGGTTTTAGTTTGCTCATGAATATAATCATATCCACGAAATCAATAATAGTTTTTTTTGTTAATTGAACAACAATTAATTATGTTTAAAACTCGCCAAAATAAAAAAATAAAAACATATTTCAAATACAAAATCGACAAACCATACAAATGCAACACCAGAAAACACGCGAACCTCTGTGACGTCAGATGCAGAAAAAGTAATGGTGCCAACCAAATAGGGCATTTTGATGCTATGGTTTTTGAATTCACTTTTAAATAACGATTTATTAATTCTACGTAGAATCGTGTATAACAAAACTTATACATTCAGAATAAGCATTTGCTGATCTATATGATTTTTCATTTAAGCCATAATATTTTTCTTTGGAATTCCATATTAATGAGAAGATTTGTGAGACACTACAAAAGATTACCTTTTGATGATCGCCGTGGAGAACAGAGTTAGAGCGGGTTGTTTCATAGAATTTGAAGGATTCATCAAAAGTTCAAAGTCAATATTTAAGCTCTGTGAATGTTCTATCCAAGTTCTGTTATTATTACATTATTGGCCAGTTGTATTACAGTGATTGAATAATAACAGAACTTGAATAAAACATTCATAGAACTTGAATTTTAATTTAATGAATCCTTCAAATTCTGTGAAACAACCCGTCCTTAGTGTTAAGTTGTAAGCTTGGGTTAATAAAAGATAAGAAAATGGTTTTCCATATTTTTATTTTGCCACATTTTTTTTCTTACATTATTTTTTTTTGTTCCACCATTGAGTGTAAATCAACATACCTACTTAATATAAAATTAGTGATGATTTTAAAAACATTTTATTTTCTGACAATGATTTCTATGGAATTTTTTTTCACAATCGAAAATGGTGAAGTCATAGTATTCCATCAACACAATTAACAATATAAAATATAATTAAATCCACAACACAAGGAAAATTCAACAATTCAAAGAAGTGCAATTCTTTCTAGCAATTACTACTATTAAAATTGATTTAATATGGATACAATGTGACATAGCGACAAGATATATATTTTTTTACATAAGGCCGAGTTCACCAGTTATATACATATATTTCTAGACTCAATGGTTTATGAAGGAAATTATCTACACTGCAGAAAATAGGAGCGTTGATCTAAAAAGTCCAGAAAAAACTGCGCAATATTCGTGAAACTAGAGCTTACTGTTTGATAATATAGTTTTGGAAACATAAAAAACGTTTTCCGCTTATAGTTAAGATTCGGTGAACAAATTTTGTATAAACGGAATGATTTTTTACCTTATTCAAACATAACTACAATCTAATATCTAATTTGATAAGAAGAATACCTGTTCAATAATTTTTTGAAATTTTTTTCTATTGTCCAGAAATTAAAACACCTCTCAGGGGAGCATGACCGCCTTAAAATTGTCAACATTTACAAGATAAAGGTTTTTTCAACATTATCTGTGAAAGTTGACTTCCGCTAACACGCCTGCAAATAGTAATAACGTTTGACAGTTGACATCGACAAAAATATAGCAAGTACTAATAAACATCATTTCCCCAGAATTCCGCACGGAATTGAAAATTATTGGCATATTAAAACAATTAACATTCAGGGAAATGGAGTTTCGACAGTTATTCTGGATTATTTTAGTTTTTGGTAAAAAAAAACAATCTGCAATGCCTAAAATAATTCACAAAATCAATTTATGAAAACAAAGCTGTCCGTAACTTCTGTCTGCGTGTACGCCATAGATAAAATGTTTCAGTGTTTCCAGTTGCCATTGCAGGCTGATATTTTTCCAGACATTTAAAATATCGATATATTATGCAGCGCAGGGTGTGCTACCGATATTGATAAACTATCGTCGATTCTGCTTAGTTGTCTAGATGGCCATGCTAGGCCCCGGGGTATTTTTGCAAGATTGTGTGTAGACGGTGGTCAGAAAGTATTAGTTCATAATATGTTTGAATCGTGGGCCCTATAATTATTGGAAAGCTTGTAAAGAATAGCTGTTGAGTATGCGGTGGGATGTTTAGAAGGGGAATTCGGGGTGCTTGTCCAGTCCCTTGAAGAAAGCGAAGTCGCACACTCGCCCATTCTCTCCCTGGTCCAGGGTTTCTATCTTCTCCATGTCTTCAGGAGATATTTCAAAATCAAATATATCGATGTTCTGGAAAGATAAAAAAATCGACTTAGTGTATTGTGTATCATATTTGTGTATCGTGTTGTATCATAGTGAAAATATTTATTTTTGTGTGAATACCGCACAAGAGGCCTAATTGTTTGGGAGCAGTGGGACTGTGACATCCCCAAATGGGATATGTTGTGAAGCTGAAGGGAGCGGGGAGGGTACCTGTTTTATTCTATCAGCATTGGTGCTCTTGGGAATGGCTGCGATCCCTCTCTGGATGATGTGACGCAGAAGGATCTGTGCCGGGGTCTTCTCGTACTTCTTACTTATCTCTAGGATCACAGCGTTGTTGTGAAGGTCGGGAAGTTCACGTCTAGAACACGCAATACCAAACATTCATATATGGTTTATGGAGGCAAGAAAACAATACTTCTCCTAACATTTCCCGACTATCTCGGATACTCGACCGAATTAAGATATTTCTTTATAAGGTGTTTATCGAATGTGTATTAGAAATCAAAGCATGAGCATCGATTGTATATTAGAAATCAAAGCATGAGCATCGATTGCATGTTAGAAATCAAAGCATGTGCATCGGTTGCATGTTAGAAATCAAAGCATGAACATCGATTGCATGTTAGAAATCAAAGCATGAGCATCGATTGCATGTTAGAAATAAAAGCATTATCATCGATTGTATATTAGAAATCGGAACAAGAGCATCGATAGAAAAATGTATTTGTTTTAGTTTGGCAAAGTTGTAATTTCTATTTTTTAACTTGAATCGCCAAAGATTTCGTAAAACTTTCACAAGAATTCAATCTCAATTTTTTTGTTTGTTTGGGATCGTTGAACCTTCTCAGGAAGTTTGGATTGCTTTATCACTTTATTTGAGCAATTGTCACCACAGCTTTAAAGCGACTCTGGAGATAGTATATTGAAGAATTCGACAACACGATCAGGGTTCGATTTACCAACACTTTGAGGTATTTCAAACATTCGCCACATTTAAAATTGACAACCATAATAATATAACCGTTATGCCAATGTGATGAGAGTTGTAAATAACCCAACCTTCTACACTTACAAAAGGGGTCTATGGGTCCGGTTGAGTCTCCACATGACGAATCATATTTTAACCTACGTCTTTTGAATCAATCACATATCAGAAGACTACTGTGCATCGCTAAATACTTATAATATTGTGCTTCAAATAGTTGCTTACTCGAACCCGAGCTTCTTCATGAAGGAGCCGAGCCCTCGGGAGCCCAGCGGCGAGTAGGCGGTGACGGTGATGTTGTGCTGTCGGCAGAATTCGATCAGGGGCTTCTGTTGGAAGTAGGCGTGCACCTCCACTTGGAGGTTGGCCGGCTTCACGCGGGAGTTGTCGTGGACGCGCTTGATCTGGCGCTCGTTGAAGTTCGAGAGGCCGATAGCTTTGGCCAGGCCCTCGTCTGCGAGCTTCTCCATTTCCTGGAAAGAGAATGATTTCTTAAATGTAGTCATTTGGTGAACTTTATTAACTCTTAACTGGTATGCACATACTACTTTGAAAATTAAAATTTCACGTGGGACCATTGTAAGATTTTATACGTTCCAAAGACTGAAGAGCTGGACATGTTGAATAAATTACCAGTTGGATGCTCCAGTGGAAGCAAATCTAGATGCTGACCAAGGAAGAGGTGGATAGGTTGCGTGGAAGAGGACTAGAGCCAAATGGGGTTGGACCGAAGCCACCATAGAGCATTTGTGGAAAAGGCCTGTATCTACGTTACGATAATGATGTTATGCATACATTCGACAGAAAAACTCAGGTTCTTAGCCCTTGGCTGGTACACACGAAAAAAATATATCTATAATTGTTACCAAACTAAATAATTTAATATAGTGAATAAAAATAAAATTGTTGAAAAAGTCTAGGTCTAATACCTACTGCAAAGACACCACAAACTGCAAAGTTAAGTGTATTAATTGTTATCAAATTAATTGTTTTCCTTCCTCTCCTACTACTGAGCTTCAAACTTGGTTAAGCAAAACCGATCCGGGGGTCAAGTTTTTATCTTTTGCGTTAGCTAATGCAAGTTAAATCGGCCAAAAAGAACACATTTTGACAGTTTTCATAAACGCATGGTCCTCTCTTGCTTGTGTTACGGATTTATATCTAACATAAACACAAACTTCAGCTTGTTAGCATGATACCGACTACCAAACTGTTAAAATGTGTTGTTTATGGGCGATTTAACTTGTGTTAGCTAACGCAGAGGATACAGAATTAAGTCCCAGGTTAGGTTAGGCCAGGTCAGGTTAGATTTGTTTCTTTTCAGTTACCCATGTTAGGTTAGATTAGGTAAGGTATGGCAAGGACTTCACATATTATGATTTTTAACAACAAAAAATAACCGTACCCTCCAGATGGCAATGTGATCCGTGTTGGGGTCGATAAGGAATTCCCCGTCCTCGTTGGTGGGATGCAGGTTTCCCTCGGTATACTTGAAGGCCCAAGGGGTGTGGACCAGGTACAGGTCTAGGTACTCCAGTTGGAGGTCGGTGCGGGACTGCTCGAAGAACTTGCGCACCAGGGAGGGGTGGTTACCTGGAAACATGAGCAGTAGTTATCAACAATATTACTAAGGGGAATGGGAATGTCCATGATACGGATGGTCTATGAAGTGAACACTAATGACATCCTAACTCTGGCGATTCGTTGTTAGCATTTTTATAATGTTAATGTAGCAGTACCTACTTGACTACCTATAGATCAGAAAATAAATATACTTATAGGCTACCTATAGCCTACACTAGGGATGAAGAACCATTTTATCCATTTATTCACTGGCCACGATGCCGGTTACCTACAGCTTGGCATGGTTAACTTTGCAGTCAGTGTAGCCCATAGGCATATACAAGTGGTGTGCATTACTCTATGATTAAAGGTAGGCTGCAGGTAATTTTTCAGATTCGGGTGTGAATAATTGTGCAAAAAACATTTGAAAAGGTCCATTTAATTATCATCTTCCACTGATTGTTGTGTAATGGCCAACTGACAATTACTAAGATAAAAATAATAATGTAAAAGTAAGTAGTAAAAAATAAACAATAAACAGTTATGTTGGACGTGTTCCTGAGTGAGCTCGGGTCCAGCACTCACTGAGGAGTGGCGCTTGATGTAGAGCGAATGAACAAAGAAAGGAGTGTAAGGAGAATATATGACGCAAATGTGAATGGAAGAAGAAGCAGGGGACGCCCGAGGAAGACATGGCACGATCAAGTGAACCAAATAAGTCGGAATAATTGAAGAGAATGTATGAGACGATGTATAAATGTGAATGAAGCAAGAAGTGTATGCCAAGATTATATATTTTGGCTAAATTAAAACGCGCAAACTCCGCAATCAACTATCAAACAATGGCGGCGGACTACTAATGCTATCTATAAAAAATAGGTAGAACTGTTCACTGAAATATTTCTGCGGTCAATTCCAAACTGTCCAAATCTGCCTCCGTCCAAAAGTGTACCCTTCTCCCCTGCCTATTATAAACCAAAAAATGAACCTACCTAAAATATTGCATAACATAATATTATCTTAAGAGGAACGGCTGCGCGGCCTGTTTCATACAAAACTTAATTTTTGATTTGAGGCCAAAATATTCACCTTAACATAATGGTCTCTTTATTTATCAAAAAGTATAGTAAATACCTAGTACGGATGAGAAGTAATTTATTTATTTTTGATTTACATTATGAAATATAGGCCATTAAAGGAATCGATTTAACAATTATTCTGAGGCTAACGGTGATTTAAAAAAAAGTTTTACCCCTTATACTTTAAAAATATAATGAAATATAAAATAAAAAAAACATATTAAAATTAGCATTATGGTGGACTTTAAATTAAATTACAAACGATCAATTTTCGTTGGAACACAAATTTGCAGTAAATAATTTAAAATATCGATCCGAAAAAAAATAATTTTTTTTAATGTTTTATTTTTACTTACGTAATCATATTTACATAAAAAATACGATAATTCTTAAAAATATACAATCAATCCGCAAACAATTTTCTAAGTTGCCTCTAAAATTATGAAAATTGATTTTTTTCCATGGCATATAAAATAAGTTGGTCGCGCTTTTTTTTTTGTAAAACAGGAATCGTTAAATATTTTGATCATATCTCTCGGACATCCGAACGATTCCTATTTTAAATAAGAAATATGAAAAGTCACTTCCGTTACTTCTATGTTTTCAGAGACAACGTTTGGTAGTGTACTCCTATAAAATGAACCCATTAAAAATATCAGTTTTAAGGGTGAACAAATTTTCGACTGTATGTGCTAGTGTTATAATAAAATATTATAGTTTTATAAGTTTCATGAAATAAATCAGCTTTAAACATGCAATAACAATGTATTTAATTATTTACATTTCGTATTCTGTATGTGCACCCACCAATTAATCTCAATATTTAAAAACATTAAGAGTATTTTTCTAAAATATTTAAATGAACGCCATCTGCGAGCGCGTATCATTATAATCATGTGTCGAATACCCTTAATGGCAACCATTTACCAACCTCCTGGCGGCAACTTTGTGGCAATGAAGAGGTCCTCTCTCTTCACCTTTCCGGAGTCCAGCCACTTCTTAAGGACCTTCCCAATGGTGGCCTCATTCTCGTACACCAGGGCCGTGTCGATGTGGCGGTATCCAGCTTCTAATGCCTTCTCCAGGGCGGCCTCCAACTCTTCGTCTGTTGCCTGAAATTATCAAATTATTATTAATTATTGTACATATCGTGTTATCTGTGCAGGCGGTGAACAGGGGAACTAAAGACGCCTTGTTTATTGTTATTTTATGACTGGGTTTCATTAAAGTAAAATATTTTTGACCGGGGTTCATTAAAGTAAAATATTTTTGACTGGTTTTCTTTAAAGTAAAGGATTTTTTATTTTATGATATGGAGTGATTCAAGTGGAAAAACCTATAAAAAGTGACGTTTGAAATGATATTCGCAAGGTTATGGCTTTCAGGGGATTTGAAAGCCTGTAAAAAATTCAAAAAGATTCCAGCATTAGGATGAGCCGCCGCCAGTTACATTACTGGTTTTGCGAAAAATAATTACTAATAAATATTATTAAATAAATATTGTTTTTCTAACTCTGTATTGAATTAGAATATTCAAATCATAATTTGTTATAACAAACAAAGCTTTCTAGTGATTTATTTAGCAACGGTATCCCTTTCCCAACCTTCCTCTAGTTCAGCTATATTTTCAAAGTAGAAGGGGTAAAACTTTTTTTTACATCACCGTTAGCCCCCAAATAATTGTTTAAGGTGCCTCTAAAATCGCCAAAAATCAATTCCTTTAATGGTCTATATTTCATAATGTAAAACAAAAATAAATAAATTACTTCTAATCCGTACTAGATATTTACTATACTTTTTGATGAAGAAAAAAATCATTAGGTGTAGGTGAGTATTTTGGCCTCAAATCCAAAATTTAGTTTTGTATGAAATAGGCCGCGCAGCCGTTCCTCTTAACTTGTATGAGATTTCCAAAAAAATCAGTTGAAAAAAAAAAGTTTTGTTAAGTAAAACATTATTAAATGTTTTAATTGATTAAAACAATTAATTTAGTGTCCCAGACTTGTGATCTAGGTTTTGGTTCAATCGCAATTTTTAGTCCCCCAAAGCACTTTTTACTTTTGATCGCCCCTTAAGCGACATAAATCGCCCACTGCCCATATTGCCCACGTTGAGAATCACTGATACAACCTATCTTTGTTCTGCACTATTTATTCCGACTGCAATTGAGACACTGTCCAATTCCGAAGTATTATCATCTTAAGGAGGAACTATCTAATTCCGAAGGATTTCGATATGCGAGGCCGGTAACAATTATTCAAACCGAGTTAGTCGTTTTGTTAATGAGTGAAGGTATTATAACATAATAAATATGATAAATAATTAAATCAATTGAAGTATTTATGCGAGTGGTTCAGTTTCCAAGGCTTTCCTGGCAGGTGTTTACTTAAATGATTAAAAAAATTGAGGACGTGTTGCCATAAAAGCCTCTTTTTAAACAGGATACAACATAAAATAGGAAACTCACTAGACCACCAAATATATTGGAACCGGTGCCACGTATTGCTTCTCTTATTTCATAGCTTTTCAGCCTTTATGTTGGTACTGCACGCCACTTACTGTAACTTTTAAGTATATAAGATTTTCAGCGAATGAAAAATATAACGAATTGTTTGCCAATTCTAACGAAAATGGGTTATATTATATTTTTAAAAACATTAAACATATTTATGGTATCATTAATACCCAGCTCAAGCGCACAGAGACGGTCAATATCAACAAGGAAATCCAGTGAAAAATATTATAGCCTAAAAACTATATATAGATCAACAAACGTCGATTCTGAATATATTGTACGTAGAATTTAAAAAAAACGTTATTTAAAAGTGAATAAAAAGCCATCTCATCAAAACCATTGAAATGACGTCATGCGGTTGTTCTCGCCTAAATTTTTCCTATATAAATTAATTCTGTGTGACCGCATGACGCGCGTGTGACGTCACGCGGTCACCGATACTTACCCCTCGGATTTCGGCCGTTTTAGCGGGTTTAAAAAAATCTAACTTATGAATTAATAATAAATAATTATGAATTATTAGAAGTTTATTGGTAAAAAAATATAATGAAAAAATGGACCGAAGTTTCTTATTGTCAATCCCTTCAATTGCCTGTGTAAACGATCAATTTGCAATTGTTAATCGCATCTATGACGTAGCCACTATAACCCATTATCACCCTGGTGAAATACCACCATTCAGAATTGAAACATTGCTTTAGCCGTGTTTGGTGACCAGATCTGAATAGCCAGGTATTTTCCCACCTTCCTCTTCCCCTTCTCATTCCCCTCCCCGCTACCTTCCGCCTCACAACATTCCTCGATTGGGGATGCCATAGTCTCACTTGCTCCAGACGTTGGGAGCAGTTGGGACTCTTGTGCGGTAATCACATTAAAAAAACCGCTGACAATTGATTTTGACCATCTTCGGGGCGCTTTACATCTTAAATCTTCGAATGAAACAATGTGATAATGTGATATTATTTTGGTCATTAGTATGGAGGGCCGTCAACTTATTTATTATTATTCTTTCCTATTACTATGTATCAATACAGTACATCGCTTTATGCAAATCTAATGAAGTGATATAAACCTATATAAGTGTGTTGAAGGCGTGTTCGTGTGCCTAAATCAAGTTAATTTTTTCCTTACTTATGAGAATCGACAGATAAATGTGTTATGTTATGGTTCAAGAGCTGCAATTTCGATGTATTATGGCAATATATAGCTTAGATTCTCGATTAAATTATAGTTCAGTACAGTAAGGTAGTTATTTTATTTAAATTTTAAATAAGACATACAACGAGGTTGTACTCCCATAAGTTATCAATTCAACTCATTATGGGACTGTCAATTATTGGTACATAATATTAGGTTTTACAAAGTTTGCAAAGCAAATATGTGTATGAAAAGATACGAACAGAAATATATATATATATAAATGGCGTTAAAGGTAGATCAACATAGGTCATTAAAATCGTAGTAGATCAACATACTACGGGAATAAGATATATATACTCGTATATAAAACAGAAAAATAATATAAATAAATGTACAGGCTAGAAATGCAGACAGGTACAATAAAAATACATAACAATGTTTTACCAGAGTGAAAAATGTATACCTACATCAGAATCTATAAAGTTTAGCAGGAGGCTATCAGAACAGAGTCGGTGCTTATAATAAATCGTTTTCCAAATAGCATTTAAAAAAGTAAGATTTCAGAATATCATTTCGAGATGTGTTAGAAGCGTACACATGTCTTAATTATTCAGGCAATTTGTTATAGTTGGTGTACGCAATGTATTCCAATGATTTCAGTCTGTATTTTGGCGAGTGTATTTGTTATATGTGTAGTTTGTGATGTTGTCGTGTATTATGTTGGTGAACGTTGTGGTAATAGTTAAGTTTTATATTTGTGTGAGTATGGGATTAAATCAAATTTAAAACAGTATTGAGGTTATTTATTTAAAATTGTATTTTATATAAATCTTACATAGTATATTCAGGTTCATTAAGAAATCTCAGATTTTTTATAAATTTATTTGATTTCAATGCACATAAAAATTTATCAGTGTTTTTAATTTCTAATAACTTAACATTTAGCATTTAGTTGATAGTATTATATTATGATTAGGTTGTATTCAATGACATTGTAATATCATTGGTTTTATTTCTAACATTTAGGGCGGGTTGTTTCACAGAATTTGAAGGATCGATTAAAATTTCAAAGATAATATTAAAGTTCTATTCAAGTGATGTTATTATTTAAGCACCATGAAACAACTGGCTAAATATAATAATAACAGAACTTTCACAGAACTTGAATATTAACTTTAAAAAATTGATGAATCTTTCAAATTCTGTGAAACAACCCGCTCTGAGTAACTCACGGTACCAGGTATGCAATATACTCGTATGCATATATTTATATAGTATTTGTTTTCACGTTCTACGGAAAAACTATAGTGAAAACTTACTGTAAAACTGGCTTTTTTATTTTTTTATTTATTGTGCGTTGATTCTGCACAACGCGTTATGCTAATGGTACATGTAGTACCGTAAAGTCCAAATAATAAAATAAATAACAGTAGATCAGTTATAATAATTTTGTATTCTAAACATTTTATGCAATTGCCGAGACTGTTTCCTATTGCATCTTTCGTGCCAAGTCGAGCGTTGAAGGTTGGTTCATTTCATTTTCAGTTCAACCATGGACAAGGGCGAAAACGGAAAACATTCAATTAATAATGATTCATAAAAAGAGAAACTCGTTGCATGGTCGTTTTCTTGCCGCTACTCCACAGTTAGAGGGACTGAAAACAATTCAAAGTATTACACCTTTAAAATATGCACGCCAATAGGTAGGTACTTGAAGGAAAATCACGTTAATTACAATAATAAGTAACACAAAATTAATGAAGTGGAATTAAAACTTTTATTTACTGTGGCAACACCAACCTATTTTCGAACAATAAAATTATAGCACATTCAGACTTGAAGTTATGTGAATTATATCCGACCTTGACAGTTTGGCATTTGACACGAAAAACTCAAATATTGTCTCATTTACGTAGTTTCGTTTTTTTTTTATTTCACATTTAATAAATTATTATATTGATATATTAAAAGAAACACGATTGGACCATATTGGTGTTGCCATATCAACTAAAACAGTTGAAGTGCCCTCCTTTTTTCTACATTTATTTGTCAGACTGTACACACCTAGAAACTTATTTGTGCAGTCGGCCAAAATAGGGGAATGGAGTGAAGGGAAATAGCAGTATTCAGACAGGGGTGGAGGCGTTTTCTAGGGGCGTACGAGACACCCCGAGGGCTGTATCCCCCATAAGGTATTTATGAAATACAAAAGAGAAACGAACATATTTCTATCGTAAACAGAAAACCACAATAGTTTTGCAAATCTTTAGGTTTGCTGATTTGAAAATGATGTAAGATAGTAACAATATTTTTAAGGTATATAAATAATGTATGTAATATAAGAGGAACGGCTGCGCTGCCTGTTTCATACATAACTTAATTTTATAATGAGTATTTTGTAGCACTAATTTCTGAATACCGTTTGATGTTGATAAATATTCACTTGAACCACAGAATTTTAGTAAAATTTCATTTTCCTAGTCGGGATTCGACACGACCTATGGGTTGTGAGCCAAGATTCTGTAAAGAAAAATATGTTGGCTTTATAGTTTATCTGTGTAGGTTTAACGAAAGTTTTCTTCGATTTCTGAATGTTATCGCACACAATGCAATTCAACATATTTATTCCCAGTAATTTCGCCATTGAGGTGCAGGCATGAATTTGGAATAGACAGACATAAAATACCGTGTGAGTTTAATTCATTTATTGCACAGGCATCGCTAATTTTGTCTGGGAAACAAAGCGGCTACAGTTACAAAGGTATATGGACAAAACGTGACTTCGAAGGTTCTGTAATAATAATAATAAATGGATTACTTACAGCGCCGTTTTCGTGGATTTCTAAGGAATTTAGGAAATTTTAAAACCGAATTTTTTTGTTGTTGAAAATATTGCGCTTTCATCTCTTTCCAAATGAGGTCGTCTTCTATTTTTGTTGAAAATTTATTTAAATGTTTAAACAGTATTTATAACGACAGTAAAATCAGTTTTTCGATATTTCCAAAAGTGACGAAGTTATGAGCTTTTAAAGTGAACCTGGGTAAAAAAACTCTCAAATACCCGTGACGTCACGATACACAATTCAGCACAATCGAATGGAAGTACCGCATACTGCCGCGCCAGTCATTTTATGTACCGTGACGTCACACGCTTACCGGCCGGCCGGCGAGATTCTCCTAAAATATCAACATTTTGAAGGGTTATGTCTTCGTTATTTTTCAAAAAAGTTCTGCCCTCGGCATGCTCTAATTTATATGATACATTTGTAAATAACATTAAATTTCATTGTAAGAGACAATCTCATTGAAAGATGTTTTATAAATCATAAACTTGAAGACAGAAGAAGGAAAAGCGACCTACATATATATATTTTTTCAATTATAAATTCCGAGCTCGACTGTTGCGAACTACATAGTCATGTTAACATAAGGGTACCACACGACACACCAAGCATAAGGACCTTTTTCAATGTCACCTTTCACAAACAAAATATGAAGCAAAGTCGCCAATTTATCGCCTACATAGTTTGGAAAACGAATATACAAGTGATATTGACATTTTTAACGTGACAAATTCAATGTTTAAAACTCACGTAATAATTTTTTGAAACGGGGCACAATATATTAATAATAATAGCTTTATTCCGGGATGTGGGGAGACTGGTACATAAATATATACCTCGTAATAGTGGCTAAAACGGGGCAAAATATAATAATAGTTGCTTTATTCCGGGACGTGGGGAGACAGGTACATAAATATATACCTCGTAATAGTGGCCAAACGGGGCAAAATATTATAATAATAGTTGCCTTATTCCGGGATATGGGGAGACTGGTACATAAATATATACCTCATAATAGTGGCCAAACGGGGCATAATATAATAATAATAGTTGCTTTATTCCGGGACGTGGGGAGACTGGTACATAAATATATACCTCATAATAGTGGCCAAACGGGGCATAATTTAATAATAATAGTTGCCTTATTCCGGGATATGGGGAGACTGTTACATAAATATATACCTCACAATAGTGGCCAAACGGGGCATAATTTAATAATAACAGTTGCTTTATTCTGGGACGTGGGGAGACTGGTACATAAACATATACCTCATAATAGTGACCAAACGGGGCATAATATAATAATAATAGTTACTTTATTCCGGGATGTGGGGAGACTGGTACCTACATATATACCTCATGATAGTGGCCAAACGGGGTAAAATATAATAATAATAGTTGCTTTATTCCAGGATGTAAAGAGACTAGTGCATAAATATATACCTCGTAATAGTGGCCAAACGGGAAACAATATATTAATAATAATAGCTTTATTCCGGGATGTGGGGAGATTAGTACATAAATATATACCTCGTAATAGTGGCCAAACGGAGCACAATATAATAATAATAATTGCTTTATTCCAGGATGTGTGGAGATTAGTACAATCTCGCATATCAATTAATACCATCTCGTATCAATTTTAATGTCATAATTTGTAAGGTTTAATTGTTATTTTTAATTATATATTGTTACTTAAATTGCAAAAAATGGTGTTAAGAGATATATTATATTCATATTGGAATACATTTAACCAATGTACCAGTGGCGTGCAGTCCACAAAGGCTGAAAAGCTGGGCCTACCACAAGAAAAACAAACTATATCGGTGTTATAAAATTGGACTCTAGTATCTCAATAACAAAATTGTAATGCTTTTTTCATATTTTTTTAAAAATATTTTTTTTTCCAACTATGTACATTGATCACATGCATGCGCCTCTATATCCTAATTTTGCCCTACATTTGTATGATGATTGTTATTTATTGTTGTATTATATAATATTGTTGAAATAAACTCCTGCTGACAAGCTACTTGCTGTGGCTTAGCGGGTATAAGTTCCCACTGTATTTAATTAATATTATACAATAAAAAAATAAGAAAATTATGATATTCGTTTTTTTGCTGTCAAATTTCTGATCAAAATGCTTTTTTTCATGAAATTGTTGGAACTTGTACGCTCACTTATTCAGTTGGCTAAAACAATCAGCGGTAGAAGATCATAGAATGACATTTTCAAATATTCAATGCACAATTCCCATCTACGCGAAAATGATAAACTACGCACAGCCTACCTTTGGTCATGGAGCAATGCACGCCACTGCAATAAACATATGTTCATAATAATAACAATTCAAACAGCTATATTTAGATATATTGATATTTATATATTAAATATTGGGTTGCAAAAAATATTTCTCAATTATTTTATATTATAGAGAAAAAAGTTTGAGGAAAAACATTCTGCCTGAAACATTTATGGAATTTTCGCTTTGCAGGTGAGATAGAAAAATTATAGTTTTACTTATAGTAATAATAATAGTTACATAAGCCATAAATACTCGTAGACAGGCAACTTATTTACAACAACAAAAAAACGATATCCACGAGAGATAAAATTTCATTTGCCAGTGGACTGAAATGATTATTCGCACAATAAATAAACGACACAAACATGCGAACACAATGGAACTATCGGAATTGGGTTAAAAAGTAACAATACTAAGATAATAAACGGATATTATATTATCAATCTATGTACATTAAATAAATATATTATATCAGATCATGTCAATAGTTTCATGATAAAACTTTATGGCTTATAATAATTGATTGTATCCTGTTTATGTGAGCACGGGGGTAATACATATTGTGTTGATTGTATAATATGAGTTGTATACAATACACATTATGTTGTAGCAGAGTATAATATTGTAGTTAATTATTGTAGAATAGTATATCTATTGTATAATGAAAAAAACGAAAGTTTTCAAGAATAAGTGAATGGTGATTATAAATTGTAAGCTAATATGTATAATATAACAAATATTAAATTATTTTAGCTAACAACTTATATGTAATAATATAATAATATGGAATTTTTTTCTATAGCGCCGTTTAGTGACTAAAATAACCTCAAGGGCGCTTTACACTTTCTTAAAGTTTGTAGCCCCTTTTTAGTGAATATGTTTTTAGACTGTTCTTAAAGGTTTCAAAATTGCTTTCTGACCTCACACCAAATGGAAGGTCATTCCAAGAAGGTGGACCCAGCACATTGAAAGCTATGTCCCCAAATTTAGCAGCATTTGTACGAGAGGGTTCAGCCATTCTGTTTAAAGCAGACCTGAGCGTGAATTGCCTGAGTAAGATTGGCCCTCACACAGTAATATATTATCTACCAAAGATAATATTGACACGCTGGTCCCATGCACGCAACGCATTAACACATCCGGATAATTTACAATTCATACATTTTACATAAAAAAAATGAAAAATTGAGTAAGTGCCGTCCAAAAATGAATCATGTTTAACCCCTCAAGTTTTTTTGGAGGAAATTCTCCCAGAAAATAAATAGCCGTAGAGTCCTTCTGGGGAGATATTTCTCCCAGCCCGAAACGGACTCATAAAAGTCATCTTATCTCTTTTTGTAATATAGTAATGTATTTGATTTAAACTGTGTTAGAAAGAGACAAAACACGCTTTTTATTGCCATTTAAAAATTTACCATGCACATTTAAGAAAAATTATTATTGTTATCAAAATACTCGAGAGGTTAAATGTCCAAATGGACAAAGTCCAAATGTACAAAGTCCAAATCTACAAAGAGTCCAAAAATTTGTACAAACGGACAAAATACTTTCAAAATCAGCAATTCGAACGCGGTCCAAAACGAACAACTATCCAATTGGACAAAATCCATATTTCTGTTCTTTCCAATTAACATTCACAATATTTTTTTTATTCTTAGTTAAACAATTTTTTACCATATTTCATCATGATTTACCAACCGCTTTCAGAATATTATATCATCAGTTTATAATATTTTTCCATATTTTTATCATATTTTTCCATATTTCACCCCATTTATATAGTAAAATTTCAACAATTTATTTATTTTCCCGAATGGGAGGCATTATTTAGGGTTAAACAAAAAAATATTACGAAAATTCATCATCACAGATGGCGTTAATTTCAATATTTTAGAAAAGGCACTTTTAGCACGTAATGCTTTTAAATATGGAGATGAATGGTTTGCCTCTAGATTCCTTAAAAATAAAACACATTTAAGTTGCAATAAAACATTGTTGTCGTAGTTAGTCACGCTGATATATATTTAACGGCGAGAGGGACGTCGGAGAGTTATTATTTATTCATTCAAAATAATGGTAATATTATTGTGCAATACGATAAACACGGTGTTTTTAAATAGAAAAATATTTATTACTTTTTTTAAATTTGCATGGGCTTAGTATTTATCAAAATATAATCAGAAATATTACACATTTCTGACCGTTCTACGCGTGTTTTACAAAAACATTTAAAAAGTTGAATATCCTTAAAAAATGCTGTGAAGGTTTTTCTGTAACTTGTCGATAAAAAAAAAAACAGTTTGTAGTTTAATTTTTTCATGAACACTACGTAACTTTAATGTTTTTTATTTTTCATTTTTGTAATGCGGATTAGAAATCTTTGGTTATGTTTATTTACAAAAACGCAACGAGAAAGGATTAAAAATACTTTTCTCCACTTTAAAAATCATATTCATTTTTTAAATATTTTGTAAAACATACAATGGAACGGTCAGAAAAAGTAATATTTCTGATTAGATTTTGATAAACACTAAGCCTATGTAAATTTATAAAATATTTAATAAATATTTTTCTATTTAAAAACATTAAGTTTATCGTATTGCGTACTAATACTATCATTATTTTGAAATAATAAATAATAACTCTCCGACGTCCCTCTCGCCCTTAACGTTTCCTTTTTAAACAATACCCACTAAAAGATTCCATTTGTTAAAATACTACATTATTTCGAGTCTAAATATTGTTAGGAAAATGACTTAGGAATTTACCCTCCGAACCGGAATTTTTTTCGTCCGCGACGCTTTTCTCGTGTCTTTGTCAATGTTATAGTTTACATTTTATTTATTTCACCCTCACCACGAACTTCAATAAATTTGAAATGCCAAAGAATTTTTATCGCTTTTGTAAGTCATAATACATTTTCCACGCCCTTCCCACTCGCCACAATTGGGGGTGCCATAGTTCCACAGGCAGGGGAAATTGGGACTGATGTGTGGTATACCCAATTTTTAATTTATTCACCGGTCAATGACTGAGTTGGCATTATGTCTGGATCTCACACAGGCGTTGTGAATTCGATTACTCAGCTGGCTTAGTCCTCCATCACCACACAAGCAGCATCTTCCGCTTACTGTTATGATAGTAGGAGATTTTCAAATATTGTCAGATTATTCGTAACCAGGAAATATTTGTCTTATAAAAAATATTCCGAAATCTACTGGATTGCCTTTATTTCGCATTTATTTAAGAACGGATATAAAAAAGTTTAAATTCTTGCTGGGTTCTGTCAACATCCAAGCGATCTTTTAAGGTTCCGTACCGAAAAAGTTTGGAAACCAATGGCCTACCTAAAAAAATTTGTATATATTTTAAATTTTGCATTAGTAAACACGTAGACCCTAATGAATTACCATATAAGCTATAATTAAACTTCCTTATATGTAGAAATACGTACGCGTTAAAGAGTCGGTACTATAAAAAATATAATACGGAACTCTAGTGAAAAATATTACTTCTTCTTCTTCAAAAAAAAATATATTTATATTGATATTGTATATTAAAATTTTAATTATTCATTATTGTATTGAAATTTAAAAACCTTATTTTAATATTTAATCATTGTAGGAAATAATATTAACATAACCCAAATGAAACATGAAAACGGAAAAAAAACGACAGAAAATAAAAAGATTTCAGTCGCATCTGGGACTCGAGCCCAGGTCCTCTGCCTATCCGGGGCAACCGCTTATTTATTTATTTTTTAATGTACTGGATATCCTTATTAATCTATTATATCAGTTTACGAGTTATTATTAGTTTAACGCGTTTTTTACAGTGCTACTTTGCATAGGTATTGGGGATAATATTTGATAACGAATATAGCATAGATAATTTGATAGGTTATGTAAATATTTTACTTCGAATTTAGAATGATGCGGGGTCAACATCACCAAGACCGGTTATAATAAAAAGGATGGAATGTGCCTACATAGTATTTGGTTAAAATCATCTGTTGCTTTGTTTGTCAATAATTAATAACTTCGCAGGGGGAAACCTGTTTTTAATGTGGAATTCGGCTTCATCAAAATATTGCATAATTAACTAAATTTATAATCCACCTGATGACTTTTTAATTATTAATTTATCTGTTTGAGAGAGATGTTGAACACATTATTTTTTAAATTGTGTTTTTAAATAACGCTGCAATTAAAAAAAATAAATACGTTTTTACTACGTGCAAAATTGAAGCGTTTTTTACGCTCCAGAAAAACTATTTTTATTGACGTTTGAACAATCATTTTTTTAACTGATTATTTTTATGTTGAAGGACTGGAGGGCACCACCAATTGTAATTTAAAAAAAATATTAATTAACATAAATTGTTCTAGATGGTGTTAATTTAAATATTAAAAAAAAAACACTTTCAGCACGTAATGCATTTAAATATTAAGATGAATTGTTTGTTGGCGGGTGTACACACGGAATATTAAATGGAATACTGTATGTGTTATTGTTACAATAAGTTTCTTGAAGGAATTGAGCTTTAAACCTAGAATTATAACAATTTATTCCATTTTGTATTCCGTGCGTAAACCATCTAACAAACATCTCAATATTACATGCTAAAAGTGTTTATTTCCAAAATATTTCATTTAACGCGTTGTAATCGTATTTCGAATGCCCTTAAAGCAATAAACGATAGCGCCTTCATTTTTTTTACTATTATTAAATTTGTCAAGCTGTACTTAAATCTACATTTCTCCAGTCTTGATTTTCTTGGACGACTTGCAATATTTACGTAGGCATTCATTTTTAATGCCATAAATCTTGGGCGTGTCACACGACTAGTGAAAGTGTGTCCATGAAATGGACTTTTCAAAAACTTTATATTAAGTCAACCTTCGAATCGTTCGGCACTATCACACGTCACGCCGGTCGCCGGTCGCTGGTCACCGATCGCCGGTCGCCATTCGTCAATGCTCCAACCACCGAACAGATAATCCCAAAAAGTGTGATCTATTATACCGATACCAAAGTAACCTCAAATTCATCAGAAGTAAGAATTTATTCAGCTTACTTTGGGCACATTACACATTTCTATCGGCTTATCACTTCAGTGGATCAGTGGAAGTGACGACTCACAACACTGACCACATTGTGGTGTAGGTCTGCTCCAATGGACAATCGAACCGCTAACATTACAAGGTCAGACCTTCCGCAAAAAAATCTATTCGAGGCATGTAGACATTCTCGCATAAATGCGTTTAGTAATTTACCGAGTGGTAAAAACGAAAACTAAGAATTTGAAACAAAGCCATAACAATTTGTACAAATTTAACGAGGGTCTATCCGTTGCCAAGCTTAGCCGTTATGCTTACATATATGCTGACTGATTACAATTTGATCAAAAGTTGAAACGGACTAAATTTCAAAAATTGGAAATGGCGCCGATCGATGAATTGACGGTCCTCAAATGTGATTGAGTTTGAAATATACTACTGATGTTGATATACCCATAAGTAAATCACACATGACCAAATTCACAGACCTACCTACTCTTAAAACATTTGCGTCTTAGTTCCTAGTAATTACCCCCGACTAGATAGGCCTTGAACAAATCGAGCAATAGGCTAGCATCGTTCATTATTGACGGAACGGAACCCGTCATAAAGCTCAGAGTCTTTACCTATATTGTAAAACGTCGGCATAATTTTAACAAAGTACACTTCCACTCGAGGACAGTAATAACTGGCAGCCCGCCAAACAAAACGGGTCATAAACCGACCCTTACTCGGACCGGAACGACCTCGGGAACCGTGGGACCAGTTGCCCGCGGCCGAATTAGGTAATGGTCTGGAAAAAGGGAGAACTATATCGCTACAACAGATGACAACCAGCCACAGGAGGAGCTGGTCGTTGAGACGGTTGAGTTCAGAGCCCCGGCTTGGTAGGTCATCCCATCTCCGCCTTTCGGAGAGGGTGCCTAGGCCGCGGGACGAGAGAGTTGATTTCCGAATCCCGGCTCGGGAGGTTGCCCCATCTCTGCCCTTCGGAGAAGGCACCGAGGCCGCGGGACCAGCCGAATTCCGAATGCAGAATACATGGACAAGTCGACTGTACGCTTCCGCTCAGGAAGGTACCCATCTCCATCGCAGGAGGAAGTCCGAGTTCTTCCCTTGTTGACTACACTACTCCAGCTCGGAAGGTATCCCATCTCCACCCTTCGAACTTTTACGTAAAATAAGCCAAGTGAATTGCTAACTTTAAGAACCAAGACTTTCACGTAGAATTAAGTACTTGACCCTCTAAATTTAATGATCCTTTTGTATCTAGTTAAGATTAACTTAAGTTTAAGACTAACCTCACGAATGGAAGAACAAATGCCTTAGTTCCTACCCTTTTGCGTTATTCCAAGATATATTACGAACCTACCTATCACCCAAGTAAGAGCGTTTTTAACAATGTTTGTCAAACTGAAATGGGGTGTCACTGCGGTGACCGATGAGAAATCGTTTCTTTACTCTACTTTCACTGAGCCCCAAAATATATGAAAAAAATCATTGACTCTGAGCAGAAATGGGCGGTTCGTTTCATAGATTCGCCTATCTTAACAAATGGATTGCAATCTTTGGAGGACAGACGTCAGATGGGAATGCTGTCTTTGTTCTACCGGTATTTTAATGGAAGATGCTCTGAGAAACTAGCATCATTGATCCCTTCAGCACTGGTGCATAGTCGGGAAACACGCCAAACGTGCGCCCAACATTTGCACACGGTTGACATTTGTCACATGAGAACAGGTCGCTTCTACGACTCGTTCTTGTGTTCAACCGCTCGGCTGTGGAATAATCTGCGCCCTCTCTGTTTCCTCAATCCCACAACATGGGTCTCTTCAAGACCAAAGTTCACTTCTTCCTATCCTCTAAAAGACCCTCCACACAGCATCCCCAAAGATGATATAGAACTTGAGGGAAATTATTTCCCTCAGGGCCTTCTGTGTGTAGTTACTGTAAAAAAATCCTAATAATTATGTTTTTTTCGGATATGATGGTGGGTTTGCTCCTTCACATTCATAAATAATACATTTATGTTTTCTTAGTTCCAGTAAACACCGCCATTGACACTCATTTCAACCTCTTAAGTTTGAAACATACATTGATCCATTATTCCATTGATGATTGCTGAGGTTGGTAACTCTTACTTTTCTGTCAAAGTGAATGTGGGTCTTTGATAAGGTTATTTATTTTTCGTATTTCCTAATTGATATTTTGGACATACCGACGTGTAAATAGTGTACATAGGTGTAAAACGCAATCAGAATGTTCCATAAGACAATTCGGCTAGTGACATTTGACGCAACCAACACACTGCTGCGTTTCCGAGTGACGCCTGGACAACAATACACTGAAGTTGCAGCGGACTGCGGAGTGCGGCTGGACGGAGAAGCTATGGCGCTAAAATTCGTAAACAGCTACAAAGCAATGAACTCTCAACACCCCAATTTCGGCAAGAAATCCAACATGAACTGGGACGAATGGTGGAGAAAAGTCGTCCACAATACTCTGGCTCTCCACGTCGAGGATCCTAAAGTACTTGAAAAGATAACAACACATCTTATAGAATCTTATAAAACCAAGAAATACTGGCTAGTGAACGATGGAAGTGTAGACATTTTAAAGTTTTTGAAAGAGCGCGGAGTAACTTTAGGTGTCATATCAAACTTTGATCCTAGATTACACCAGGTTTTATCTAACGTAGGGTTACGGGGATATTTTGATTTTGTGGTGATATCTTACGAGACTGGGTTCCCCAAGCCCGAGAAAGAGATATTTGAGAAAGCCTTGAAGGAGTCCAAAGTGAGCAAATTGGAGCCGCGTTCCGCCCTCCATATTGGAGACAGCGAGGAGCTAGATTACCGCGGGGCCCTGGCTGCTGGTTGGCAAGCCGCCCTGGTTCACTCCAAATCCTCAATAAATCCCAACTCATTTTCTGATCTGAAGCACTTACATGACTCCCTTCTAGATAGTAAGGATGTCTTTCCTGACTGATTTTTTTATATTTTTATAGTGGGTTATATTTAAAGTTATGGGTTTCAATTTTTCTAACATTATTGTGTACTTTCGTTTGTTATGTTAAAACAATATATGTATTTTCGAAAGAAAAATAAATAATACTTTGAATAAAAGTCTATATAACAAAACAATTTGTTTTTATTTTTATTTTATTACAATATTTTAATGTGGGGTTTGAATTTCAGTTCACTTCAGCCTTGATTGAATTTACTTTGAATGAAGAAAACACGTTTTTGTGTTGCTTTTATTATATGGGGTTTCTTTACGACTTACGTAAAATTATTTTTATCGCAGATGTAAGTAATTTTAATTATTTTTTTAGTCTATTTAGGATAGGTACTAGTAGAGACTGTGAACGCTTCATTTAAAATTTTTTATATGCAATATATGCATGAACTCATGGGCATTTTAATTAATTAATTCAGATAAACGACTTATCTTGCGCTGAGTTGAGCTTAGGCCTAGCTGCATGCCGGATTGCAAAAAAAATAACACCGTTTTTGTGATAAATCTCGTGAAGGGCGAGAAGAATGTCCCGGGCGGGTGGTGTGTTTGCTTTGTATATAAGTCTGCAGTTTTATTCCTAGCTTGATGAAATTTTTCACACTTGACCTACAAACCAAGAGAAAGGTCACTGTCTACATGAGATTTCGAAAAATCACTTCCATTCCCTTTCCCGACCCTTAAAGACAAATGTTCAATATAAGAGGAAAATTACTGGGTAGGGAATGGGAGTAGGAGTAGGGATAGGGTGAGGGATTATAAAACATCACTACAAACTATTAATAACCCCGGGCAACGCCGGGTACTTCAGCTAGTACTTTATACGAGTCAGTGGAAGTTGCTATTTCTACTATGGCAGTTTTTTTTTGTATGTGGTGTTCGGACCCAAAGGTATCAGTTCAAAACCCACAAAATTATGTTTTATGGGTTTCATAATAATTCAACACACATAGTATGAATCGGCACACTTTTAAAAAATGATATAAAGTCAATAAAATAACAACTAACCCCTAAACCTAATCTAACCTTACCTAATTACTTAAAGTTTTTTGAAAAAAAAAAATAGACAAAATAATTTTAGTTTTTGTCGTACTCTTAATGCCTTCTTAATCACTTAAAAAGTGTACCGATTCATACGTGTGTTGAATTATCCGGTCACGTTTTAAGGATTATTTCACTTATAAAATAATCAATAATAGTATAATTATAGTACCCATATTTTGTACTACATTCCAAAGTTATGCGTTTAGGTCGGACCACCGTCGTTCAGATTCGAAACTTCGCTTGAAATGACTTTATCCGTGTTTAGTTACCAGATCAAGAGCCGAGAGTGAGATATTTAGTTTTCAACGATTTTCCAGCCAACCTATCTTTTTCTTATCGAACAGCTGAAAAATATGAAATAAAAAGGCGATGAAGTACTATTTTGATGCATTTAAACGGACAATTTCGTGACATGATGTATAAATTCGTGACAGAAAATAAAAGTTGCAACAAAATTTAAAGCTTCACACTGCAAATTTCATGGCGCAAGATTTCATCGTTCGATATTTTTTGCTGCTTCATGTAAACAGATTTAAAGATTTTATTCGTTTTTTTTTATGCGAGTACCGAGCAAGAGTCCCAGTTGCTCCCAATCGTCTTGAGCCAGTGAGACTATGGCATCCCAATTGAGGTATGTTGTGAGACTGAATAAGGTGGGGGGAGAATGAAATGGGAAAGAGGAAGGTGGGGAAGAATCTGGTTACCAAACACGGTAAAGATATTTCAAGCAACGTTTCGATTCTAAATGGCGGTCCTTCACCAGGGCGTTACTGAAAGTATTTACCACTCTGGGACGTGCCGCAAATATACTATTTGTTATTTTAAATTAATAAATTATGAAATAACACAAATTAATCAAATAAAATTTACTTGCGCACGTCGGTATTTAAATCCGCGACCTCCGGATTTATAGCCGAGGATCGTAACCATTCAACCACGGAGGCCGTCAAACCGTTGTAACTAGGTACTTCTCTTGTAATTTTGTAATACTGCTGTTGTGTTGTCTAGGTACTTACTATTTACTTTTACTACTTTATTTTAGCACTTATGTAGGTTCCTACTTTAACATCTACTATGTAAAAGTACCCAACAGACTACTTCTTCTAATGTAATGTTTGCTTCTTTACACAAAGGTTTGCAAAGAAAACATGGCTGTTGATGTAAAAGCTCACGAGGAAATAAAAAAGTCTAAATAAATCCTGTACCTACCTGATTTATTACTTTGCAATTACCACAATAGAATAAAAACATTAAATAATATAATGGCAAATAAATTAACTTGATAACACTGCAATGTTTAACTATGTTGCATCATTGTTTATAAGAATTTAATTCTCTTTGTAACCGATTCCGACAGATGCAAAAAGTGTTTTACTAATCATAATCATTATAATGTTTGTTTGTGCATCGCCATTCTTATTTCATCATATCATTTTGTTCACGTGGTTGGATGATGGATTAGTCGGACTAGTTTCACTATCTGAATTTGTCGAAAAAACTTTTGTAGCTTTTTTTTCATTGTTAGATAGTAAAAAATGGTCGGCGGTTGCTATTTTTAAGCTCTTTGGGATTCTATGATGATACCTACTTATTATACTAACAATAATGATTTACTGATGGCGTGGACATGTGAATAAAATATATAATACTGGGTTCGCACCTCATCTATTCTATGGCTATGACATTTATTTATTTATTCACGCCTAGAAGGCTTTTAGATATTGATACATTTATCACATAATTATATACAAAGGAGTATAATAATATAGTACATACGATAATAATTAAAGTGTAAGTAGGTACAATATAAGTATGTAGTTACAGCGGGTTGTACAACTGCAGGTTGTACAAAAGAGTAGTGGCTTAGTACATAATATAATAACAGAATTATAAAATAAGTAAGAAGGTAGAGACTACGTAAGTAATAATATACTCGTATATAGACTCTTTCTAATAGAACAAACCTTTTCATGATAGACACGAATTGTAGCGCGGTGACACTTGCTCTATTTCTATTCTATTTCAATTCATTTGTATTTGTGGAGCTCAAATTGACACGTGTGTTTGTTTATTCAACATAACCATAGACATTACTGTACTGTGCGCAGAGGGCGGCGTTTGGGTAAGAACTGCTGTTAACACTGTTCTATTCTATGGTCCATTTGGAACATAACGAAAGTTGGAGTCTAGATAAGCCCGTTCTCATTGATTTTCATAGATTTTATGAAATAGATTATAAAATAGGTGAGGTGGGAACGTAGCAGAATTAGACCATAAGGTCTATTCATATCTACCGGCACCGTGCAGTGCAGATACGTACAGTGGTAGGCACGGGACAGAAGGCACTTTGTTTTTGTTGCACATCGATGACCCTTTGTCGTGTGCAGTAATTCATGGATGATAGTACAATCCATGATAGCTTTTTGTTTGACAAGCCCCCAAAGGGCACACAAACTCTGACGGCTCGGAGGGCTTTGAAGCAGAGAATGAACGGTTAGCTCGAGAGGGGTTCCTTTTGGAATAAGAGTAACCTTGTCGGATTTAATGTTTCAATCACGCATAGATGTGAATCGACTTTTAGGCGTGAGTAGGTCATTTTTCAAGATATTTTTTTTAGGTTTTGCAGAATTTCTAAGATATTTAACATTTATGTCTTAACTTTAAATCGTATTTTCAAAATAGAGCTTTTTTACATTGAATAATTTTATATATACTAGAAAAGTGATTTTAAATTACACTTATTATAAAAGTCCACAATGTTAAAATAGCGTTTTAAAATTACGAAAGCTGAGACAGTGTTACTTTATTTCCAAAAAAACATTCATTGTGGAGTTTTATAAACATACATTAAAATCAGAGCAAATTATGTATGTTCATACAGTGAAATTACGAGCTAAAACACGGATATGTTTAAAATATTTTATTAAAATTTTCCATTTTCAGTCATAGCAAAAAAATAAACTTTCGTAATTTTTTTAAGCAATTAAAAATGCATGCAAGTGGCTCATTAGTAAGTTCTAAATTTTTAAAATTATTTGAAAAAAAAATTGTTCGCCTCTGAACTAATAATATGGATTACGATTGATACCTGCCTACTTTGTACGTTTTTTCTTGAATAATAATAATAAATAACGAATAGATCTAAAATAGCACAGACACACTAAAATAGGTATAAATTGATCGAATTGCAACACTAATGTAATGAATTAATAAAATTTATACGGGTCCGACGTGAGCTATGGCGGAACCGGATCCATTACATTATTTTATCGTGCTTTACCGGGGAAAATAATTAATACTAATTTGTTAGGAGTGTAATAAATTATACTGATAGATTTCTGGCATTTTTTCTGTCTAACATAATTATAATACCTTTCCTTAGAAATGGCAATCGGTCTTTTAACAACGGATTGTCAATCAGACGGACCGCCTTCATTTGCACTGATTCAAGTAGGTTTATCAAGTATTTGGGAGCTCTAGCCCAGAGGTGGTTCCCAAAATCAATTGTTGGACGTACTTGGGATTTGTACAGGGTTAGCAGATTCTTCGATAGTTACCCGCTACTACAAGACGCTCATTTTTTTGGAATACTTGAGCCGGTCTGAGATACTTACTCCAAGCATGTTTGTTTAAGTTCGCGTTATTATTAGATAAATTATTATTATTTGTATACGGGTTATTTTTCAACAAAAACTATGATATAATGCAAGAAAATTGGTTCCTTTTTGGTATTTTTTAACGAAAGACCACTTTTTGATGATTTTTTTTGTCAAGTTTTAATTTTTTTTTAAATCCTAAACAGAATAAACACTACGCGGCGTTTTCAATATAAAGTTAACTATCGTTCCATTTTATGGTTATTCAAGCTTGTCCAAAACCATAAACAAAAAAACGTTCAATATTACTTTTTTTATTAAAAAAAAAAACGAAATAGCGTGAAAAATACGAAAATTCGGCTTTATATAATCGAAAATTGAAAATTACGCTATTGGCGAGAAAATGGCGAAATTCGCGTAAAAATTCGCGTTATCGCAAACGCGAAATTTTCACGTCTCTACCTACATATAAATATATACAGTTCAAAGGTTTTAGATGCCTATCTAATTTTTTTAAAAGGAAGGTATGTACTGCAAATTAATAATAATATGTCGAACCAGTTTTTTTAAATTTTTTTATTTCATTTATTCTACATCTAAGTGGTCTAACGTAAATAATTATTTAAATTTCATGGGGTTCTAATATGGCCTCCGTCTAATTATTCATTAATGGCGATATAATCACCTTATAAAAAGCGAGCACTTCGACGTGTTCAATATTGCCATGTCAATGTCAAAAGACGTTCTGCCCGTCACTAATTGGTACCTAGTACCTACTTGTACGTAACAAAAATGACCAGTTAAACACAAACAAACATGTCTAGAATTGTGATTATTTTATAAAATATGGAAAGGTATAACATGTGATCATCAAGTTTGTTCTCTAATATAAAAGAAAAGACAGATCAATAATGAAGTTACAAATAAAATATTTTCACCCATGCAGGTAATGCTATAGCGGGTTTCGAAGGCTTTCCGAAAACATTTTTTTCTAGTTAATCCGGAAATCTGTTTTTAAATATCATGAATTTGATTTGTGTTTTTGATGCGAAGTGTTATCGAACTTCCGTGACATTAACAAAACAATGGTTTCCACCTAAAAATAAATACTGTGGTTACAAATTACATGTTTTCAACCATACAGCTGATGTTAGAGCAGGGTTTTAAGGTCAGGGGTTTCTGGAAATCTGTTTTTAAATATCTTCTTAAAAAAGATTTTGCTTACCACCAATGTGCCTTTGCTTTATTGATAACAGACTGAAAGTAGTGTGCGCTTGGGTCCCGATGGCGATGTCGGATGTTCTGTGCTAATAATTTACGATAAATTGGA
This sequence comes from Halesus radiatus, assembly GCA_022606495.2. Taxonomy (NCBI): domain Eukaryota; kingdom Metazoa; phylum Arthropoda; class Insecta; order Trichoptera; family Limnephilidae; genus Halesus; species Halesus radiatus. Next base: position 353,463 of record JAHDVE020003274.1, read on the forward strand.
AAAGATGCAAGCCCCGTCGACCATCATTCGATAAATAAATAAAAATCCAACCAGATTGATGTACTAGTATTTTAAATTATTCATCTTTTAATATTAAGTCTTGCTTCGCAGGTCTACAAATGATTCATGTAACTTTATTTACAATATGTACAACTTTGCAAAATTGCAACATCAAGATTTTTTGCATTTTCCAGGGTTGTTTGGCAAAATTTCGAAGGAGGAAGCTCGTGTTAGAATATGTTTACAAATGATTTATGAGTAATAAAGTATTTGTAGATTTATGCCAATGTTGAAACAATTATAACCATGTACATTCAGATTTGAGGTTATTATACATCACTTTCGAGTTTGACCGTTTATTATTTGGAAACAAATAATAACATCTACAGGAAAACACCATAACAAAAAATTGAAATTTATAATTTTGATCTGTGAATTTTTAATTATTTTATTTATTTTATTTAATTAACATCATTGGCTATTTAAAAAGATAAATTTCAGAAATACAAGAAAAAAGCGCGTATCCGTATAATAATAATAAAAAAGTTTGAACATTAAATTGTCTTATATGATGTAGAATCATCTCCCTTTGGAACGTAGCACTAATTTCTGAACACCGTTTGATTAAAGTAAAAAAAAATATGCACTTGGATCATTGTGCTTTCTAAAATTTGCTTTAAATTTCCTGTGAGCTTACTTGGCGTTGTCATTTATAACCTTTTAAAATGTCAGACTGTACGGCCATGTGTATGTAATGTATATTGTAATGTAATATAGGTATATTATATTACAATATTATAAATAATACTCAGTCAGTTTTTTTCCTGGAAATTCATTTTTACAGAAATGTAATATCATTATGTTTGTCAATCAATAATCAATTTGCGTATTGACTAAAAAAATATCCAGTAATAGTGATTCATCGACCCCAACCGTTTACCTAGATCCCTACTATGATTATGATTGGGGAGGCGGTAGAAGGCATAAATAGCACGTCCATCAAATTTTTAATCATATTAAATCGATGTCAACAACAATTAATCCCATTCCAAAAGAAGTGGGCTTGAAGTATTGAACGTGGTATTATTTTTCCATAATATTTCATTATGTTCTAGCACTCTATGGGATATATTCAAAAAGCTTGCAAAGTGTTTTTCATTCGTAGTATAATAAGCTGCCATTTTGGGTGACGATTGTTAAAGAATGACGAGCAAGTTTGTAAGCCTAGTGGCCCAGGCCATTAGCCCAATGGCGCCTGGAGCTGATTGAATTTTGGCGCCTTTTCAAACGAAAAATATTGTAATTAGGTACCTTCGCTGTTTTCCACGTGTTCCCATGGCCTCGTAGCTTTTAGTAGCGGTGAAATATATATATTTTATCAATAGATAGTAATAATAATCAAAGTTGTAGAAAAATCAATTCGCATGATTTTTTCAGAGACAATTAAAAATACATGTAAGAGGCTCATTGATTAAAAATTGAGGCCTGAAAAATTTCCGTTTGCTGTAACCCGAAATTTTACGCGAAATTCGCATTTTTTAGACAAATACTCGAATTTTGTCATTTCCACGAGAATAACGCGAAATTCCTAAATTTCGGGAAAATATCGCAAATATTTTCGTATTTTTCACACAAATTTTTGACATTTTAAAATAAGAACATTTTTTTTTTCACAGAAATATTCATTCTAATATTTCTTTACTTGTGGTTTCGACAAAGTAAAATTTTACCATATTCATCACTTTTTTGTGAAAAATAACACCACTTTTCCGAAATTCCACAATAAAACGCCAATTTTGCCAACAACAATAACGCGAATTTTGGACGAGTTTATATCAATTCGTGGAGTCGTCATGTTGTCGGGCGTCATTCCCGTGAGTACTGATTTATATAAAACCTAGGTTTTATTATTAATAATAATAATAATAATAATAAATGCATATTCCGTTATGTGGGTAGGTTAGTGCAGTCCCACACATTCTATCCAATACGTTGGGTTTATTCACCACAATGAGGAATACTGTTATAAAGTTAAATAAATAAAATCAATGAAACGCCGACCCCATAATGGCCGCGGCCCGGCGTCCGGGAAAATAGAAGAATTTGCGGTTTATTTTGTCATTCAGAAAATAGTTTCTATAGAGGGCCACTTGCGTCATATTAATTTTTTTTTTCACTTACAAGACATTCTGGATAATTTTTTTTGTTGTATTTTGAAACCATGGCGATTTTTTGATAATTTCGCTTAGCAAATCGGACCATTTTTTATAAACCGGAAGGACGGGACTTAATTTATGGGTGCAAAAGAATAAATTATTTTTTTTAATACTAATTCTACATGAAAGGCAGAGGAGAATACTAAGGCGTACCAAAAATATATTACATCTCATCAAAACAAAAAAAAATCCCTGATTCGTCATATTGATCATTATAATGTTCAACATCAAAGAAATCAGCCGAACATTCTTGTTCTCAAACATACCTATATTTTCTACAATTCGTTTTTTATTATTCATTATTATTCAACTTTTCAGATGAAAATTATACATAATATAGTTTGATTTTGTAAAAGTTTACACTCTCACAGTTAAGCTCGTTACACACAGTTACTACAATATCATAATATATATGAGGGGGGGGGGTTCACTCGCCAAACAACTGTCACATATATATTATAGTACCCGTGTGTGACGACTGTATGGGATTGTATGGTGAGCGATATCGAGAGATATGCCACGCCATATCTGCCAAAATTCTGAGCGGGTAGCGGAACTAGCGAATGTTGTGTTAAGTTTTATTGTTTAAGCATGAATTTATCTAACTAACATAGGGTTCGGAATCATAAAAAGAATTTAAAATATTATATAGTTCCTTTCAGCTAAAATACTTTTGCTAGAACTACAGGGAAAAGATTTTTCGGCGTGTCAAAAATTGACGCTGTCAGAAAAAATGGTATACCGCTATCGGAGTAACATTTGTTACTCTAAGGTGGCTATTAGAATATTCAACTGTCTAATAAAACGGTACACAGACTGACTCTAAACAAAATCAATTTCAATCATTTTTCATATCAAAAAATTATTTTATATTTTTGTAAAACAGCTCTTGTGGGTTACAAGTGATGTCAGATGTCAGTTAAAACGTCAAAAGTCAACGGAGTCTCAGTGTTGTCATATTGAAGAAAAAAAATCAGTGTGGAATTATATGAAAATAAGTAAAGAAAATCATGAGCCGGACATTTTAAAATAGTGATGTCACGAGTTAAAAACGCGGATTTATTTACTTTATTAAAAAAAAACTATAAATTTCTAATTCTCGTAATCTTAGTAGAAACATATCCACACGATTTTTTCAAAGTCATTATAAAATGCATGCATGTGTCCTATTCAGAATCGCTATGCAGACAATAACAAAAATGTTTTTAAAGCTGCTGTAAAAATATAATAAATAAATAACGATTTCGCTTGGGTGACATGGCGAAATCGTGCGTATAGCCCCACAAACATCAAACCGCCTGTCATAAGTGAAAACGTTGATATGAAAGTCAAGTAATTTCATAAAATATGATTCAAGATTTTACAAGACGACTTATAATATTGGAAATTTCACTGAATATTTTTAATTTTTTAATGAGCTGACTTTTGGGGTGATGATAATTAAATTATAAGAAATGATTTAAGGTGTTATTATTTATTAAGACTTTGAGGGTAATGAGTTATAAAACATAATTTATGTTTATTGTAATGTGAGCTATGGCCAAAGGTAGGCTGTATGTAGATTTTCAAGTTCGGGTATGAATTGCATATTTGAAAATTGTCATTTTATTATCTGACAATTTATCAATGTAGAACGATTGTGACATTAAATGTAATCACAATGTACACAACATTTTTGATTTATTTTTATTTTCTTAGGGTAGGCACAGCTTTTCAGACTTCGTGGACTGCACGCCACTGCGTATTACCTATTACCTAGGCCTGTATGGTCCGGTATTTCAGTATTTTTAGTAATGGTATCAATCGGTTAATCTTGTCAGGGTTTCTAGCATAGAGCAACTTGACGAAATTAAATATCTCTGATAGCGACGTTAAAAAGGATCTGAAATACCGGGTCTAATATCTCAGATTATATTAGTGTCGGTGTTTGTTATATTTTTAAATGTGAATATGAGAGTATGTCATCTCCAATTGGGGTATGTTGTGTTAGGTTGAAGGTCGTGGGGAGGGGAAGGAGATAGAAAGAGGAAGGTTGGAAATGACCTGGGTATTCAGATCTGGTCACCAAACACGGTTAAAGTCATTACAAGCATGCATATCGTCGCATGTTCCTTCGCCCACGAAAGACGGAGCGTAAGACGCAGGGTTATCCATGTCAAGTTACAAGTAGCAGTTACCTACATACTTGATTATAGTTATTATCAATGAATAGGATCTCATGGGAACAATTAATTAAAACTTAAGATTAAACATACAGACCTGTTTATTAAAAAAAATACATATTAGCGGACATTACACGCACGCTTCGGACTCAAGATCTCACCACACTTCGTTCCAATACGTCCGCCGAAACGTATGTGTAAAGGCAGTGACCTGCACTCCGAACGCTCAGATCTTCTGTTAGTCCGAAGCGTAGATTTTTCTCAGCCTTCGGCATACTATGCCTTTATACGTAAGCGTTTGAGCGGGCGCCGCGCATTTTTTTTTTGTAATGGCTTTTCACCGACTACTTATGAAAAATCAAAAGCAAATAATAGAAACTTAAAAATCAGTATTAGTTAATTTTTTAACGAAACATTGAGATTAAACTATCTAAATTTGGAATGTTTATACGTAAGTAATTTATTATCTTGGTAATTATTAGATTACGTTATTATTTGAATTAGTAAATGGCTATAGCGAAGTCTATCTTATGATATATATGATCAAAACTGTTGCAAAACTTTTAAACCGTACGACGTATCACGCCCCAAAAATCCCTTTACACGTACCCTTCCGCACGAATATCAGTCGATCAACGGATCGGCCCGCCCGCCGAAGTGTGGTGACTTCGATCTGACGTATCGGCGGGCGGTTTGGAGCGAAGATTGAGAAACGCAGGCGGAATGGTACGCGTGGGAGACATTGGATTTATCAAGTGCATTCATTGCCAGCTGTAGGTACCGAAAGGAATTTGTCGCTTAAGGAAATAATTCATTAAAATTTACGGAAATGGATTCCAAGAACCTTGATAACAAATAATAGCCATAATCATTTTTTAATTCATTCATTATCAACTTGCGTATGGTGTGGATACTGGTATATACTCCCAGTATCGCCCTGGTAAAAGATGGCTAGCTGAAAGTGGTGATCAGATCTGAATGACCGGGAACTTTCCAACCTCCCTCCCTTCCCCAGTTCATTCTGCCTCACAACATACCCCAATTAAGAAAGCCATAGCCCCGGACAGTTGGGAGCAGTTGGGAATCTTGTGCGGTATTCACATTAAAAAGGAAATAATTCATTTATTTGAATGGATATTAAAAATTGAATGGTTTAAAATACATCCGTAATTGTTTGTTTTCACATTAAAAAGTTAAATAATATATTTATCTAATTTCCTCCACGGAGTCTGTCAACTTAATCTAGAAATTTAATAAAATGGAATTAAAATCTTTCATTAATATGTCAACACCGATTCTAGAACAATTATATTATGTTTGACTATCGAATCTGACGAGTTGACTGGGCGGGAAAAAATTACTTAACTCAATTTATTTAACATTTTTTTTTAATACGAAGTGTGCTCTTCTTTCAGATAGTTTTATTAGTATTTTTATTTAACATCTAATATAAGATGCTTAAAATATATGATAGGTACATTTCAAAATTACAAAAAATAAACGTTTCCATGCAATTATCTCGCTAAGTGATAAAAAATAACATGTTCGAAAAATACCTTTCCTTAAAATACGATGTAGAATTAACTCCTTTCAGAATTTACCAATAATTTCTGAACACCGTTTGATAGTGATGTGAAAATATTCATTTAAACTAAATATAAATATTCGTTTTTACTTTGTATTAGTTTCAACCATCTTGGAAACGACGCAGCGCCCTCCATTTTTATCTACAGCCAACCTGTCCTCCAGAGAACTCCAGTCCATTAAAAAAAGTTATTGATAATGACTTTCAAACTTAAATACCAGCATATTTCGTCTTTTTTCTAAAGTTAGTTTTCATAGTATAAATAATTTTCCAAGTTTCAATTTTCAAAGCCCGCCAAAACGCTCCAAATCTATGGCCGGTCGGTTTTGATCAGTTTTGAGGTTAGAATATCAAATGTCAAAACAAGGATGAGCTTTACCTTACATAATTTTATATCCTATTCATAGTAAACCATAACTAAACATAAGTAATACAATTATATACCTCTTTAGAAACTTTAACTCAAAGAATAAAAATAGTAATGAGCATTAATATTATTATCATAATATCTGTATTGATAATTGGTTTCGTGAATACTCTAATTTATTTCACGAATAATAGTTTTATTTTTATTTTGAAGAACAATTATAGAGCTTAAAGTCACCCAAATTAAGTTAAAATTTCTCGTAAACTAAAAAAAATACAAAAGCGAAAAATAAAAATATCCATACTAATCTAAAAACAGAATGCGCACGTGGCGTCAGACGATCCAAATGCAATGGGACCAACATAACAAGATGTTTTGATGAGATGATTATACGTATATTCACTTTTAAATAACGATTTATAAATTCTACGTACAATAAAAGTTATATATTCAGAATCGGCGATTGCTGATCTATATGAATACATATTTTTAAAGCCATTATATTTTTCACTGGAGTTCCTTATTGGAGCCGTGTCGAATGCTGTGAAAATTACAAAAAAAATCTTTTCAATTCCTATCGATAAAGTACCTACAATTGTTTTTATTCTGTTTTTGAAATGTTCAATATGATTTCATTATGTGGAAAAAGTTTCATATCGAAAAGTAAAGTTACATCCCGTGATTTTTCACGGGTAAGAACTAGTAAATAATTAAAAGTGATTGTATAATAATGTGGACAGGAATTAAGCCTTCTACCTTTTAAGACTTGAAGCGGACGTGCATGAATTCGGCCATGAAACATAATGAACAACTCTGCGTGTTGTTTCCATTTTTTTTGTCGCAGATAAAAAGGATTTAATTGAGGTTTCATATCATTTACATTACAGGTTTGTACCCAAGGAACAAAGGGCATAAATTAATCATAATAGTGCTTGGTTTAGATCACTGTATTAATAAACCGATATAACAGTTTTGTGGGGGTGTTTGTGTGGCAAATGTTTTCAAATATTAAAATTCCTTCTTAAACTGATAATCAATTTCATCAACCTGTCTGGGGCCTAGGAATTCAGGGTCGGCATAGATCACACTTTTATGGATTATCGTGTTCAATAGTTGGATGATGTGGGAAAATATTGTTATTTAGTGAGTAATCCCACATTTTTTTTAGGATAATATTACGAATGAAACAGATTATCTGATTAAAAGTCTTCGTTGTACATACAATTTTTTTTTAAATTATAAATTGGTCGCGCCAGATCTCACCAAAGGAAGCCTCCTCTGACGGACAGGGGTTCGTGGCCGGGAAGATTTCACGTTAATTTTTTTACCTGGGCCAAAAAATTAAATTAAAGTTCTCTATTCTACATGAGAATATCTCGGTAAGTACTTATGAAAAAGTAGGTCATTTTTAGTTACAAAATTTCGTGTAATACAAGTTATGTTTCCGGCCAGTTTGAAAAATGTAGTTTATGGTCACACATGACAATTATCGTTAAAAAATAGTTTTTACTCTAGTCTGCAATGCCGGCACCATACAAGAAAATGGCCTTCTAAATTACCGTTCTCCCCCTCTCCTACTTTACTGGCTAATTTTAAGGATACCCCAGCCTCTTTTGCAGCGTCATGTCAGTCATTGGTCCTAAAGCTGAATGCGGCGCTCGCCAGTCGCCAGCCGCAACACACATATTGTAATCTCGTTCACAGAATAAGCACAAAATGTTTCCTCCTTGTAAAACTACTAATTGAACCATATTTCTAAGACTCTCCTCTCTGAGGCAACATTTAAGCAACAAGCAAAAATAATAATTTCTTCGATATCCTAGGGTGGCATTTCCCCCGAGTTAAAATGTTGGATTTATAAGTATTGTTAAATATCTGAGAAGGAGTCTTGGTACTAAAACTGGCGCCACATTTGACGTAAACTATAATACTGAAAATACGTTTGTTTGATTGTGTGGAGCAATATAATCTGTTAATTAGAAATTCCGGCGGAAAATTACCCAGCAAATTTGCTAGGAAACTCTATCAATAACACTGGAATGAAGTGTTGGAGTAGGTATATTATTCCTGCGAGTACATGCAACCTTTCTACATGAACTGTGGTTCTTTGAAGGAATGTTGTGGGGATTAATGAATTACGGGAGGAGAATGGGAAGAGTACGATTGGGAAGTAGAGCTTGGCAAACTAAAGAACGAGTTGGTCCGCGAGTACCGCGCAGCTTTGCCGAAGTTATTCAAAATGATTTGAGAATCCAGAATCGTAAATAAATTCTGCTAGGTAATTATTATTACGCGTGCCAGCTGTTTCGCCTTCTGAAGGCATTAAAAACTGTGGTGAAGAATTTTTTTTAATAAATAAACTGTTTTTGTTAACTAAACAATAATAGTAACTATTAAAATTTTAAAAACTTTACAAATTAAACTTGAACACAATACATCCAGAATAGTGAATGGTGACTTTCCGGTTGACTCAACCACCGAGCGCATTCTCTTGTTTGCCAGACTCTGTCGTAACTAAACATAGCAACGTTTCTATTCTGATCGATGGTCCCTCACCAGGGCGATACTGACAGCCTCTTCCACTCTCAGTATTGTGCGTAACTAAATGTGTTGGTATTTATTTCCTTTTCATAAAAACACACATAATTAAAAAAAAAAAGAAAATACTCTCAGATTCATAAAAATAAATAAAAAATATGCAGAGATCCAAAAAAAGCACTTCATGTTTTACTACCTTTATATAAAAACGCTGAAATATTGAAGAATAGACGCCATTTTTAATGTTAGTATGAAGTGATATTTCGACCCCTTGGAATAACAAGGTTCCATCTTACACGGCAATGTTATGCTATAATGAGTCTTAAAGTTACCCTCTATAAAGCACATTATCGTATGACATTGCTGTGTCAGATGGAACCTTGTTATTCCAAGGGGTCGATTTGTCAAAAGTGCCAACTGTATAAAATTGATATTTAAAATATAGGTTGTTAGGTTCTTAGTTTGTTTTTTTTTTAAGAAAGAAAAAACCCAAACTAAGAACCTAGAACCAATTCTTTTATTTTCGCACATGCAAATATTTTTTAATTTTTTTTTTATCAATCTGAGAGAATTTTTTTTTTTAATTATGCGTTTTTTACTGAATCCTAATAGGAAATAAATACCAATGTGTTTAAAAATATAAACGAAATAAATACACACAAGTAGTTTTGGAAACAGTAAACAATACATTCTCAAAACCAATGGAGAATAATTTAGGAGTACTGCAGGGATCAGTCCTCGGACCTTTAATGATCATTATTTATATTAATGATATGGTAAAAATATTTTCAAAATGCAAAGTTCGATTATTTGCTGATGATACTCTCATATACATAATTGGAGATAATTATGAGGAATTAATCAATATTTTGAATAATGAATTAGAAAATGTATCAAGATGGCTAAAAATACACAAACTAAAATTGAATACAAAAAAGACAAAATATATGATAATTGGACATAAGAAGATATCCAGCGAAAGCAAAATAAAAATTGGTGGTGAAATTATTGAAAATGTAAATGATATGAAATACCTAGGAGTTATATTAAATACAAAGCTTAATTTTAATAAACAGGCTGAATATATCAAAAAGAAAATTGGGAAGAAGATTTCTTTTTTGGGAAGAATACGTCCAAAATGTCCAGAAACACGACACTTACAATTTACAACTCTATTATTGCTCCACATTTTAACTACTGCTCAACGATACTTTACCTGTGTAACGACAGAGAACAAAACCAATTAAAAATTCTCCAAAATAAAGCAATAAGAATAATATTAAAGCGAAATGGATATTCAAAAGTAGCTAAAATGTTAAAGGAATTAAATTGGCTAACAGTAAAACAAATGCTGACCATTGAACGTATTGATTTTTATACATAAAATCAGAAACAACTTGTTACCAATATATTTCTCCAAAAAAATTATTTACAACATGGACATTCACAGACATAATACAAGAACGTGGAAGGATATTAGGCTACCGAAAAAGAACAAAGCCAATACGCAAAATAGTATATTTTATAAAGGGATGAAATGCTATAATGCTCTGCCGGTCCAATCAAAAGTGAAACAATTAATAAATTTAAAATAGATTATAAAAAAACACATTATGTTAAACAAGAAAAAAATCATTCATTTTTAAATTATCATTATCTATATGTAATATTGTAAGAGTTATAATTAGTTATTTTGTAAACTTAAATGTACAAATAAATAAAATAAAATAAATAAAACAAAAACAAAAAAAAACTAAAAAACTGTTCCGTTTAAATTTTATTTAATCTTTTATCGCATTGTGTGCAAACCTGATTAATAAATAATTTTCTACACTGTTGTAAAACGCGAATAGTTCAATTTTTAATTGGGTAAATTCTGTAGTGGTTTTCATGTCACGATATTGTTGTTAATTGCTGCGAGTGTACATTCTAATTCAGCGATTACGGAATTATCAATCAATAATTGGATACGTTAGTTAAATACGTTATAAAAGTGATTGTATTCTAACTAGAACCTTTCAATTATTTTCCATGTAATAGTAACAAAATCGATCATTATAGTATTGACTTGGACTTAAAAATAGGTACATATTATATCAATATCTATTTGATAGAAGTCAATAGTTTCTCCACTTTTTGGGTTAAAATCAGTTATAAACTAGACTTTACTAAGGAGAACCCAAATTTGTGTATTGAAAAAATTTGGAATCTCTCTCACATCATTACATATTTCAAAGCGTTAAAATCAAATTGTCCCAGGAATTCAAATATGCTTTTCGTTTATTCCAAAATAATGGTTTGTGGAGATTCAATATCTTGGGCTCTAAGCCGTCGAAGTTTTATTTCGAAAAAAAAACCAAGCTCCCAGCATCACAAATTTGAAATTTGAAATACGTTACTAGATGCCAAAGCCAAAATTGAGATTCATAAAGCCTTAGTATTAAAACTTGCTGTTATTTTAAGTTAAAACAGTAAATAATGTAACAATGCAAGTTCTTTTTTTTTATTTTCGACATAATATCAAACCTGTAAAGATCAATTAAGTTAATATATAATTTCATATTTCACACATTAAACACAAATAAGTATCAATCTTCAACACTAATAATTGTTATAAATTATAAATAGAGAAACAATGGATAATATTCAGTCAAGTTTAATTAACGAGCATTGGCAAGAGGATGTTTATTAGTTACCTGCCACGTTCCGAAGCCAAGAGCAGGCATCTGGGCACCGCTCGTGAGAGTTACATTCATCTTCGACATTTTAACGTTCACTTGTAAGTGTAATACTTTCTTGTAAATTATTGTGTAGTTTGACAGATTCGGAGCGACGTGTGTCGATCGGTTTAGAATACCGCGCGGTTTGGTATCAACTGGGGAACTGGCCACAGCGATCGGAGCAGGCCTAGTGCGGGCAATCCACCTTCCAGCTCCTACCTGGGTAGTCGAACAGTCTGCTGTCTGCTGCTTGTAGATTGACTGCGCACAGTGAACCAAACAACGGATTTAGTAGCCCACAAAACGTTTAGTAAACCACAAAATAGAAAAAAAATTCTTATAATAACAGAGATTTGAAGTTGAAGCCTGGAGGGTGAAGATTGCCTCAACGATAGCCAAGATCCGATGGGGAAGGGCAACGGAAGAAGAAAATAATAACAACTGAAGCATAAGTGTTTCCGCTGTGTTTTTTATATCAAATATACCAAATCTGTCAAAAAACCAATTATTTCAATGGACTTATCGTATAATATGTTATTTGCGAGATATTGTATGATTTTGCTCCCGTAATAAGAAAGAGATACGTGTATACAAATTATATATTACTGTTTCCTTTTGTTTTTGACACCAAATACCCCCAGGAGTACCATAACTAAGACAAAACTAGTTGTTTTATGAGGACACCTTAATGTTTACATAATAACGAAATACATTGTTTTTAAATCATTCACTTAATTATTTATATATACGACACAACATGCGCCATTGACAAAAAGGTATGAAAAGTTAAAATTCAACAATAATAACAACAACAAAAATATGTTTATTTATATTTAATATAAAGAAACAATTAAAAAGTATACAAATTTATATAGTACATATAAAAACGTGTAAGATATAATAAAATATTAAATGTAGAAAGGATAAAAGGTTAAATAGTATAGAGCATAAAAGGAATAAAACACAAAAAGGTATGAAGTTTAAATAAATATAAAGTATAAAAACATGTAAAATATGCAGTATAAAAACTTGGTAAATATAAGGTTAAAAAAAACTTGTAAAAAGTATAAAGTATAGGAACTTGTAAAAATATAAAATATAAATACCAAATAGGATTAAATTAATGATATAAAAGCGCGGTAAATTAAATAAAGATACATCGAATACAGTAATTGATTTAGGCTAATCTATTGATACTTCATATTGCAGACAAGCTAGAATCTCTAGAAGGACGTAGGTACTCCATAGAAATTGATAAATGTATAAGGAAGAATTTCGATATTTGAAAATGTTTGATCAATTCTACCCAAAGTAAGGGAAAATGAGCCTACTCACTTCTGTCGGTTCACGATTCAGTAAAAAAAATGTCATTTCTTTTAAAAGTTTTATACACATCAGCAAGTAATTTCGGGCACCTAGTTTGTCAATCTGCCCCACTGTGCGGCTGTGTTGGTACCTGCTGTGTGGGCTGTAGGTAGGCTGTAGCGACTTCAGAGACGGTAATACGTTAAATTTAACCCACTGAGGAATGAATTAACTGGAAGTGTGTAGCCACTATAGCTAGCTGCCATTGCATGCCTCCAGCCGCCATACCGGCTTAACAGGGTTGCTTTACACTCCGTTGTATTTGTATAACCAAATACCGTAGAAATATCTATAATACGCGCACCTTCTGACATTTTCCGTACACGGCAACATGGTACACTAGCGCCCCTAGCGCTTTTATATTTTTATTTATGTGTGCTTAAATAAATAAAAAAATAATGATAAAAATTGTGATATGTTAAGCAAACAGAAGTCTAAAAATAAGAAATTAATGAAAATTTCTCACTATTTATCAAATAAGTATTTTATTCCTCTTTTAAACCACTAGACCGAATACGAGCATCGAGCGGCTAGGCTTATAATTGTGAGTACAAACCTAACATCCTCTTCTTTATTTTCATTTATGAACTAAAAATTAGTAAACTCACCTAATATTGTTTTTTTATGAATTTTCGATTTCTATGGTTTATCGAGAATGTATTTCATAGGACGTGTGAACAAACCAATTCCGCTGACGCGCGCTGCTAAGGGCGCTAGTGTAGCATGTTGCCATCAAATGTCTAGAGGTGCGTATGAATAACGGACAGTTTTTCAGTATACTCAGGAATGTTGTGAATCGGATTAGGTCCGATTGCTCGATGGCAACTTGACGAACGTATATATCTCAAGCCGATATTAAAAAGCAACTGAAATACCGCCCATAAGTCTTGGAGTTATCTTTACTCTTGAATTTCCCATGCCGAATACCTTGCTAATTATCTAAAAGTAAGCAGCTTTAATTTTTGTAACATTTGTGTGCCTTTTTTGTGAATGTGAGTGAATGCTTGTAATACCTGCCAATATTTATCATCAGCAACCCCGTAACCTGCATATATGTACCTACATGTACGAGTATAGCTTTACAATATAATTTAGACATTTAATAAAGTGGAAATTTCTTTTTTTCATTACTATGGATTGCCATTGGTATTGACCAAGCTTTATTTTGTTCCTAACATTAAAATATTTTCGCATTTGAATTTGACAATTCGTTTTAAAGAAACAATGCAAAACATCATGATAATTTTTTTGGCGTTTTTAAATTAATGTTTTTGATCTTTGAATTAAATTCTGTTTTATTTTATGTTTTTATTTGTCTAACATCTAATACAGATATAAAAAAAATGTCTTAAAATGTGACGTAGAATAATCTCCCCTCGGAAAGTAACAGTATATAGTATTTCTATAATAGTAATAGTATTTCTGGATACCGTTTGATGAAAGTAAAAAACATGCGCTTGGACGAATGTAATTTTTTTAAACATACGAGTACAATTATTTTCCTATGAGCCATCTTGGTGTTGTCATTTAATACGTTTTTAAACGATAACAGAGCCCTCGTTTTTTGTCTAGTATTTTGAAATGTCGGACTGTACAATTTGATATTTTAAAAGGTAATAAATGACAACCCCAAGTAGGCTCATAAGAAAATTAATATATTTTAATAAAGAACAGTAGTCCCAATGCATATTTTTTCTTTAACCAAACGGTCTTCAGAAATTAGTGTTACTTCCGAAAGGAGATGATTCTACATCTTATTCTAATATAATTTTATATTGAAACTTTTTATTGTTATTTAATGCTTTATAAGAAAGATTACATGGAAAGGCGATTCGTTGTATTTCAGAAATATATGTATCAAAATACCCATTTATTAAATCTAAATAAAACAAAATCTAATTCACTGTACAAAATAATAAATTAAAAAAAAGTTAATGTAATCGAGTTATGTTGTTTTGTATATGTAGAACAAATTTCAAAGACAAAGGTAGTAGTTTGTTGATGCCATAACGATGAAAAAAATGTTCCACGCGTCTACATTTTATTCGCAAGCAAGAACCCGCCATAATTTTATAGGTAAAGTAAAATTATTAAAAAAATGTACAGATGAAAAAAAATTGCGGATTAGATTCTAGCAGGAATCTTTGCAGAAATGATTCGATTTTGGTAGGGGTCAACCAGAAAAAATGTGTTTTTGTTGGTATTCAGTTTACAACTATTTTTAAGAAAAAAATACATGACTAATAAGTAAGACCCGAATTCTTGTCGTAAAAACGGGCCAAGAGAAAAAATATGGAATTCTAACGAAAAATATTTTATTTTCCAACTAATCCACAGTGGTTTTAGTCAGCCCTGGTTGGCAATGGGAAGGTTATTGTTTTATAACAAAGCCACAATCTTTAGCGAACGAACTTTCCAATTATTGTGTCCGCTGTGAGATAATTAGCAAAAAATACTATTATTTGCGCTAAAATATTTTTAACACAAACAACACATATAATTTATTTTATAAATAAGATTTGAGTTAACGCTGGACTCCTAAGCAGGTACCCACTACGTGATAAATTATCAGGATCTATGATTATAGATTTGTGGGAAAACAAAATATTTCCGCAATAAAAAGCGCACAGTATGACAATAAAAATGCAGAAGTAAAAAGGAGGACAATATTATTCTTTAAATGGCAATACCATGGTTTTTCAAAGGTAAAAAAAGACATATCTATTTAAAAAAGCACTATGGCAGGTCAGTCCTGAAGACAAAATACAGCGAACAAGACTCATTACTACAGTTTGAACAGCGCCCTACGACTCCATAGTAAAAAATGTCACCGATAGAAACACAGCACGATCCGAATCCCGGAACTCATATATGGAGCTAAAAAACCTATGGGAGATTTCATACGGTTTCTAACGGTGTCGGAACGTGCATCAAAGCCAAATTTTGCCATTTGTTTTGTTTTTATTACAAAAAGGGAACGGCTGCGCTCCCTGTTTCATACATAACTTAATTTTGGATCTGAGGCCAAAATACCCATCCAAACTGAATAATATATATATATTTTTTTAATTAAAGGTTTGGCAAATATCTAGCACGTATGAGAAGTATTTAATTTATTTTTGTTTAAAATTATGAAGTACGAGGTGTGTTCAAAGGAAAGGGTGAATTTAGATTTTTTCGAAAAGTATTTATTTATTCATCAATATCCATTTTCTCCCCTTCAAAGTAATCCCCCTCAGATCCAGCGCTTCTTCCAATCCTCCAAGCACTTCTGGAATGCCTTTTCGGTATGGCCATCAGCTCGTTCTTCAATTCTGACTTTATCTAATCAATTGTGGCAAAACGCTTTGCTTTCTTCAGTTTCGGGAATAGGGAAAAGTCGCAGGGAGCCAAATCTGGTGAATACGGTGGTTGAGGCATGATTACGGTGTTGTTTTCGGCCAAATAATCACGAATAAGTATTGATGTGTGAGTTGGTGCATTATCGTGATGCAAAATCCATGATTTGTTTTTCCACAATTCCGATCGTTTGAGCCGTATTGCTTCACGCAAACGTTGCATAACTTTCTTGTGGTATACTTTATTAACCGTACGACCTGTTGGCAAGAACTCATGATGCACCACGCCATTGTAATCGAAGAAAACAGTGAGCAAAACCGTCACATTTTCGGTCTTGGCTATTCTGGCCGCTTCCATTGGGATGATTGGGCCTTGGCTTCGACGTCATAACCATATACCCACGTTTCATCACCAGTTACGACCCTTTTGAGCAAATTTGGATCGTCGTTGACGTTATTCAACAACTCCTGAGCGATACTAATGCGACGTTGCTTTTGCTCAAAATTTATCAATTTCGAAACAAACTTCGCTGCCACACGTTTCATGCCCAAAACATCCGAGAAAATTGCATGGCATGAGCCGATTGATATGCTAACATCCTCTGCAACTTCCCTAATAGTGATTTGACGATTTTCCAAAACCATTTTCTTCACTGTTTCGATGTTTTCTTCGTTGTTGACGTGGTTGCAACTCCAGGACGCTCATCGTCATTAACATCTTCTCGGCCTTCTGTAAAGCGCTTGTACCACTTATAAAAACTTTTTTTAGACAAAGTAGACTCGCCGAATACCACAGTCAACATTTTAAGTGCGTTGGAGCACTTTATTCCATTTTTAACGCAAAATTTAATACATATTCTTTGATCCATTTTTTTCAAAAGTAAAAAGTCGAAGAACACACAAAAACGTAACTAACCTTTCCAGTTGTCAAAAACAAACCACTAATCCAAAATGGCTGATAATTCTAACATATGATAAACATATATGTACCAACATTACAAAAAAAAAAATTGATAATCGAATGTACACAGCGCGCGAAAATTCAAAATTCACCTTTTCTTTTGAACACACCTCGTATATGCCATGAAAAATTAATTTTTTTTCTTAATTTTAGAGGCAACTTATAAAATTTTAAGCTTGTTTTTTTGTTTGTTCGTTCGTTTATTTATTTATTTATTTATTTATTTATTTATTTATTTATTTGTTTGTTTGTTTGTTTGTTTGTTTGTTTGTTTGTTTGTTTGTTTGTTTGTTTGTTTGTTTGTTTGTTTGTTTGTTTGTTTGTTTGTTTGTTTGTTTGTTTGTTTGTTTGTTTGTTGTTTGTTTGTTTGTTGTTTGTTTGTTTGTTTGTTTGTTTGTTTGTTTGTTTGTTTGTTTGTTTGTTTGTTTGTTTGTTTGTTTGTTTGTTTGTTTGTTTGTTTGTTTGTTTGTTTGTTTGTTTGTTTGTTTGTTTGTTTGTTTGTTTGATTGTTTGTTTGTTTGTTTGATTGTTTGTTTGTTTGTTTGTTTGTTTGTTTGTTTGTTTGTTTGTTTGTTTGTTTGTTTGTTTGTTTGTTTGTTTGTTTGTTTGTTTGTTTGTTTGTTTGTTTGTTTGTTTGTTTGTTTGTTTGTTTGTTTGATTGTTTGTTTGATTGTTTGTTTTTTGTTTGTTATTTGTTTGTTTGTTTGTTATTTGTTTGTTTGTTTGTTTGTTTGTTTGTTTATTTGTTTGTTTGTTTGTTTATTTGTTTGTTTAATTGTTTGTTTGTTTGTTTGTTTGTTTATTTATTTATGTAAACCAACGAGTGATAGCAATTCGGGACTCTCAATTTTATTATTTAGCCGGTTATATAGAAACAATAGATCTGAAGTACATCTTTTTTGTAAAGTCGACATATTATTTGTAGCTTTGTTGTATGTGTGGCGCAAATGTTTCGAAAATTTCCTCTATACACTTACTTACCTTATATGAATGGAAGCCGGTGTGCCCTTGACTTAATACCCTTTGCTTTTAGCCCCGAGAGATCCAATAAGAACACAGCGATATGTCTCTCTTACACTTCCTGCATTGTATATTGCCATTCCATTTGATCGAAATTGAATCATGATGAAATTTTAAGGCCCGACCGCCAGACTTTTGGATCACGAAACACGCTCACATCGCATTTCTTGTGTTCTTTTTTATTCTGTGTATACGATAATTTAGGCAGGTACCTACCTACGAGTATATTATGTTGACATAAATTAGAAATGAAATAAAATGGAACAATTTTCTTAAAAATAATGTGATGTTATTTTTTACTTCCAAATCTGACAGGTTGACTGAGCGGGAAAAATGATTTAACTCAATTTTTCGTAAATATGCTAGAATGGGCGTTTCTTCTACATAGTTTTCATTTTATTTTGTTTTGATTTATCATCTAATAAATGGCTTATATGTGTATTTCAAAAATAACTAATTCAAACAAAATTAATTTTTGAGAATATGATGTAGAATCATCTCCTTTCGGGAAATAATACTAATATCTGTACACCGTTTGAAATGAGGAGAAAAACATTTTCTTGAACCATAGTGCTTTTTCACAGTTTCATCATTTTCCTTTCAACCGTCATGGCGTTACCCTTTAAAACCATACCTCCATTTTTGTCTATTTTATTTTGACAAACCGCACCTATCCATAAAGTCAATCATTCCGTACAATTAATAATCGTCGTTGAGAAAAGACTTAATTCATTTACAAAATTATAAAATCTAATCTTAAGACTTGAATTTGGCTGCGTTATGGCTATTCAAACTTATCAAACACATAGATAAAGAAATATTTAGAACCTACAGTATTACCTTCTTATCAAAATACCAGAATATCTTGTGGAAAATACGAAACTTCGCGATTATTTACTCGAAAATTTTCGCGAGTTTCGCGTTATTCTCATGAAAATGGCGAAATTCGCGTTTTTCATGTTAAAGTTCGCGTTAAACGCAACATGTTCAGGTCTCTATCGATCAGTACATAACTTGAAAATCCAGAGCATTACTCATTGGGTAGGTTTAGTTAATGTAGTCATATTATTTTTCCGTTTTGGTCAATTATATCAATCAATAGCAAGAAAAATGCTATATTTCTGGGGATTACCTAGTGATAAAAGTGCTTGTCATGCTTGATGTAAAGGTTCATCGATTTTCTGTGAATTGTTGTGACGAATGTTTTCCAATCAAACTTGGTTATAAAGAGCACGAAGGGACTGACTAAATTTGCTCCTCATAGACATTATTCGTTGTCAGAAATAGATTTTTTTAAAACTATTTTATTTAAACTATTTACCTACCTCTACTATTAATATATTCGTCAGCGACTGGTCAGTGGCTGAGTTGGCATCGCGTTTGGGTCTCACCCAGGCATCAATTTCAATTCCTCGGCTGACTAAGTCCTCCATTACGACACAAGCAACATCTTCGGCTTACTGTGATGGTAGTAGGAGATTTCTGAATATTGTCAGGTTATTCGTAACCAGGGAATATTTGTCTTTCTTTAAAAAAAAATGTATAATGTTTTGAAATTTAAGAAGGAAGTGACGAAATACTTAAAGTGCAATTTTTAATGTCGTAATTTTTAAAGGTTGATTTGTAATTCTTAATTGTGTGTAGATATTATGTTCATATTAGAATACATGTAACCAAAGTACATGTGTTCTATTTTAAGTTTAATAAATAAATAATATATTTTCTAAACATTACCTACAAAAAATATACCTACATACAATATCGATTGAAAGATTTCACTTTCATGTTATTCAATTTCCTCCTCAAAACACTCGACGCATTATTTTATTATTTTTATTTACGGACCAATGTCCAATTACACAAAATACATAACACGAACTGAAATAATAGAGATAATGAGAGTAATAATGAAATAATTATAACTCTCATCCCTGGTTCGCAATATGGAACTCCAGTCCATTAAAAAAATATATTAATGTTGACATCCTAATTTAATTTTCCGCTTATTTAATTTTTTTTAAAGTTCGTTTTCATGGTTAAAATAATTCTTAAAGTTTAAAATTTTTAAAGCCCACCAAAACGCACGAAACCTATGACTTGTTGGGTGTGACGTCACACGAGCAGTCGGATTAGCGATTCAATAGGCGGTAATCGATATTATATGGATTCCATACAAAACTTCGAGAACTTTGTACTCAAATTTAACTGCTTTTAATTGAAGGAAACATTGTATAATATCAGCGTTTCGTTACTATTGTAGGTGCATTGTACCAAAGTGCAAAAATACATTAATATCGGCAACTAATTAACAATTTATCAGCGTTCAAAGAAAGTCTTTTAAGTCCTTTAATGCTTTAAATTATGTTTGAAAGGCAAATCAGAATCGCTTGCGTTAGTAGCTTCCATCAGTGTTCTACGCATGCGCGAAAACTGACGCATGCGCATCTGTGAACTTGACAAACAGCTGGTGACAGCAGTAGACAGGTATTAACATAAATAGGTTGAATAAATTAAATAGTTTTGAACATTAATGGCTTGGAATAAAAATAAATATATTCTGCATTGTAAGAAATAATAGGTTTGATATATCATTAGAAATCCTCCACTTCCAGAATAACTGAAGAAATAATCACCAAAGTGCCAATGACGTTATTGTTTTGTGCAAGCGGTATAGATTGTTAAGTAGACAAATTCGTTAAAATTGTTATGAATTTTCAAGCAAAAACCCTCAAATAGTGGCAATAAATAAACATAATTATTTTACGAGCAAAATGAACACTGCAAACAGCGAAATTATAAGCCATAGATTATAAAAAGCGGAAAAAAACCTTATCTAGTTATAAGTTGGGCTCTAAAACTGCACGTGTGACATCAGAAGTAGTGGTACCAACAGATCATGGTGTTTTTAATTCACTTTTATATAACGATTTATAAAATCTATGTTTAATTATATACAATGAAAGTTATATATTCAGAATCGGCATTTCCTGATCTAACCGAATGGATATTTTTAAAGCCATTATATTTTTCACTGGAGTTCCTTATTGGCTTTACAAAAAGAAGCTAAATATCTACAGTGATTCTTGTAAACCCTGCTTGAGAACATTTTTTATAATGTTTTTGGCTCTAAATAGAATGAAATTTGAAGAATCAAGTACCACACGAAAACCAAAAAATCCCCAGTAAAGCAATATCATGAATTTCGCTGTCAACCCTCTCTGACCCGCTCAATAAACTGTCATACTACTGTTGTAAACTTACCCCATGTAGGGAAGGTAGTCGTACATTTTCATTGGTTTTTGAAACAAAATTGATTATGAGTAGTAGAAAAGAGATGTAAAAAGAGGACTCTTTGTTATTTACCTGCTGCCACGCAAACGTTGTAAGACCCTCTTTGAATATAAAGGCGTACACGACCTATTTAGCTCTATTTCCATCCTTAATATTCTTCAGTACTATAAAATTATATTTTAAAAATGCTCTACTCAACTTTAAAGGAACAATTAAGAACCTTACAAATACAAAAACCTCAAAACTACTTAACATTCCAAAATAAAATACATATTTTTGCCAAGAAAACCATAAATTCCATGCCATAAAATTATATAATGCCCTTGAAAATGAAATTTAAAATACCATGGAGATAAAATAGTTTAAAAACAACAATAAAATATGACTAAGTAAACAAGAAGGTGAGGAAAATATAAAAATGATGAAGACAACATAAGGATAACACCAATACAACAACATACAGTCCACCTTGGAACAGGAATCCCTGGTGAGGAGGGCTGTGCATATAAAGAACTTCTATTATGCTATAATTATACTTAATAATATAACACATGATAAATGCATCTTAAATAGTCACAAGAATAAATAAAAAGTTATGTTCCCATTGTCCACCGACCTCCATCGAAAATCCGAAATATTGATGGCAGGTCAATTACTTACTTGTGGCACATTATCAATGTATTGTGTACCAATACACGCCATCGTGTGTTTGTGAGCTTCCTATGTGAGAAAGAAAAAATTACATGAACTCTTTGTGCTAGGAAGTAATGAATGAACACAATGGTTGTTTGCTTAATGTTGTGACTATGAAACGTTACACTTCCCCACTTTACAACTTTCTATATATAGACACACACCAACCAAAAACAGTTAAATCAACAACTGACTCTTCGCCAAACAGACTTGTTGTCATTTTGTTCTCGAGATGCTGAGGCGGGTGTATTCCAAAATTAGCAACGCTTAGTCAGTACACTGAGAGCATTTGTTTTCTGTCATGCTTTAGAATCAATCAAATTTTTAAATTTTATTTTAGTATAGATACATCAAGCTGTCCATGGGCCTGTAACTGAACGCACCATATAGATTTAAGTATTATTTTTGGTGTAATAAGTCATTTTATGCTTTCTCATACCAACTTCAACCAACGTTTCAGACAGCATTGCAGTGTCCATCATCAGGAAATATGATAAATTGACGCCTCTTCTAACAATTGGTACAGTTCATCCGCTAGACATCATTATCGTGTACGGATAAAATTCAAAGAAAACACAATTCATTTCCAAAATTTTTATTAAACTTTTCACGTCACAACCGGAATACAAAAAGAATATCAAATTACCCATAAAATTAAATAAATATTGTATAAAGTCTGCATTTTATATTGCGGCTGACGTTAATAACTTTTGTTAGATATGAAACACTAATCTAATATGTAATAATTTTACCAAAAAAGTGGGCCACCCAGTCAGTAGCTGCGTGTAAAAAGTACTAGAAATCCCCCTTTTCTACTCTTTATTATGAGAATCACTTAAGGCAATCTTCTGAAATGGGTACTTAGGATGCTAAATGATTGAGATTTCGTCCCACGAGGTAACAATAATTTAAATAAATCTCAACAACGACCATTGATTCACTACAAAAAAAAACGTTAAAATATTCTAACTTATAATCAACTCATATGTTCAAACAACAAAACTTTGATTGGCAAAAAGAATTAATTCGAAAAACAAACATTGATATTGCATTAATAAAGCCAATTATTAAAGTATAATATTATAAAAGGAAGTTATCAAAAAGAAGATAAAAGTATTTATTAAATATGCATATAAGCACGTATTTCTTAATACGCACAAAATTAATGAAAAACACTTTTTATTAATTTAATTAGAATGAGGAACAACTATTTCAGTCACCGGAGAAGCAAAATCACGCATTTTAATTAATTTAAAGCTTGGTAAAGAAGTTTTTGTATGGCTTTTAGGTTAGGTTTTTTTTTTATTTACGAAAAACCTATTTTATTTATATCGTATTATATGTAAAATAAGTTTTAGGTTCTTAGTTTGGTTTTTTTTAAATAATAATAAACTAATTCGAATGCTTATATGCAATTTTACCAAGTTATGTGAAATTATTTTATTTATGTTATGTGAAATACCTTTACTCAAGTTTCGGAGGAAAAGTTTGAAGCTGCCATTAGAAATAATAGTCAACAGATTCATGAATATATAATACCAAACCATACCTTTAATAATAATAATTAAAAAAAAAAGTACACTGATCAAATCTTGTTATAATTTTACGAGTCAACATGATTACCCACTTATCGATAGAAAGGTGTGATGTTATTCATAGAAGCTGCCAGCAAATTAGATACCACCTCCTATAAAGGAAATTTGGCAAGGATCACAATATAAAGTGGCAATGTTTTCTGATCATCAATGATATTAATTAATATCACTAATATTTTCTGTCCCTCCTGGAAAGATAGCTGATCATAATATACTAGGTGGATTTGCATCGAAGATTAGCCATTTAAAAAATTCGTTGCAAACAAACAATAACATGAACAAAAATCTATATTTTCTTAAAATTACCTAGCTGCAACTAATGGAACACAAAATATACAAAAAAAAAAAAGATTTCTTGCAGAAATAAAGAGTATTCATAGTAACAAAGTGATAAAATATTTAGGTAAGTAAACAATATAAAATAAATTTTAAACAATCACAGTCGAAAAATGGAATAGCAAAGAAATATAGACAATATTCAAACAAAATCCTCTTCAAGAACAGGGTTATTTTCTTCGAAAATATTATAAATATCATTGAAACCACAGCAATATTATTGCTCAATTTTACATTTATCCTAATTTTTTTTTCTTATCGATAAAAAGTAGTATGTAGTTAAAATGCTAACATTAATAAAATTGGACACAGTTGGATTAGATTAATTATTGTGTGTAGATATGAAAGTATGTGCCCAGTATTTTAATTTCTTTAACATTAAAAAAAAACCCACAAGAATTGCGCAATATAAAAGAAAAACATTAGTCTAAAAATAAAGATAAAAATATGCAATTTTTGTATATATTACGTATGTGAAAAGTAGATGTTTATTGGCAGTAACATTTTAAGATAAATTTATTAAATTAAGACCATAATGAATCAATTGCAGAGAAAATTAAGGAGTAACAAAAGAAAATAATTTCTTTGGTATGAATCTAAATTTGTAAAGTGCAAAACTAATCTACACGTGACTATTGGAATAATAATTCATAATAAATTCTAATAAACAGGATGTGTTTTATAAAATTTTGCCGTGCAGCTAAAAGAAATTTCAAACTAGAATAGTTTCAAAATGGTGACAACATTTAAACATACATTATAAATCAAGTTTAATATGTACGCAAAGCATAACAAGAACAGAACTGTTTTCATAAGAGAACCACAACTATTATCGATTTAAGCATACATTTTACATATAACAAAAAATATATCAAGAGATGTAAGCTGCCTTTATAGCTACTCTGCTCTTTAAAGCTGCCTGGTTGGATGGTATAAATGGCTGCAACGATCAAACCGCGTCTACTTTATTTTTGTATAAATCTATTTACAAATGACTGTGGGGTTGATGATCTGATGATACAATAAATAGTCCTGAGAATCGGTGACACTCCTTTACAGTTCTGTTTTACTGTGGGGGACCTTGGCTTTTCCCTGGGCCTGCTGGCCTTGGTTGGGCACGGGACTCTCGGTTGGGCCGTCCTTTTTGATGACCTTCATGTTGTCTTTCTTGGGTGGCCTGGTGTCAGAGGGGATCTCCTCCACCACTGGTGTGGCCTCCGGCATGGGTTTGGCTTCTGCTGGCTTGGGGGCTTTTTGTTTAGGAATATCTTTAGGTTTTAGAGCTTCTTTTTGCTTTGTAGCTTCTACGGGTTTAGCTGGAGCTTCAGTGGGGATAGGTTTGGGTGCTTCAGTTGGTTTGGGTTTTGGAGCTTCAGTTGGTTTGGGTTTTGAAGCTTCAGTTGGCTTGGGTTTAGGAGCTTCAGTTGGCTTTGACTTTGGAGCTTCAGTGGGCTTGGGCTTTGGAGCTTCAGTGGGCTTGGGCTTTGGAGCTTCAGTCGGCTTAGGCTTTGCGGCTTCAGTGGGTTTAGGTTTTGGAGCTTCAGTAGGCTTAGGTTTTGGAGCTTCAGTAGGCTTAGGTTTTGGAGCTTCAGTTGGCTTAGGTTTTGGGGGTTCAGTAGGAATGGGTTTGGGTGCTTCGGTTGGCTTGGGTTTAGGTGCTTCAGTTGGCTTGGGTTTGGGGGCTTCAGTTGGCTTGGGAGTAGCTTGTTGCGGCTTGGCTTCTACTTTGCGTAGGCTTTCACTTGGCAGAGGAGACCTGCCGATATAAGTGTTGTAGGGACTTCCAAAGTAAAGTTGATTATTGAATATGTGAACCTCGCTGATACCGGTCAGAGTTCCGTCCACATTGTGCCAGGATTCCAGGATGTCTCCTGCCCAGTTCAGCTTGAGGATGGTGGTGCGCTTGGGGACCAAGCCCTGAACTGATTCGAAATGACCAATCTGAAAACAAGAACAATATTGATTATGAGTACCAAAGAAACTCTAGCCCTTTAAGGACGGTCCAACTCGGTCATGCACACTCAAATAAAAAAAATTCCTGCGTTTCGCTGGACCATACATTGCAGCCCAAACGTCACGATCGTGCAGGGATAGTATTTAACCTTGAGGATAGCTAGTATTTTGTCTATTATTTTTCACACATGCCTTTTAGGGTCCTCTTCGAAGATCAATGCAAAAAAAAATCAGGCCTGAAAGGGCTAGTTTATATTAACTATAATAATGTAGTTCTTTTGTAAGTTGAATACTTTCTGCATAGGAATGTCTGAAATTGGAATACATAGATAACAATAACATTATTATCGGGATGTTTCAAACTCCGTCACATGTGATGACCATCAAATCATAATTAGTGAAAATTTGAATTTTTGACATTTGAATTTTAAACTACAATTTTCGGCCCGTTTCAGTGTTTGATCAAATTGGTAACGGTCATGTCGTTCACAATTTGATCAAAAGCTGAAATGGGGAAGATTGATAATAATTACAGACATAAATGTTCATCAGCCTTACCCAATGAAGCGCCCTTTCGAAAACGTAGTGCGGCAGGACCTTCTGCGCTCCGATGAATGGCAGCTCCAGCAGCCCCAGCACACGCGCCAGGAACTTGCGGATGAGCGGGTGCGGCGCGAGGGATTGGAACACCACAGGGTTCTTGGCGTCACGCGGGGCTACCAGCGGCACCAGGAGGCCATCGGGGAAGGTCTTCAAGTTATCGGGGAGACCTGCAAAAGATACAAATTTTAAAATGGTGAACACTTTCCAATTCATGTTTTCTATTTTTATTTTTTATGTGATTTAAAAAAGACGTACTCGTATGTAAAAGCCCTCTGGGCGTTTAAATAATAAAACATTAAAACAGTTTGGCTTAGTAATATATATGACTGGTAAAAGTGTCGTTCTGCGGAGTTGTTGATACAGCCTGCAGGGGGAAGATTAGGGGATGATAATCAACCTCCCCACAGGAGTATTTCTATAGCTTTGACTAAATGTGATAGTAACGTGTTAAAGATATTTCTATTTAGAAAAATTTGCAAATTGTAAACAGGAAAAGAAAGGTAGACATTTTAAGGATTTACCAATTGTGATCCTGGTGATTAATTATTGTCTAAATATAATTGCACATTTGTCAGGGTTGGCAAATAACATTATATTTATATAAATATCGGATATTTATAAACGTATGTATATCTGATTTATATTATATAAATATCAGATATTTATCAACGTATGTATATCTGATTTATATTATATAAATATCAGATATTTATCAACGTATGTATATCTGATTTATATTATATAAATATCAGATATTTATCAACGTATGTATATCTGATTTATATTATATAAATATCAGATATTTATCAACGTATGTATATCTGATTTATATTATATAAATATCAGATATTTATCAACGTATGTATATCTGATTTATATTATATAAATATCAGATATTTATCAACGTATGTATATCTGATTTATATTATATAAATATCAGATATTTATCAACGTATGTTTATCTGATTTATATTATATAAATATCAGATATTTATCAACGTATGTATTTCTGATTTATATTATATAAATATCAGATATTTATCAACATATGTATATCTGATTTATATTATAATAAACTTATTATCTGTACCAGAAATAAAAGACCGGGGAATAATATTTGATATGAAATTCACATTTAAATTCTCACATGAATAATGCAACCAATGGAAATGTTGGGTTTTATAATACAGTAAACGCTCAGTAATCCGCCGCTCGATTATTCGACAACTACTAATCTGCCATTATTTTTACTAGTTGAAAGCACAAAACCTAGCTCTATAATTCGCCGGTATTCACGTTAAATTCAGTAGTCCGCCGTGTGCCTAGACTCGAGCGCCAACCTTTGCAAATTTCAATTAACGCAGAAATATTATGTAATATTTTTATGAATTTATTTTAAATATCATAATATGTCGACACCATAATACGGGTATGTGCCTAGTTTGGTACTCGAAAATAATCTAAGCTTTGTAGCAAAAACTATAAATATGAATAAATAAAATTAAAAAATATACCCATCAACTTTTCGAATCATGAGACAAACTTGTTCGGAGGAATATTTCTTTAGCAAATTACCAGAGGAAATTCAAATCGAAAAAATTATTTTTAAATTAAAGTCTCGAAAAATTGTAATTAAAATATTCATGTATATAAGGATTGTATCGAACACGGGTATGTATCATTTTTATTTTAAAATGATAAATAAAGCCCGATTTCTAAAGCGAAATTTAAAATTCCAAGACCGCTTCGCTCAGCGTAGACAAGGAGTATTGCCATTATTGCCAAGTCAAAAACTAGAAACTCAATTAATATATATTTGCCGTTGGCCACACTGCTGGCAGCCGCTACACGCTTGGTTTTGACCGGAAATACTAGGTCTAGTAATTCCGTTCTCCTTTCCTGTGGCCACGACTCTTCTGGGCCAGGAATTTGCCGCCACACGGTTCGTTTTGTCCATTTATAGCGAAACCCCTGGGCCACCCGCTTGTTTGGAAGCCACTTAAACAAGGATGAAAAGTATCTCTCTAGAGCTGCTGTTGCTACATGAACAGTTAATAATTGATCACAAAGTGAAACAAAGTTGTTTTTTTCTAATTTTCACAAAGTTGTTTTTTTCTAATGGCTAACAGTTGTCATGAATGGTCAGAGATTTCCACCATACCAAGGGCAACGTATTTGCCCTTGAGTTTTAAAGATACACAACTTGAACTTGACGGTGCCTGTGGAATCCCAGTAAGTTAAATATGGAGAAACGCGGGAATATCCAGTAAAAACAAAGAGACCTAATAAATTAGAAATATTAATTATATGTACAGTAAAACCTCAGTTTTACATCACCCTTATTTCACATTATCGCACTTTTTACATCAAAAACCCGCGATCCCGTTTTTTTCCATACATTATCGACTTGATAATATCTCCTTAAACCAAAATTAGAATACCTGGATAGAACCTAAGTCAACATTATTTTATTATACCAACATAAATGACGAGTTATCCATTAAAATTAGCCACGGGGCGGGCTCAACTCTCGCGGCAGCATTACAATAGTAAGTCGGCACCTCCTGCTGTCAAGTTATTAGTTAAGTTAGCAAGTACTCACCAGCGAGATATATTATCGTCTTCTCGAAATTCGAGAAATCAACTCCTAATTATTCACCTTTTCGAAAACGTTAATTTTACTACAACAATTTCTCAAAATGTGGGTTTTCGAACAAAAATGTCATAACAAATACGTTTTGTTCGAATTTGGTCGACGTTCAAATGTTATTATTAACATTTTTATAAATTGCCATCCCTTTTATTTACGTTTTTAATAGTATTTAAATGGTTACTTGTTCTGTTTTTCCTGTGAAATCGTGATGTTTTTAACATTATTAACTCGCAATTTCCACTTATTTATGTTTTTAACTGCGTACCTATCTCACAATATGTAGAGTTTAACAGGTAGCGGCCCTTACCGATTTGTTTTTTGGAACGCGATTCAAGCAATGTCTAATATTATTATATTGATATCGCGGTAAATATTGTATTCTTTTGAAACATTACTTCGTAAATCGGAATTCAACAGACGTATCGATGACAATCGTGATCTCAATAATTTACACGGGAATATTTAACCGCCCTAACCATACGAACGTATGTGATACGGCCGCTATATCATCGCCCAAACACAACAAACCGTATCCCGTACGTTCAGGTTAAAAAATAACAATAACCGAAACCCACAAAACGTTCGTGATACGTCGTATACATCATGTTCGTTCCTGCATTATCGCTTTTAGTATGCCGAGGTAAGCCGAAGCTAACGGATGTGTTCGGTTGTTTTCGTATTCTCCCATACAATTCACACCGCTAATCGGTGATACTCCAAGCACGTGGAAAAAAAAACCCGATGTTTTTTTCCTACTTTTTGAAAAATAACCCAAAGGCAGGGCGGTTAAATAACACCATGTTTAAAAAAAATTATAACAATTTTCATGTATTTGTATCATAATAATGTTTTGTAGGAAATTTGACTGTCAGAAATTCCAGTTAAAATTTCGTCACCAAATACAATTGCAAGTGTTAAGATGAGTTCAATTTTCGACATGAGCGTAAAATCGGAAATTATTTCTACTATGGAAAATACTGGAATACAGGAGAATACTTCTCCATATACTGGAATATATGGAGAAGAAGAGACATTTGCAGATTTTTCAGATCAAGATAAAAATAATGACAAAAATGAGGTTTCATGGTTTTTTTCACATTAAGAAAGTTCTACAATTTATTCATATTAAATGGCTCAAAAGTAGGTACTTATTAATTAAATTTTTTCCAAAATTTTTCATTTCTTCAGTTTTACACATTGAAAAATGTAAAAATGTAGTTTTTCATTGAATATTCGAAAATATCTATTTTATAATCATCTTCCGCTGATTGTTGTGGCCAACTGAACAAATGGCTGTTTAAGTTCCTTACCAAATTCATTAAAAAAAAATACATTTTGATTAGAAATTTGTCGTAGTTTTCCATATGGTTTAATTTCTTTATTTGGTTTGTTTGTTCTTAGGGTAGCCACAGCTTTTCAGCCTTTATGAACTGCACGCAGCCTCTGCATGATACATATAATATATCAGTGATATAGTATTATATATCCTTCGAGTCCTGACATTTGTGTATTTCAATGCCTTTCAATTGTTTTGTTGTATTAGAATCCTGTATGGACACCTGCAAGTGCACAAGGTCAATACCTTTATGTGTAATAACTTACAAAGTGAGAGGTAAAAAAAATAACAATAACGGAAGCCAACAGCGGGGACGCTGTCAGTTACAAATGATTAAAACTCTTATCTAAAGTATGCACCTACTAAAAATAATTTATGGATTATTTACGCATTACATAAATACATGAATGTCTCTTTACTTTTATAATTAATGTAAATCAAATATAATAATCTTATCATTAAGTTCTGCAAGTATTTTAGTTTTTATTATTATTGTGACAGCTATTTCAGTGTTCAAAGAAGCTATTTTCAAACCGTGGTTAGGTCACGTTATGATTACTTATATTACTTACTTGTACCCCCACCCAATTTCATTTTTTATGGTGCCTAAAATGATTTACCGATGAAACTAATTTACTGAGAAAATAATTGTGATAATAGATTCTATATACTGTGAGGTGCTTACAGTTATAAAATACCTTTGAACACTTAAACAGCTGTAACAATAACAAAAAAAAACTAAAATATTTGCAAAACTCAACAATAACATTATTAAATTTGATTTACAATAAATTTTTAAAAATTAAATGGAGTTCTACGAATTAAACACAAAAACAATTAGTTTCTATATATATGGTTAAAAATGTTAATGCATATTAAGTCATGTTTGGTGACCAGATCTGAACAGCCAGATACCCAACGTTCTTCTCTGCATCTCCTTCGCCTCCCCACTACCTTCAGCCTCACAACATACCCCAATTGGAGATGCCAAGGTCTCACTGGCTCCAGACTTTCGGGAGCAGTTGAGACCTCCTGTGCAATATTCACATAAAAAGAAAAATTTCACAAACCGATGAGTCCATCGACGAAGATGTCGTCGGTGCCCTGGTTGGGCCCCTTTAGGTAGTAGCGCCTCAGCTGACTGCGGGCCGTCTCAGAGACCACCACAAACTCCTCATTGGGGGAGAGCACCACTCCGTTGGCGAACCAGAGCCCGTCCAGCAGGACGCTGCTGCTGTTCTTGGCCGCATTGTAGTGAAATAGCCTGCGGAAAATTGTAACAACAGCTATTAGAAATCATATTTTTCTACTTTTAAAATAAGTATGCACTTATATACTGTCTGACAATTTACAGTGTTCTGAAATTAGCGGTAATATATTATAAAAAAGACCCCGACAGGTAAATGAAATTGATTGAATTAGGAAATATTTTTATACTACTTCGGGCATACGTACAAGCACACAAAACACTTCTAATGGTTTACCTCTTCAGTGGTCAAAAAGGTGACCTTTTAAAGGCGAACAAAAATTATTACTTTTATATTTAAGTAATTTTTTTCTGATGCAAGAATTGGGTGCTTATGATACAGGATAATCTGTAAGCATAAATCTAGGGATTATGCTTTGACTGCTGATTATATTACATCGATGATGAATATTTTCACGTGTTGAAACATGTATCATCAAGTTTAGTGCGTCATTTATTATCTGTAAAAGATTTGAAATTAATACCAATAATAAATAAGGTATCTGGGGCCAACAAACAGATGACAGTGAGCAGTAACTGTTACCTATAGTCGTAGAGTTTCAAGACCCGCTCTGGTTTTGTGACAAAAAGCATGTATTTGAAATTCATTGAAACTAAATATAAAATGTATATTTTTCGCTTTATTTTTTATTTATTTTTATTTCAATAAGACTGTTAATTATTAGTACATAATATTGGGTTTATATAAGGTTTCAGACAAATATGTATATGAAAATATTAAAAAATATATATATATATACAGTAAAACCCCTATTTTACGTTTTTCAAGGGACTGAAAAAAAAAAACTTAAATGGAGGGAAAATGTAAATCGGGGGAAATGAAAAAACAACTTTTTTTTAAAAATAATTTTTGTTAATTTTTTTGGTTGAAAAAACAATACATATTTTATTTTTATAAAAAAAAAATCTTGTGGGTAGATTAGTTGAGTATTGAAAAAATATTTCATATATTATTAAAAAAATCGTGTAGATTAGTTTGTTTAATTTTTTTTTCTCTAATTCTTTTTCAATTGTATATATACATTTAAAAGTTTTGTTTTGAACGCCACCAATGCTCGAAAAATAGGTTTTAAGACCCTCAATGTACTTGGTTGCTTCTTCTTTTGTTGGGATCACTATCTCTTCTTCATCAGATGACACTTCTTCAGGTACTGGTACTATAATATGATCCAATAAAATATAAAAATGTGACAACTGCGCCGGCACATTGTCATGTGCGCGGCCAATCACGGCGTTTCGCGCCGTACGGCCGACCAATCACGGCACGACAGATAAACATGTGTCTTCTGCGCCGACTCATTGTCAAGCGCGCGTAAATCACACATTTTGAATATTTTCGACGTAAATTGTGGGAAAAAAACGTAAAAATCGGGTAATGAATGTACTAAAATAATAACACTTAATTGGCGGGAAAACGTTAAATCCGGGGACGTAAAATACGGGTTTCACTGTATTTAATAAGTTTTTAATTTTAATTTCACATCATCTACTCTAACTATGTATTCATTTTATCTTATGTTTGTAAATACTCCTCCCATAACCACGAGCTACTGGAGCTCAACTTATGGAGAGTAGAATAATAAGAAAAAAAATCATGTATATCATGTATTATGTTATAATTTTGTAATTTTTTTGTAATAAATAAATAAAATATATATATATGACTAACTAGCGCTTTTACAGTACGCGAATGGCACCCGACAATCTAGCATCTGGACGTTTTGTACCTACACCTATACGCCGGGAGCCGTAAGAGCTAAGAGTCCTATGAACTGGGGTATGGGCTCATGAACTGGGAGTCAGCTCTTAATTGAGCTGTCGCTCAATTGAGTCATATGAAAATGTTGAGCTGGTACCGTGACTCCCGCTCTTAACAAAATGAGTCATGACCCATCGCTATTTGAGATACACTTTGGAGGTCCTTTACGTACATAATAAAAGAATGCAATAAAATGTTTTATAAAAAAAAAAAGTTATGGCACAATTTTAGACTGCTTTTATATAAGGTATGAAGAATTCTAAGATGCAATCAAAGTTACGAAATGCAAATAAACCGAGAGTGAAGCTATGCTACCCTAACATTTTTTAATTGCTTATTTATTAAATTTACTTTCTTTTATCATTTTACTTACTTTTATTTATTTTACTTGATACGTTTTTTAGTTAAGGTTTTGTAGTAATATCTTCTATCTATGTATCTTCTTCTTCTATACATATATAAAGAAGAGTGTCTGTGTGTTTTTTTTACATAAATCTAATTTTATTCCGAGCTTCATTAAATTTTGCACACTTGACACACAAAATAAGGTCACTGTCTAGATGAGATTTCGAAAAACCACCCCCATCCCCCTTTCCTACCCCTCAAAGGTCCATTCACATCTACCAGCACCGTGCATTGCAGACACGGCACAGAATAGAGTATTTACACCACACCGTACGTGAATGTGTTCATAAATAATGTAAGCAACTCATTTTGTCGTGCCTGCTACTTTATGTGTCTGTACTGCGAGGTGCCGGTAGATGTGAATTGAACTTAAAGCAGAATTTTGGTACTTCTTGATGAAATATTGCATACTTGACATTCAAAATAAGAGGAAAATTACTGAGTAGGGGTAGCACATCACAACTTCAAAACTTTACTCTAAAGCATTCGCAACGCCAGGTACTTCGGCTAGTATAAAATAAATGCTAAAAGATGGCATTAAAATCTTATTTAAAAAAAAAAAATGAGTTATGGACCTTTACGAATTAACCTGACAATATGTAACATTTTAATTTGTGTTAGGTACCTATTTGATTAGAAGTTAACACAGCTGTGAAGGATCATTATGACTTTCGTTACTATTCTACTGGCAATTTTTTTTATATACACAATGGACGCTACTGATTACATATACCGAAAAAACATTATTTTTTATATTCTTAGCTCTTTCAATACATCCGATTATATTTCAAGCATTTTAGCATTAGGTTAATTTTAAAAATAACATAACATAAAATAAAACCTAACCTAACTTAACTTGTCATTTTTTGTGAAACACAAATATTTTTTTAAACTACGATAATATTGCTATGGATATCTTCTAAGGTTAACTTTACCAAACGTAAAGTTTTTTTTTAATATTCTTTCGGTCCTGATGCAAAGTCATTGAATAGTTTTATGAACATACCTGCCATTTCCATCGAGCAGCATTCCGAAGACGCCGTCTTCCAGGGAGGAGGTGGACGAAGAATCGGTCCAGTAGAAGTCCCCGTTGGCCGCCAGAGCGATGCTATTGAAGAGCTTGGGCTTCCTGCCCTCAATCTCCACGCTCGGAGACACCAGCAGCTGCTTCTTGCCGGTGGTGATGTCCACCGTCCAGATGCCGAAGTATCCGTCCACCACATACAATTTCCCAACACTGTTGAAGGCCAGACCGAGTGGGCGGCCGCATTTGCTCTCTTGCCAGTAGCCCTCTGTAAATAAATAACACTAATTTAAAAACAAAAAATTAAAGAACCTTTTTTATAAAAACAAATATACCAGACAACATTATAATTCCTTCTACTACTGTCATTATAAGCGGAAATGTTTCTTGCTCAATGATAGGACATAGCTAACGGAGGATTATACCAATGTTTTTTATCACTCTGCCACTAAGCTAATTTGCAATAAAATAAAACGTAATTTTTTTTGTAGTAAAATCTATTCACATGAATTTTTTTAAGCCAATTAAAAATGCATGCAACTGGCTCATTTTGAGAAACTAAAATTAAAAAAAAAAAACATGCATTCTAAAATTTGATACAGTGCAATAAGATAAGTATTAATGATGCTTTAAGTCATTATTTTTAATGCTCTTTGTCTGGTAAATATTATTTATTGAACATAAGAAAAAACAATAAGGATTGTTGAGAGATAAACTTTTATAATAATGTTGCATGTTTTCATTTCACAGTTTGTACTACAATTGGAATAAATTTTTTAAGCACATAATAAAAAACAAATAAATACATATTCACATATTCTGTGGTTAAGTGTATCAAGAAGAGCAACTAACATTATTGAATTTTTTTCCTAATATTAATTTAAAAAATTATTTCTAAAACACACACCCCTTTGCTTCATCCACATTTTAACACACGTCTCTACTTATTCATAACCAATTGCAAAACTGCAATAGGCAAAACTTAGTCTTCAGTACTTAACTTATTTTAATAACAACTTAAAACACGACAATTCATACAAATTTATTGTTACAAATCTTCATATAGCTGCACACACGGTCGCTTTGTAGATTCCAAAGGATTGCACGCTCGGCACGGTTTCCCGTCAAAGCGCCACGAGAATGACAATGTATGAACTATTTCTTAACAGAGAGCAACACAGACGCTGAATTCATAATACACATAAGGAATTAATTTTGGACTCACTCTCAGCCAGTATTACCTATTTTTTAACACTGAATTTGCGAATTAAAATTATGATAGATGTTTGTTTTATTATCTTTTTTTTTTATGGGAGTTCACTGCACAAACGCATGTTAGAGAAAACCACCACTGTATATATATATCCATATATCAAAGGCTTCAATCGTGTTAATACTAGGTTTGGTCTGTAGTTGACAGAAAATGATCACTAATAGAAAAATCTTACCGCATGGCTGTCCAATCTTGGCGACATGAGTCACATGACCGCCGGGGCCTAGTTTGATGACCTCGCCCCCGTGCACGGAGGTGTAGAGCTCCCCCTTGTAGTCGGCAAAGCACTCGGGCCCCCTCACCTTGTCGACGAATATGTGCTCCGCATTGTTTAGCAGGCCATTCAGGGCGAGTGGCCCATCCAAATTTCTAGACGGGGTTATTCTGAAATGAAGAAATTTTTTTATTAATGAATGGCAATCGATGATTTTTTATTAGCTATGACATTCTACGATGTAATAATGCAACAATGGGGCATTAAGAACTGTGTGAATGTGGATACATACAAACTACAAAACATATAAGTGAAGAATGTGCCCTCCGCCAGCTTCCCGGAGGCACATCTCTACTAAATCAAGAGACTCCCGATGCTGTCGACTGACTGAAAAACCTCAGGATCTGACCTCCTACAACTCACCTTCACCATACGAAGAATATGAATTAGCCACAACAACCATTGCAAGACTGATAATTGCAAACTACAATCAGCTATTCTGCTGTGTTTGCTGCATTTTTAAATATGGTTGCGGCTTGGTGGGCGGTGGGCATGACTAAATAAGAACCCAACCAATTAATATCCACTCGTATCTTGCACATTATATAGATTTACAGTACCTACCTACATAGTAAAATGTAAAAAAGATTGTTCACCTTCAACTTTCATTTCATTAATTAGAATTAATCATTATCTACGTATTAAAAAAACTACTGTTTTATCAACCATTTTAAAAACAAAAAAACATTTTATGAAGGAAATAATTAATTATTTTTGTGTAAATTATTATAAAATTATCTTAGTACATTTAATAGTTAACAAAAAATTGATGGCACTGCAACCGCTTAAAAGGTTTTAAATGACAACACCAAGATGGCACATGGGAAAATTAAAGAAGTTTTAAAAAGCACAACGATTCAAGTGCATATTTTTGACTTAACGGTCTTCAGAAATTGTGGACCATTTTTTCAAAAACCACTTTATTTATCAATTATTTTTGCTGCTTTTGAGACGCATCGATTTCTTCAATAGAATCTCAAAAAAAAACCACTAAAAATTAGTTATTTTAATCAATTAATTAAAAATAATATATAGTATATTTGCGCACATTCCAGAGTGGAAGATACTCTCACTGTCGCCTTGGTGAAAGGCCACCATTCAGAATTGAAATGTTGCTTGAAATGACTTTTAGCCGTGTTTGGTGACCAGATCTGAATAGCCAGGTATTTCCCCTTTTCCACACCTTCCCCTCCCCCTTCTCCTTCCCCTCCCCTATACCTTCAGCCTCACAAAATTTCCCAATTGGGGATGCCATAGTCTCACTGGCTCCAGAAGCTTGGGAGCAATTTGGAATTCATGTAAAAAAAAGTTAAATATATCAAAAATAGACATTTTTTCCAAAACACTCGCTCTAGTGCAAGTTTTTACAAAAAATATACATCGTTTTTAAACTACAATAAATAATTTTTAATAAGCACCCATGCGCCTTGTTACAAATTCACAAAAAACGCTCCCCTGCAAAATTTTAAACGAGCGAATAGCGGTTTTAGAAAAAAACAGTCCTCAATTAGTGGTACTTTCCGAAAGGGGATGATCCTACATATCTATTATTTAATGCTTTGCAAGGAAGATAATTATACGGAAACGCGATTTTTTGTATTTCTGAAATGTATATTTTTTTTTATATGAATACCGCACAAGAGTCCCAAACTGCTCCCAACCGTCTGGAGCCAGTGAGACTATGGCATTCCCAATTGGGCAATGTTGTGAGGCTGAAGGTATTGGGGAGGGGAAGGAGAAGGGGGAGAGGAAGGTGTGGAAAAAGGGAAATACCTGGCTATTCAGATCTGGTCACCAAACACGGCTAAAAGCCATTTCAAGCAACGATTCAATTCTCAATGGTGGTCTTTCACAGGGCGATACTGAGAGTATCTTCCACTCTGTATGTATCAAAATACCCATTTATTAAATGTTAAATCAAAATAAAGCAAAATCTAATTCACAGTTCATAATTATTACATATTCATAAAAAGCATTTACTTCGCGGCTTGTCATAATTGTAAATATAAATGCAAAAATTTGTTTTGAACCACTTCAATTTAATATAATAATCGACCGGTTTTGGAATTACCCTCCCGAAACAAATCGATTGTTATATTAAATTGAGGTGGTTCAATTGAGGTGGTTCAAAACAAATTTATGCATTTATATTACAAAATTATTACTTTAAAAAACTTAAATATAATTATTATTAATTGTTTTTGTGTTTAATTCGTAGAACTCCATTTAATTTTTTATAAATTTAATGTATATCAAATTTAATAATATTATTAAGTTTGATTTACATTAAATTTTTTAAAAAATTAATATAATTGAATTATGTTCTTTGTCTTGTTTCTTTAAGAGTGTGAAACTTTTTTAATGTAAAGAACCAAGTGAGTAATTGGTGTTGCCATAGTAGTGAAAAAAATTGTTTTTTGTCACTTTAATAAATTTACATTTTTTATTGCAAAACTGTATGTAGTTGTACATATGGGTACAATAATTTATTATATAGTAGATGATGTGCATTTTTTATTAGTGTCTTATATGAAGCAAAAATCATTATAAATATATATGGGTAGGTACTTAATATACATATAGCAACTATTTTCATTTAAGTATAAAAAATATAATGAACGTATGTACATACATAACCCAAAATGACTATAGTTATATTTCACACATAGTGTATTTTACTTCTTATGCTCATAGCTTTTACTATCACTTTGTATCAATAAAAACAATTGGAACAACAACTTCAAAGCCATAAAACGTGACTATGCGATAATTCTTGTATGTGTATCTACGATTGGGAGCGTACTGTGTTTCTTGTTATTGTCGATTGTTGTAAATATGTATTAAAAATCACACTTTTTGTATGGAAACCGGCAGAAATAAGATTTCTCCAGACAGGTTTCTCCATACAAATAAAATGGAAAATGAGACTAACTTCAACTTTTTTGTATTGAAAGAACTGCCTGGAACTCTATAAAATTATATAGTAGTAGAAGTGAAGCAATGTGATTATGCACAAAAATGGGAAAGGAGGAATCAAGTAGATTTTTTTTTATGTGAGTACCGCATAAGAGTTCCAGTGGGATTATGGCATCCTCTATTGGGGTATGTTGTGAGGCTGAAGTTAGTGGGAAGAGATGAAGTAGGGGAAGGTTTGTAAGTGCACGGCTATTCAGATCTGGAGCCCTATTCACATCCTTTTTAACTGTAAGAAATTGTCATTATCCTTAGGCTTTAAGCTTATTTAATTTTTATCATATTTTCTTGTATTTTATAGACTGTTTCAAAATGAAATTATGTAACAAAAATTTTCAATAAAAAAATAAAAAAATAAATAAAAAAATTCAAAAATAAAAAAATAAATAAAAAAATTCAAAATTAAAATACCGATATTTAGATAGTTTTAACAAAAGAATATTGACTTTAGAAATTATTAGCGAGTTATTTGGCTTATAATAATGCTACCTAATTAACAAAATTGCGATGTTTGTAAAGTACCCATGCCAAAAATCCGAAATGTCAGATAAAGGTGAATTAAATTGTAAGAATTATAATAAACTACACCATGCCAAGTATGAGGTGACGCACCTATAATTTTGAATAATACTAGAAACTCTTAAAAATGTATTGTCATTCACATGGAGTCAGAACCGCAGTTAAGCAAAATGACTTTAACCCTAAGGATAAGCACAATGACTCACCCTTAAAAAGAGCCGGAATCGGGCCCCTGGTCTCTAAACACGGCTAAAATTTAGAAAAAACGTCGCATCGGCCTCCATGGTCGAGGGGTAAGACTCTCGACTACAAATCCGAAGGTCACGGGTTCAAATCCCGGCGTGCCCAAGTAAATTTTATTTTATTAATTTGTGCTGTTTCACAATTAATTAAAAATAATTAAAATTAAAAAATAATGCATAGTATATTTGCGCACGTTCCAGAGTGGAAGATACTCTCAGTATCACCCTGATGAAAGACCACCATTCAGAATTGAAACATTCCTTGGAATTACTTTTAGCCGTGTTTGGTGACCAGATCTGAATAGCCAGGTATTTCCCCACCTTCCTCTTCCCCTTCCCAATACCTTCAGTCTCACAACATTCCCAATTGGGGATGCCATAGTCTCACTGGCTCCAGACGGTTGGGAGCAGTTGGGACTCTTGTGCGGTTTTCATATAAAAAAAATTTAAAAATCATGCCCCGGCTACATATTACAATATTATTCAATGTTTTGACCTTCGTCATAATTATTCTATTCAGTCATACTGAATTGCTAATCTGAACCAAGTCAAGTCAGATTAAGCTATTTTAAAATCGATGACTTTGAATGTACTCGTGAAATTCCTTTTCAATCAATGAGAAGATCAACAAGATCGTAAGATACTCATTATTGGTTGCACCAGTTCAAAAAATGTTTTCTTAATTCTGCATTTATCATATTCGCAAGCATTCTGAACTCGAGATCTGATAACAAAGTGGGTGCATAAAATTTGTGAAGCCTCATTTTTTGCCTGGAGAATGGTGCTTTGGATTCGTCCAAAGACATCAAGTAAGTAGCATGTTAAAAAAATAAGTTAATAATAAAAATTGGATAATTTGTATAGCACTGTTTTTGTGAAAAATCTCCTCAAGGGTGCTGAAAAACTTATAAAAACACCTCTATTATAAAGCAGAATACCTGCTTATTTGTAGAAACAAAAACCTTATGACGGCGAGCCCTGGCATTATGAAATTTGCACAGCCTTTTCTGTCTGAAATTTCTGGATCAAAAAATATTTTTACACATTGAAGGACTGTATTTCGCTTTCTGGAATTTTTATTTATTACTTCAAAAAGGCCAATGGTATGACGGTAACCTGTCTTTTGTTTATTCAATTCACAACTATCCAAAAAAAATAGGAAAAGATGCCATAAAATTGTTAGTTCAATATTTTTTGAACATTCAATCAGGCAAATCAGAGTATTAAAACTGGTAATAATAATAAAATTAATTAATTCAAATGAGAAAGGGTTTGACAGTGTAGAAACATCTTGGTCTTTGGTAATGGGAGAAAAGGAAAGTAGAACACTATCAAAAATTATACCTACATTGTAAAAATCCAATCTCATAAAAACTAATACATATCAATTAATTCCAATTAGCAGTTAGACATATTTATTTCTCTTAATGTGTTTCTAAATTCATTTCATAAAATCAGATCCAATTAACGGAAATAAAAACTTTCCAATGGCAGCATAAAATGTTGACGAATACAAATTCTGCGACACAAATAATAAAAAATGTACACATTCACAGTTGTCTTTGAGAGGGTGATATCAGGTAACCAAACAAGTATATTGTAAATGTTTTAGATCAACATACAATATAAGGATAAGCTATAAAATTCACTAAATCATTTTACAAACATGTTTTCATCGATGCCAAATGAAATAATAAAATAATAACCATATAATTTTATCGAAAATTCACAAAATGAGTCCTAACATGTTCAAACTTGTGTGAATTTTCCCGATGTTGCGAGAAGTTATCTAGAAAAATGTGGTTTTTTATTAGGAACTATATCAATCATCATCGCATAATGATGTCACTTCCTCACATCCGCATACCCACAAGATGTAACAGGTGTCAATCTGTTGCCAAATATAAACTTATTGTGTAACTTGAGTGATTCAAAAAATATATATTTTAATCTCATACCATTAATTGTCATCAAGAAGTACAAAAATTCTGCTTTGCGGGAGGGGAAAGGGGGGAGGGGGTGGTTTTTCGAAATCTCATGCAGACGGTGACCTTCCTCTTGTTTCTAAAGTCAAGGGTTGGAAATTTGATCAAGCTCTGAATAAAACTGTAGATTTGTATACAAAACAAATACATACCGCCCGCCCGGGACTTTCTTCTTCATATAAATAGAAGAATAGAAGATGTGATAAAATTGAGAACTACATATCGTCAGGCCAATGCCAAAGTCACAAGTCTGCAAATCATCACCTTGAGATATTAAGGTCTCTGAGCTGGCATCAAAATCGATTTATATTGTTACTAAACCAGCTTCATATGCGTTAATATCCATCAAATCTATGGATACCAATTCAAAAACCTCAAACATCAGTATCTCGAAATGATGCTTTTCCAGAGTCGCAACTTTGGCATTTGCCTGACGATATCGTCGATCGGCATGCAATACTGCGTAAGTGAAATGAAATAAATTGTTCAGGGGGGAGAAAAAAATACATATCACTGTACTGCAAAAATGAGTTTTTTTGTATAATTGAGTTGTAAATTATGTTCCACGCGCCTGCTACAAATGTCTAATTGATATCAGGTGATCAATATTTTGGTTTATACGTGTGATACCTTTTTTTCCAATTTCAATCATTTCAAAATAGATTTGTTTTTAACCCTTCCCTTACGATGCTAGAAAATTCCTCGAGCTCCGACTCCTTCCCTTACGGTGCTAGAAAATCCCTCGAGCTCCGGTGCTGTGTAATCGGTACACAGGGTAAGCATTTAGAATTTTGTATTTTTTAAGTTGGATAAAAATGAATAATTTGCATTTATTACTTATGTAAATCATTTTTTTAAAAGTGCATATGTATATAAATAACATATTATGTATATGTGCTTAAAATGAGGAAAAACATCGGCCACGCATAAAACTCATGATACATTCATTATAACCGGCAGACCGCCAGCTAGTACTGACGACTGCGCATGGTGGCACGGTGAGCGAAACCCCGTACCCTTCTCGCTCACTACCACACAACCCGGCAAGTTACCAACGCAACGTATATATTAAAAAAAAAATTCCGATGCGTTCAATAAATACTTCCAAATCCTTATCTAAGGACCCTGAAGAGGAAGCTGGCGATTTATAGTCGATGTCACTGGCGTTACGATATTAAGATAGTGTCATATTTAAAAGAACAACAAAGTGCTTGAATGGATTCACTTAGTATTACTTTTGGCGGCAAATGTTAAGAGGAACGACTGCGCCGCCTGTTTCATACATTACGTAATTTTGGATTTGAGACCAAAATACCCAACCAAACTGAATGACATATTTTTTTAGTTGAAGGTTTAGTAAATATCTAGTACGTATGAGAAGTATTTCATTTATTTTTGTTTTAAATTATGAAGTACAGGCCATAAAAATTAAATTATTTTTATAATTTTAAGGGCAACTTAGAAAATTTTTTGCGGGTTTATTGTATTTTTTTTTGAAATTATCATAATTGTTATGTAAATATGATTACGTAAATAAAAATATAAAAACAAAACATTTAAAAAAAAAACGTTTTTTAGTGTCAATATTTTAAATTATATATGGCAAATTTGTGTTCCAACATAAATTGGTCATTTTTAATTTATTTAAAGTCCACCATAATGGTTATTTTAATATTTTTGTAAAAAAAATTATTTTATATTTTCAAAGTAGACGGGGTAAAACTTTTAATTGTTAAAGATGCATCTAAAATCGCGAAAAATCAATTCCTTTAATGGCCTATATTCCATAATCT
This sequence comes from Halesus radiatus, assembly GCA_022606495.2. Taxonomy (NCBI): domain Eukaryota; kingdom Metazoa; phylum Arthropoda; class Insecta; order Trichoptera; family Limnephilidae; genus Halesus; species Halesus radiatus. The sequence goes on from JAHDVE020003274.1 coordinate 397,709, forward strand.
AAAACAAAAATAAATAAATTACTTCTAATCCGTACTAGATATTTACTATACTTTTTGATAAAAATAAAATTATTGGGTTTAGGTGAATATTTTGGCCTAAAATCCAAAACTAAGTTTTGTATGAAACAGGCCGCACGGCCGTTCCTCTTAAGGCCGAAAAATTCAATGCATGTATTTATAATATAAATTAACATAATATTATGCTTTTGAACTTTGAATCGAACCCAACACAACAACAGGTTCAGAATGAATTAGAATGAGAATATTTTTTTTATTTACAAGCTTGGGAAAAAAAATGATAATAATATTTACAGAAAAAACAGAGAGGCAAGTATTTGTTTCATGTTTACCAAATCCGGATCCCATTTAACATTCAATACGCAGACAGCCAACATAATGATTTAAGAATCTAAGCCATACAAATCTAGAACTACTAAACTAAAAATGTGATCTATTCCAATTTTAAAGCTCCGTCGCAACCTCTCTGTCACTTCATTTTTTTATGTAAATATGGCATAAGAGTCTTAACTGCTCCCAACCGTCTGTAAGAGATTGGATAGAGGAAGGTGAGGAAGTACCTGGTTATTCATATCTGATCACCAAATATGGCTAAATCCATTTCAAGCTACGTTTCAATTCTGAATGGTTGTCTTTTACCAAGGTGATTCCGAGAGTATCTTCCACTCTGGAACATGCCACAGAAATACTACATATTATTTTAAATGAATTAATTGTGAAACACAAATTAATCCAATAAAATTTACTAATACACACCGGGATTTGAACCCACAATCTCCAGATTCGTAGTAGAGAGCCTTACCCCTTGACCGCGTAGTCCGTTAGGTATATTTTTTACATAGCAATTTTTACATATTTTTGCATAGCTGGGCAGTACTTAAAAATGGCTCACATTGTATTATCTACTCGTAATGCAGTAGTTATGCTAATAAATTAACAAGTATCAGAATCTATTGAAATAGTCGTGTTGTATGAAAAGATTGATTGAAAATGAAATACAAAAGGGTATGTAAGCACCTAACCAAAATAACCTTGAGTATTTCAAGTACATTCTGAATCTATGATAATGCTTTTACAATGCAATTTTTTATATCAGTGGGAAGACCTTGCGTAATGGCAGTAACTCATTTTTGGACAGGATTAATCCCATTTAATAAGACTTAAAAATAATGCGATAATCTTACTGATAATTTAGATAATTAATCAATAGCGTGTAAAAATTATAAGATAAACCAGAGTGCTAAGATTGAAAAATATGACTTTATTGATGTTGTTGTCCTAAAAACCTTCATACAAAATACCGTAATTTTTCAATCCTAGCACTCTAGTTCATTTAAAAGTCACGAGCCGCCATTGGCAATAGCCAAAGGGGTATTTTTTAAATGTGAACACCTCATATTTTATGAATCCCAACAAAAACAAAACGTTTTCATTAACAAAATTATTTCGTTTTTTTAATGAAAGACAAACATCTCTGGTTACGAATATCCTGACAATATTTAAAAAAAAACTCCTACTACCATCATTATAAATGGAAGATGTTGCTTATGCAATGATGGAGGACTTAGCTAGCAGAGGAAACAACGACGCCTGGGTTGGAAATTGACCATTTGTCAACTCAACCTCCGGTCTACCATAATTGTAAGGGGAAAATGATGCTTGCACAATGATGGAGGACTTAACCAGCAGAGGAATTAAACCACGAGTCTACATTCCTCGCAAAATCGATGTAAAATATAGTTTCCGCAGGTGAGGTAGAAAGAGGGAGTGAGGCAGCTGCCGATGTCGCCCGAATCCTTCCGACCACGAATGAATTCAACCAACAAAATAGCCATGCCGCACAGCTAGCCGCCGCGACTTGGAGCATTTGAGTTACTGATTACTGGCGAGCATACTTCATCATTTGCTTCTTGAGTTTTTTAGCAGTAAAAAAGCCAATTTACACGAATATTGATTATGGCAAAACTAATGAAAAGTTACACCATTGATTATTGTATCTTTTCCAGAACAACATGTCCAGTCTTGTAGGCATTTTGCAGTTGGAGTATGAATCATTGGAGATCCATACCCGGCGAGCGCTTGTAATCGACTGAAGCCCGTGCTATCTATAAGATGCCAATGGGCCTGATGTTAGTTGACCATATTTCAAACGCTGATGTTTACTCGATTTGTATATCTCTGTTTCCATAATGAGTTTATTAACTCTTGGGAATACAAAGCATATGTATCATAAACTTTTCAGATAATTTTTTTTTTAATTCAACGTTTCGTCTCTGAACAGCGGTCTTTCACCAGGGCGAGAATATCAACCACTCTGATTAATTTGATGAAGGACGATGGTAAGGGAGGAGATGGGTAGGGGAAGGTTGGAAAGCACCCGGCTGTTCATAAAGTGACACAAAACCAAAAAAAAAATTGTAAATGCAATATATCTAGCTATACTTGATATTGTTTTGACTCTGAAGCTATTAAAGCTAAGGCTTATACGAGGTGTGATCAAAAAATACAGTGAATGAATTTTTATAGCAGCAACTGCGGGCCCTAGATTCATTTGAAGTATTAAGCCTGATCCTTTGAGATAATCAGTGTCATATTTGAACAAGTTATGACTTATCAGTTGGCTTCCAGAGCCGGAAGAGTGAGGTTGTGTTTACCGTGTCTATCGTGCATCATGGATTTCGAACAACCCATCAACATTAAGTTTTTTTTTAAGTTGCAAAAAAGTGCCAAAAGAGGTCATGAAATGTTAAAATCAGTGTATGGCGATAATGTGATCACCCTGAAGACAGTTTACACGTGGTTATGGGCGATTTAAAAGCGGAAATGCGTCGGTTGAAGATGAGCAACAGTCGGGATGTCCTTCCACCTCAAAAACAGACGAAAAAGTGCAAAAAGTGGAAAAAAATGGCTTGTTCAAACAAGCAAGTGACTATTTGAGGGTTTACAGAAGAACTCAACAACTCGTATGGGTCCGTGCAATGCATTTTAATCGAAAATTTGCAAATGAGACGAGTGAATGCTTAATTTGTTCCTAGAATGATGAACTGAAGGAAAATCGTATGTCAGTTTGCATGGAATTGAAGAATCGTCTTAAAGCAGATTTGGACATCATGGCCAAAATTATAATTAGAGATGAAAGTTGGGTGTGTGGAAATGACCCTGAGATGACAATTCAAGGTTACCAATGGAAAACGAGTGGGTCTCCTCACACTAAGAAGACACGTCAGTCAAAGTCAAAAGTCAAGACGCTCATTGTTTTTTTTTATAGTGAGGGCATAGTGCCTGATGGCACTATGAGTTCGTTCCGGGGGGGACGACTAACTCTGAATATCAAAAGGGCTTACTGCAACATTTGTGAGACAATGTACGGAGAAAGAGACCAGAAAAGTGATCTAATGGCTTCCTCTCATCAACGTGCTGTGCCACACCTCACTTCTGATCCCCCAGTTTTTGGCTGAAAAAAAAGTCCTGTCTGTCCACATCCTCCTTTCTCTCCGGATTTAGCACCATGCGACTTCTGGCACTTCCCAAAAATAAAAAAACCGTGCTAAAAGGAAAACATTTTGACATCATTTCCGACATTGAGAGGGTCACGTCTTAGCACCTGAAGGCTCTTCCGAAAGAAGCCTTCCAGAAATGCTTCCAATAATGGAATCAACGTTGGGATAAGTGCATCACTAGCCAAAGCGCAGTACTTTTATGAAGATTAATTCAAATTGGATTAAGTGTATTACTACTTTGTTCGCAATAAAATTATTCACCGTGTTTTTTTATCACACCTCATATGCAAACAGTTATTAAGTGTATGTGGCTACAGCTGACACCGACTTCACAACACGTTTTCGAGGATGCACGCATGCAGAACTTTAATCGTAAAGACAAAATATCTTTCAATCATTTTGTCATATTATGTATAGTGAAACAATCAATCACTTTAAAAATAACATTGATATAATTGACATCTTGATTATACGGCCAGCTGAAATCTCATCTAATCACCTTAAATTGGTTTCATCTCTGTTAAAAAAAAATTCATAAAGCTGTTCACTTTTTTTGCAATCAAACACTTGTGATTTTCAATTGTTCATCTGTCTGTGAATATAAGCTGCGCCCATAGAACAAGGATTGCATAGAAGCGTCATTATTATTTTAGAACAAAGAAATCCGCCAATTCCCGTGTAGTTCATTAAACCATAGGCTCGAGGAACACTGGTCGGTGGGGCGGAGGGGTCAGCACACGTGAAGATCAGGGCCGAATTGTAAATGGACTGCATATTATAATTTATTTTTTTTCATTATGAAACGTTATCATATTTTTTATCACATAACATATTTAATATATCCATTTTGGACATAAAATATATTAGCCCAATAAGCATGACGCATTATTTACCGAAAATACCGAAGATTGGCGAATGCATGAAGGGAATTATTATTCATACGTCATGTGCAATAGACTAGACTGCTTCCAGTATTATCTTAATCTTTTGAATTCATAATTACTTGTTAATGGTAGAAGAAGTCGGAAAGCCCGAGGAAGGTCATGTCAAGAGTCTAAATAATGTATGAATGCCGAGAGAGTTGTGTGGCAGTGTATCCCCTCTTCCTGTCGCTGCCGGGAAATGGCGAGACGTTTAGTAGTTATAGTCTTTTTTAAACATAGAGCTGTCTAAAGTTGTACACGAAAATTAAAAGAATCTAGCGAAGACGCCAAACAAGCTGGGGAAATTTTGAAGTTCGCGGTATGTTTTTAATGTTCATGCGTTTTCACGTGAATCTGCTGGACTAAACTATTTGTTGTTTCTAAAGTCATCTCTTTAGTCGGGCCATTAGAGTCAACACAAAATTAAGATTGTGTGTATTGGTGCATATTTCCGACAGTGATGTCCTTGCCAAATGTCACTGAGAAGCACCTTTTTGTTTTGCTTATGCCACCTTATTGTTATCAGGGAAAAAGGGACAACAATCATCAAATAAACTTTTTTCATTTTGACAGAAATTTTCATTTTTGAAGGCGAATAACAAGTTTGCGACATGCCATATGCAAGCAATGCATCTGTGTGAGTACCGTGTTCGACTCAACTCTGGTTGCAATACCTTATAAGAATTGCTTCTTATGATTAAAAAAACATTTTGCACCAGTATTAAAAATAGTTTCAACATAATCTAGAAATTTTATAAAATGTAACTAAAAACTTTCATTACTATGGCAACACTGATTTTAGAACAATGATGTTATGTTTGACTTCCTAATCTGACAGGCTGACCGCACGGAAAAAATGACGACTAGAATTTTCTGAACATTATTTAAAAATTACAAGAAACAAGCTTTCATGTGCCACTTACGGCGCTCCTTTGTCCGGGTCCTCCGCAGGAGCGATATCAAAAGTGCAAATACCTATGGCGCACCCTATACTTTAGGTAGTAGAGTATACAAAAACATATCGGCTCAAAGATGAACTCACATTTGTACGTTGGACTTTGATAGGCATACTGAACAATATAATTTTTTGCCAGGAAGCTGAGTAAGTATCAAAAAACGAGAAAAAGATATTAGAGAGATTATCACGAATTCGAGTACCCACCTTATCTAAATAACAGGTACATGAAACCTCGTTAAAATTACTTTATCTTTATACCGAGTACATAGGATGTAGTAATGAATGGGGAAATATCTACTAGGAAAGAAAGATTTACAAAGAATGTGGGTCATGAAAAAAAAACTTATTTAACCAGGTAATTTTCTGAAAAATAGGCAAAAAATAATCACTCTTTTTTTTGGTTTAGATTATGAATACAATGTTAGTCATACTCATATCTGATAATATTTTGTCAAACAGGCGACCGCACGCTCCGTCTGCCCTTGATCAACTACTTGTTTAGACTTGATGTCCCGTGTTGTTGGGATGCGCGCATGGTCATTACGGTTTGTAGTTATGAGATATATTATTTTTTCTCAAGCGCGTACGTGATACGGAATAGAGCAGAATGACACAATCAAAGTTTGCGTATCACGTACCTTGATAGGCATAGGGTGGTTAAGTGAATACTGCACATGAGTCCTAGAGAACTGCCCAGAGCCAGTGGGATTACAGCATCGCTAATGGGGTATTTTCACAAACTAGGTTTAGCGTTCAAAATGAATGGAAAATTTAAAGTTTATGTTTCTGATTCTGATCATCATACTAAAAATGAGTAATTTTCATAAAAAGTTATTGATTTTAAAAATAAATCTAAAACCGCACATTCCGAAATGGTCGAAACTGGCTAATGTCATTATGATGTAGAAAACGCTGCTGGTGACAGCTGGGACCGAGAACATACCAATGTTCGCCGCCGTGGAACGAAAACTAACATATCGGTTTGTAGGCAAATTAAAAATGGCATATTTTAAATCGTTATAGAAAATTTATTGATAAACGTAAAAATAAATGCTATCATTGTCGTAATTTTTTTCATAGTAAAAAAATAACTATGAAAATACCTCAGGCATATTTTGAGGCTGGAGTGGGGAAAGGAAGATGGATAAAAGGAAGGCTGGGAAGAGGAAGTTTGGAAAAAAGTACCTGACTATATTGCTATATCTAATTAATCAGTTCAATGATTCCGGACTTAAGACTTGATTTACAGCTTCCGTGTATAAGAGCGCAATGTTCACATAAAAATTAAATTTCTGAGAATATGAAAATGAATGTGCAGCCATCTTTCATCAGTGGACTGCATTCTCAACGATAAATAAATCATCAGTAGTATTTAGGAAAATGATAATGAGGAAACGATTTATATACTAAGATTTGTAGATTATAAACAGAATTGTAAAAAAATTGATTATGATGAGATACGATCAATCATTATTCCAGGGGTTTTTTTTATCTCGTGATAGTCAATCAATGTGGGAGAAAGTCATCATTACGCAAATCAAACAGAAAAAATATATTCTTCAAAACTCTATAAAGATGGTTGAACATTAACTTGCTGACCACTTTACACGCTTAAATTTGCAGTTGATGATGTAGCTAGTGTAGATTTTGGGAATTAAAAAAATCTAAAGAACAAAAGAAAATAACTGCTCTCGGTACTCTGCTATTTTTCTTCTTCATACAAAAATTTAATTTTTGAAAAAAAAAAAATTTCGGATGTAACATCAAAATAATGTCGTTTTTTTCAGTCTTAGCACTCTATAACACTCAAAAGTTACGAGCTGTCACTTTATGCGACCAACCATTGTGGGAACTTCTCGCACATAAAATGGCGTGTATCAATATGCAAAACATTGATAACGAGTGCAATGAGTGAAAAAATTGACCTTTAAGCACTCTATTACTTCGGACTAAGGGTTTCCAAACATTTCAGGGTTGAGAGTTACTTTTTTAAGTTAATTTACGGCGACATATTTCCAATAAGAATTTTTTTTGTTCATCATAAATATTCATTAAAGGCAAATTATCGTTAAATATCTGCAAAACAAAATAATATAAATACTTTCATAATTTTGTATAGACATGGAGAAGCGGGGAAGAATAATAAACTGAAATCTACCAAACATTCCAAATTTAAAATCGTATTCATTTGGGAACGGCCGGTTGGGAACTGTCGCTTTAAACGTAGCATTTCTCACAACAGATGGGCGTACAACACCTGATTAAACATTGGTTCACATCTTACTTCTTTTATAGTAATATAAACATAGATCTAGCAATTGACAAAATTAAAAAATTTAACTTTAAGAACAGAAAAATAAAAATTTTAATCGGTTGTTTAAATGCATCAAATGAACAGTTTTTGTCATTTTTCTTCCTTAGATGGGAAAGTTTTTAATTTGTATGTCATCAATTCCATTGTGTTCTTAAAAAAAATACATAAAAACAGCGTAAAATATCAGAAAGGGTAAAAATGGCAGTAAAATAAAAGTACTTACTTGGTTGCGGTAAAAGTGCCATTTGGTGGAATGCCGGGAATGTAAACTACGGCGAGGAAGACTAATCCCACTTGTAATAAACCCTTGACAACACAACGCGCCATTCCTTTGCACTTCGCCATTGTCGTCTAAAAAAATGATCAGCATTAATTTAATGCACACAGTTTAGTGAAGAGAGAACAAACTCCGGAAGATAAAACAAAATTTAAAAAAAAATTGCATATTTATTTTACTACAAGTTTCAATTCAGAAATTCATCTACCATAGGATTTAACAATTTTATCACTGAATGAATTAAATAATATGCTTTGTATTCACCACTTTATTAATATAAAGATATCTACATGTTTCGAAAGCGATGCCTTCTTAAAGTGGTGAATACAAAGTATATTACTTAATTCATTTATTAATAATGACGCCACAAAGTGAAAACCAATCGTTTGAAGAAATTATAATTTTAGTTGTTGCACATTATCATGGGATGTAAATCAATAAATTATATTTCTCGAGAATCAAAAAATATTTAGCATTTCAAAAACAGAATAAAAATAAAAATCTTATAAAATATATTATAGGTGGGTACTTAATCGCTTGTCTCGATTTGAAAGTATTATTTTTATAATTTGATAATATTCACAACACACAACAGTTCCAATTTTGAAAATAAAAATGATAGAATTCATGGGACAGTTTAAAACGGAAAAATTTAAGAGAGCGTTATTTTCTTTTTATAAACAAAAAAAATATTATTTGATATATGCATAGAACGGTTATATCGTAAAGTTATTTGCACGAGATGAGAAAGGAAGATGAAAATAATGTTGATGGTGTAAAAATAATTCACCGAAAGTTTAACAATAACTTCAAACGTTGACGTTTGTAACGTCAACTAGCAACTGGGCGAATGCTAAGAGGTCGAACACGTTTCTACACGACTGCAGCCGTATCCTCGTAGGCCGCTCGTTCTTGTTACAACTTGAAAAATACCCAAAGCCGCTATCTCAAAGTCCATACATCACAAAACGAGCCGTATAAATAGAGTTGCAATCGCGCATTGATTAAAAGATGAATAATTCAAATACCGTTCGAACCCGAATCTGTAAAACTAACTTGAATCTTATTGGTTTGATAAATTAGCCGCTAGCCATATTTCCAACAGGGAACAATGTTTTGAGATTTTGCAAATGATGTGTCCACTAGTTGGTATTATGGTAAACACAAAAAGAGCGATATAAATATAAAACACAAAACAGGATCTCACTTTTTAGTGGCCGCTATTGAAGATGTTAAAACTTGGCCAGTGACGTGACAGCTGCGGAATCCAAAGAATAAAAAAAGATGTGAAGTGAAGTATTGTGAAACCGTAGGTTGATTTTATAATACCTACCACAATATGAACACATAAATCTTACTATAGCTCCGTATCGGTTTTCATGACGGCCAATCTTGGTTAAAAACATTTCCTTTTTTTTATTAATTGATAAACTAAAGTTTTTAAGACAAGATTTTTGTGCATAGCGCAAAGGGTAGTGCAGGTTCGAGTCCTGTCGGTGACATTTATCTTTTCTCGGAAGGTTTTTTCAATTTGGATGAGTGTTTCAGGCTAATAATTATTGTTTTTAAAAATAAAAAGTTGGAAAAATTCTAAAATATTCAAAAAATACATTATTGAGGCTGACGTTTTCAGGCTGTTAATAACCGGACAATATTTGAATTCCTCCTACTACCATCAATGAGGAAAAAAAGGCTTGTGCAATGATGGAGGACTCAGCTAGCAATGGATTAAACTCTTAACCCCTGGGTGGGAACCCGATAACCGCAGCTGAACGAAAATTTATATTTAGTCAAAACATCATGTTTTTACTCAGTTTTAGTTATATTGACTGTAACAGTTTGAAGTGTGTGTTATATAAAATGATGAGCATATTAGAAAAATGAAGGTTAGGGTAAATATAAATTTTATTAAATTTTTACTCCGTATCCTTAATAAAAAAAATCCAACGACTAACTCACAGTTCAATAAAAATGATGTTCGCAAAACCTTCAAGGAGCACTAGCTCTGATCAAAGCCTTGTTCTCAAAGAGCCTAATTTTTTGAGTGGCAACATTTCTGAATGCGGTGGGATTTTTAAATACTGGCACGAAAATAATGGTCTGAAATCAAAAAGCGCAATTAAAAACAAAACAGTAATCATTTGTATGAGTCCGGACCGTAGAATTTATATTAAAATTTTTCTACAAAACAAACCACTAGTTGTACACAGAAGATTTCGTTCGATATTTTCATCAACACAGAATGATCTAAAAATAGTCCCAACGACTTGATTTTTTGCCAATTTTCTCAGTAGTAATATTTCATTCATTTCGTTTAAATTGAACGAAAGGTTTAGACGATATTATTCAACAAGTATGAAAACTGTTACTTTAAATGAAACCAATACGGAAATGCCAATGGTTGGACTTGGAACTTGGCAGGTAAGTAAACATTTTATTAAAGATTGACAATAAAACAACGAACCACTTACTTATATTATCGTGCATGATGCGATGTGTAATGGTGTCGTAATTTTATTTTAGGCTAAACCAGATGAGATAGAGAATGCCGTTAACAATGCTTTAGATTCAGGATATCGGCTAATAGATACGGCATTTAACTACAATAATGAGGACGTCATCGGAAGGGTATTGATATCGTGGCTAGATCAGAAAAAGGGTGAAAGAAGTGAATTGTTTATCACCACAAAAGTAAGTTATATTTTTCATCCACAAATATGCCCCACCGGCTTCGCTCGCAAGTCAAGTCATTCGCCTTCGCTCTCAGGCTTTCCCGTCCTGTTCCAATTCTTTTCCACGCAGTCTATCCACCTCTTCCTTGATCTGCCTCTAAGTCGCTTCCACTGGGGCACCTACTCAGTCACGATTTTTGTTATTGTGTCATCTGGTATTATTTGCACATCTATAGAATCTTACGACGCGACGGTTTCATGAAATAAATATTAGCTTCTTGGGTTCATTCTATGTTCCATTTTCTAGCGTTGGAAATAATTTTTTCTGAATATAATATAATACGTACTTATTAGAATAGGAAATGTTGTGATGAGGTCTTTCGTGGGTAAATTATGTTTGTTTATTGCTTATTTTAGGTTCTAATGCTAGATATATTAAAATATTTATAAAAAAATTTGCGGGTAAGTACCTACTTATATATAATTTTCGTAGTTTTATCTTGGGAGGTTTCAAATTCCATCATATAATTTGATGGACATCAAATCAACGATCAGCGCCATTTTAAAATTTTGATAATTTGAACGGTCTTCTAAGCGCAGATTCTTCAGGGACCGTTCAAATGTCAAAAATTCAAAACGGGGCTTGATTTGACAGTCATCAAATGTGGTGGTGTTTGAAACACCATAATTATAATGTTTCAGCTTCCCCATATAGCAAACAGAGCAGAGGATGTGGAGAAATTTCTCAGACTGTCGCTCAACAAATTGAACTTGTCTTATGTCGATCTGTACTTGATTCATGTGCCCTTTGGATTTGAGAACGATGAGAAAACAATGACGCCGAAGGTGAAAGAAAACGGTGACTTTGAACTCGATTTGACCACCGACCACATCTCTCTGTGGAAGGTAACGTAAATAAAAAAAAAATCCTTTATTATTTTGTTTCACAAACAAAGGGGAACTCCCAATGAATTTGTTTGTAATGTCATAGGGAACTTCAGTTATTTTAAAACTTTTTTAATGAAATTTCACACTCTAACTAAAATACCAGTAAGTACTCGTATATTTATTTGTAAATAAATGTCGTTTTCGTAGGGACCGGTCTTAGTTATTTCAGAATCGACCAGTCAATCACAGGGCCTTAGTCTAGTTTTAAAATAACGATTTATAAATTCTACGTATAATTATGCATATGTAATAAAACTTATATATTCAGAATCAGCGTTTGTAGAACTATATAAATATATTTTTCCAAAGTCATTATATTTTTCACTTAAGTTCCTATAGTTTTTTAAACACTGGGATGGCAAAAAGATGTCAAGTAAGAAACTGAATTTAGGTACTACTTCTATGTTTCTATCCAGGAATATCAAGAGAAGTTGATGTATTTTTTACCAACAATACTAAGTTTTGTGTGATTTGAATCCGTTTTTTTTTTTTAATTATATATTACACCTTTTCGGTCCACCTTCAAACATATTGTCACCGTGGAGTGAAAAGTCAATAACATTTTTGTTAAAATTAGTTAAATATGTCAATGTACATAATTATGAACCCCGCGTATATTGGAGAAGTCGATATCTCCGTGAAAATTCCCTAAATCGATTTATGTCACGGGTATAAGTCACTAACAGCATAAAATCAGATTTTTGTATTTTCCGAACGTCATCAAACCTCTTAGGTATTTATCGCATACGAACTATATTCACTTCGTATTCAAATATATTATTTCACCTAATTAACAAGATAACTTAATTAAACATATCAGTAGTACATAAACTAACTAATTACTTTTAGTTATTACATGTTGTCGCTAATTTCGCAAAAAGTCATATCTTCCTAAAAACGATAACACTAAAATCAGTTAGTGACTTTACGCACTTTATCACAAAATTCCTAGTTTCAGTAAAATATGAATGCGAAAAATCACTTAATGTTTAAAAAATCACTAATACTTTCAGTTCGAAATAACCGATAATGCGAAAAAACACTGAAAGTAGAAACCGGTATTGCGAAAAATCACTAAATCTATTTTTCGTATATTTTTAATATACTTTAAATTTAAAGATCTAGTAGTGCCATTATTACATTATAAAACTCGAAAACTATTGAATAAAACCATTACCATAAAAAAAACTTTTATTGGCACCCTTAGAATAAAACCACCGCATCGATAAGTTTGACCCTTATAGTAACAATATTACTCTAAGGTTTGACCACCCGCTTGTCCTTTCCTAAAGTTAGTAGGTTTGACTTTAATAAAGGACGACCAAGATGGTCAAACCGGTAAATATTTCTATTTGGGACCCAGTAGAAAATCTCATAATTTAAAAAAAAGAAAAATACTCAATTCATAAAAATAGATTTTAAAAAAACATTTGCATGTGCGGAAATACAAACAAAAAAATGCACATAATTTTTTACTTACTTTAAATAAAAACGCGTAAATATTGACGAAGAGTTGATACCGCCATATTCAATAGTTGGTTGAATGCAAAGTGCCAACTGTAAATATTAAATATCGACCCCTTGGAATAACAAGGTTCCATGTGACACAGCAATGTTATGCGATAATGAGTATTTAGGTTTTCTTCTATAGAGCACATTATCGCATGACATTGCTGTGTAAGACGGAACCTTGTTATTTCAAGCGGTCGATATTCTAAATAGGTTGTAAGGTTCTTAATCTGGGTTTTTGAATAAAGAAAATACTCAACTAAGAACCTAACAACCTATTTTAAAAAAAATCCGTTTTATGCCGTTAGCACTTTCGACTTCCAACAAATGTCATATCTTATTAACAACATTAAAGATGGCGTCAATTCTCCTTCGATATTTCAGGGTTTTATAGAAAGTAAAAAAAGTGCCTTATTCTGTATTTCAACAGACGCAAATATATATATATATTTTTATGAATCTAAAAGTGTTTTTCTTTTTTTAAAAATACAAGTTTTTCAAGTTTTGCTGAAAGTTTAGAATTTTTTAAAGTAGGTGTATGTATATGTATGAGCTCAAAGAGTAGTTTGTAAAGGGTAAAAAAAGCAGTAGCCGATTGTGCGCTATACCGAAATCATAAACATATATACTAAATTTCCATAATTTTCCAGGCAATGGAAGCGGTAAAAGAACTCGGCCTCACGAAGAACATCGGCCTGTCGAACTTCAACGAGGACCAGATTGAGGCCATCTATAGTGTTGCCACCGTAAAACCGCAGGTCCTGCAGGTGGAGTGCCATGTCTACCTTCAGCAGACGGGGCTGAGGGAGTACTGCCGGAAGAAGAATATTGTTCTCACCGCTTATAGTCCACTAGGAAGCCCTGGAGCTCAGCATCACTTCTCAAGCAAGTATAACTACGGGTAAGTACTGTAATTAGGTATACTTTTTTAAATGATAAATATAGCCTGGCAATAAAATATTGACATTTCAGTACTATGACACCACCAAGCTGCTCACATTGTATTTGAAATTTGTTCTAAACATTCAAATTTTTCACATTCGAGTTTGACAGATTATTTTACAGAAACAATCCAAAACAGCATAAGTCGATTACATTAAACATTTTTTATCGGTGAATTAGAATTTGTTTTGTTTTGATTTAATGTCTAATAAATGTGTATTTTAATATATACATTTCAAAATACAACAAAAAAACTGCTTTTAAAGTAATTATCATTGTAAAGCATTAAATAAATTCGGAGAGTATCAGTAATTTCTGGAGACCGTTTGACTAAAGTAAAAAACATGGATTTTGATCATTGTGCGTTTTCAAACTTATTGGAATTTTCCTATGAGCCATCACGGTGTCGTCATATAAAACCCTTAAACGATCGCAGCGCCCACAAATTGTCTACTTTTAAATGTCAGATTTTTTTTGATAAGTAACTTCAAATTATTAAAAAAAATTATATTATATTTTACCATGGTCCAAGTGCCTTCCTTGGTCATAATTAAATCATCAGACATATTTTTATAGATTTTGTGTAAAAGTGCCGTCCACATCCACACGAGCGGGCGACCCAATACTAAAAAAGCCATGGCGTCGAAAGGTTCGACCATCCGGTCGTCCTTTCCTAAAGTTGGTAGGCTTGACTTTAGGAAAGGACAACCGGCTGGTCGAACCTTTCGACGCCATGGTTTTTTTTAGTATTGGGCCTCCCGCTAGTGTGGAAGGCCTATAAAAGGATAATAAACGAGAAATAAAGATAATATATGTGCAATCTTATATATGCACACTATGCAGGTGGTTGTAAAAAAAATATTGGATGATACCATAGTCTTTGTTCTATGATTTCATTAATTTGCATAAAGAAAAAATGTATCGAATAATGTTAACTAGGTACTGATTACTGACGCACTTGATTTGCTTCAATTTCTTATCCTTTTACAAGTATTTTTTTTTTCAGTGAAATATAAAAAAAATGAAATTATAATAATATATTACTTATAAGTGTTAAAATTGTGCACTTGGGAGAGACGTAGAGTAAATAAAGCCAGTGAATAATAGACCCGTTTGTCGGTGAATGGTTCAAAACGTTGGTTTGCGCCAAGGCGTGAGGCGTCATGGGTTCAAGCTTATGCACAAACACAAGCAGCAGTTTCAGATGATGCCAGTGAAGAGGAAATTATTTTTATTTACCCCAGAAAATACATATGATTATTACATGTAAAAATAAACAAAATGCAACACTCTTCGTATGTATTTCAGGCTTCAAAACTGTCCTGATTTGATCGGGCACCCCATAGTGAAGGACATTGCTGCCAAACACGAGATCACTCCTTCACAAGTCCTGCTGAAGTATCTCACCCTTCATAATATTGTGGTCATCCCGAAGAGCTCCAACCCGGAGAGGCTGAAGAAGAACATTGACCTGTTTAGCTTTGAACTGGACGCTGAAGACGTGGAGGGGCTGAAATTGTTGGACCAGGGGGAAGGCGGTAGAATAATTGACTTTCTATTCTGGAAAGGTGTACAGAAACATCCTAAATATCCATTCCCAATAAAGGCTTGAACATTGCAACAATTTGATATATATTGTACAGTTCCCCGGATTAACAGTTACGCACTGAGAATGCGCTCAAAAGGTTAGTATTACCAAATACCGTAGAAATATGACAATATGCGCAGCTCCTGACATTCACCATACATTGAAATGGCAACATGCTACACCAGCGCCCCCAGTGGCGCGAGTTTACAGAAATGGGTTTTTTCATACATTGATTTGTGTGAAATATATTCTTAATAAATTATAGAAATCGTAAATTAAAAAAATAATTATTAGGTGACCTACATATGATTTTACTCCTATTTTAATTATATATATTTTAAAAGAGGCTATTAATTTTAAAGTGTACCTTTTCTTTTAAATTTTTTTTTCAACTTATGTACATTGATCACAACATGCATGCGCCTAAATATAATAATTTTGCCCTACATTTGTATGTTGATTGTAATTTATTGTTGCATTATATTATATTGTTGAAATAAACTCCTGCTGACAAGCTACTTGCAGTGTCTTAGCGGCTATAAGTTCCCACTGTTTATAATTAATGTTTTACAATAAAAAAAATTATTAAAAAAATTGTATTATATATAATATTTTATAATAGGCTAATATGTACGCTGAGCGTCCGCGATCTAATACTTCCTTAATGTGCCGAGAGTAAATTTGAGCCTATGAATCTTTTTTCGTAAAAATTTGCTTGTTTTTTTTTGTTGTTTGCAAAATGATGTTTATGTAAATTGTATCATCTTACCAGATAATCTGTTTATATATTTATATAAATTATGTATATATATATATATCATAAGTAGTTTCCTCAGAATAGATATTTATATTCAGAGAAACGATTTTTTTAAATTGCCGAACGGATACAAATTTTACGTGTCCGATAAGTATTTTGACACACTAAAAGTTTTCATTTATTTTAAAGAATGTGCCACTATTTTTGTCCTTCGGGAACTGCTTGCCTTTTTATTGCTCGGACAAAAAGTATTATTAATATTATGCACTAAGGTGAATAATGCCTGTTACAAACAGTTGATATAATATGTGGGCGTGGCATATCTCTTGATATCGCTCACCATACAATCCCATACAGTCATCACACACGTGTACTATCATATATCTGTGACAATTGTATGGCGAGCGTACCCCGCCACATATATATTATGATATTATCTTATGCTGTATGTCACCAGATTAGAGGACGTTTAATTTAATAAAATTAACAGTTAAATTTTAGAATAGGCTAGAATCAGTCAACTGGTGTAAGACACAATACAGAAATAGAAACATACTGCATGCTTTCAACTCTTCAAGCATTGAAAGAGAAGTACAGTAGAATTACTTAAAAGAGATTCTTGCGTTTATAGTGGTGTACTGTATCGTAGAACTACTTTGGGGACAAGGGGACTGCGGGTGGATCTTTCAAACTATTCGAACCAATTTAAATTACTATCGGCTTACTCAAATACAATCAAACTTGCGCCCTCAAATTATATCCCCGTATTTTCGTAATATCATATATTAAATAATATATTTCATTATTATATAGCGCATGTCAATACACAAAAAGTTTTTTAAAAAAATTCACGGATATTTTGAATAGAAGTTATACTTACAAAAATGTATTTCGTGACAAAATAGAGCAGTGACAAAAGAGAACACCGCAGAAAAGTAGAATAATAAAGAAAAGTGAGAAAAAAAACCTAACCCATAATTTTATGGTGTTCCGTTTTGCCACTTCTGTTTTATCTGTTATGGGACCTCTTCATGATAGCCCATCAGCTGGCTGATGCGATGGCTTGGTGATGGCCGGCGATATTTGCAACGCCGCTACACGATTGCGAGGTTCAGTTCTACTTTCAAACGTTCTTCCGGATGGACGTGCCGCTGCGGCAATATATTTGGTTAAAAAACGAGATGATTAGTTTTTATTAGTATATTCGGCAATGAGATTACAAACAAATAATATGTAAATGTAATTTCATGAGATTATATCCTACTAAATATGATAAAATTAATATCGGATATTCAGAAAATGTTTTTTTTTTAAAATTTATTTAGTATTTTTATTATTTTCCAATAATTCTAACCCAATAAAAATATGAAAAAAATGCAGACATGTTAATTTAAAAGTACTTACTTAATTTAAATACAATATTTGGAAAGCCATAATTTACAAAAATTACTATTTAGCGTTTATTTTGTATTTGGGATTTCATATACATTCATCAAAGGAATAATTCGATGAATTTTATCGTTTCATCACATGTCCAAACTACCGCTATTACGTTGAAAAGTGTTTCGAAGCTACGTAAATATTACTAACATGCACGTCATCTCCAGTGCACGTTCAAGCAAACACTGAGCAGTGTAGGGGGCGCCACCATCGCCGGCCCACCATCCTTTGATGTGTGTACGAAAAACCGACAACAAGGCGATCCCACGCTATCGCACGCCATCGCTCTGCGCCATAGCCACCATAAGTCATCAAATGCTAATATGCCTACTATACGATGGCCATCCGTAGTGGGCCAGCTGATGGCTCATCGTGTAGAGGCATCTGCGCGCAAATCTCAAATATCTATAGCCATTAGCCATATAAATAAATCTATTATTATCTTTGAGTTGTCAGACTTTTTGTTTTTTTTTCTTTTTGACATGACACATGACATAACACAATCGCACTTTTAGGTTATACTTGTGTCTATGGTATCTGTCTGTGTCTTGTGTCAATTGTGATTCAAATATATTTTAAGTAAAATCGATATTAAAAATGGACGGAATTTCGAGTTTAAATAACTTTTTGACTATTCATCAACCTCAGTTGGAGCTATCTGGAGTTCCACCTCATTTTTGGCCTATTCTTTGGCGAAAACTGAATGATGGTATTTTCGATGCCGGCGAGACATTTTCCTTACTTTTGGTTGACTACGAAGACTGTGACAAGCAAAATTACGATCCAACGTGGATCGTTCAAGTGTTAGAGGACAGGGCGGTGCTGAAAAACGATCCCCAACATATTTATCTAGTTGATCATACTTGGACATTCAGAACCGATCAGGCACGTACTCATCTCAGAGAAGTTCCTGGATTGATGCAAAGAATATGTGGATTAATGGGAATCGACCGTGATGTGGAGAGAGGCGAGGGAGAACTAGAAGACTTAGTTTTCGATAACATCTGGAAGTATGCCCAAACATACGCATTGAACACCAGGGACATTTCAGCAGAGGACAGAGTACCCATTTGGTATATTATGGATGAATTAGGCTCTGCCATAGAACACAGTGATCAGCCAAACTTCAGGATAGTTCCGTTTATTCACATGCCCGAAATGCTCACTTACTCCCTCCTTTTCCCCATAAAAGATGTTGAAGAAGGCGGTAGAGTTTACAGGAACTATATCGAAGGAGATTATGATGATAAATATAGAGATGCATTGCTTATTCCTTGGCAAGAGTACGACCATTACAATGAAGATTTCACCCAGACAGAACCGAGCTCTGATTACTTCTCGAGTGGACACGTGCAGGAGACGTTAGCTACAGTTGATAATACCGTTGAACCTAGAGATCCATCTAGAAAGATTAGGGTTTTTTCTCAGTACGACAGAATAAATGAGAATCTCACTCGTCCCGAGTTTGAAATTGTAACAGAAGAAGGCCCCGCTGATGTGCTGTGGTTCATAAATCATTTCAAGACCTATAAAGAATTGAGTGAGCTGGCTCCACACAAATACATCAATCAGTTTCCTCACGAAAATGTTGTCACAATCAAAGACTTGCTCTGCATTGTGGCTAGAAGAAACACCAAGGAACGGGCAGATAAGAAAACATTGCAAACCTACCCGGCCTGGCTGCCCACTACATTTAACTTGAAAACAGAACTTGTGAAATTCGTAGCTTATTTTCACCAGAGAGAATTGAAGGGTTTAGACAACCTTTGGATAAGCAAACCTTTTAACTTGGCCAGAAGCTTGGACACGCACATCACTCGAAATCTCGATTTCATTACCAGACTTCCGTTAACTGGGCCTAAAATTGTGCAAAAATACATTGAAAATCCAGTGTTATTCGACAGACCTGACGGCAAAGGAAAAGTAAAGTTTGATGTAAGATATGTCATTCTATTGAAGAGTGTGGAGCCCCTGAATGTTTACCTTTACAAGAATTTTTTCTTGAGGTTTGCCAATAAGCCATTTGCGCTGAACAACTTTGATGAGTACGAGCAGCACTTTACCGTGATGAATTACAGCAACCCAGAGCAGTTGTGCAGGCTGCTGTGTGCCGATTATATCGTGGAGTGGTCCAAGCAGTATCCCGACTATCAGTGGGCGGGAGTAGAGCGGAATATATTTAAGATGATCAGAGAATTATTTGAATGTGCCGTGGAGAAGTCAGCTCCGTGCGGCATTGCTCCTAACAGCCAGTCCCGAGCGCTGTACGCAACAGACATAATGCTGGCCTGGGAGAAGAACGCCGATGGTGAAGACATCATCCAACCCAAATTGCTGGAGGTTAACTGGATGCCGGATTGCAACAGAGCTTGCCAGTATTATCCTGACTTTTATAATGACATATTTTCATTATTCTTTTTGGATGAGACACCGGACACCTGCATTCAATTACCTCCCAGTTAATATTTAAAACCCACTTTACATATTTAGATACTGAACAAAACATGCATTTATTTAATGATATAATATGTAATTTTCCTGCGATTTACATTTTTTTATAATAATGTAGGTAGCTACATTTTCATGGGCACCTAGTATCATAATCATATTATACACTCCGTAAATAAATTGTGCAGTAGATTTTTGTCTTGTTATTTTATTTGTATAATATATTATGTACCTTAAAACTAAAATATAATTTAAAGACATTCAAAAGAATCATAGTGAGCTATAATAGGATGAAAAACTTTTTGTAAGGGTTAAAAACATTCAGCTCTAACATCAATATTTTTTCTGTAATTTGGAAACATCAAGAATCAATATAAATATACAGTTATCTAAGTACGTCCTTTGGGAATATCCAAACCATCAAAAATAATGATCATGCAAACTAAAAACCTATATGTTTTGGAAACATCAATGTCAAAAGTTATGGATATCAGAACCACGAGTTATGGAAAATGGGAACATAGACACAATCTAAAGTTATATCTCTTGTAAATATCACACTAAAATGTCATATGAAAAGTCCAGCCCTCCATAAGCGATAAAAATAAAGAAGTTTTATGATCATGATTTAAAACATACAAAATTTAGATGAATTTTTTAAACATGCAAAGACAAATTCAAACACATTCACTACTGTCAAATGAGAGTAATCCTTGTTGCAACCGAGATTGACTACGTATGTATTATCAAATTGTAAGCACATACACTTAATTCTGTTTTTGCACGGGGGATACGTTCCACAGAATCAAAAAATTAAAACACATTATTGTCTATTCCTATTGCACTATATTGGGTAGTGAATGTAGGGGGGTGGGAAAAATCTAGGATTCTAACGAGAACAGATATTATCATTACGCTTTGTTGACAGTGTTATTTCAAAATTGCGTAAAAACAGAATTGACTATCTTTATACATATCAAGTTTAGGTATTTTTCAAAATTCAGTGCATGCTTGTAACATTATGGATATGGTATGCGTACAGTTTTTTTCTAAAACCATCCCGTGTTTACCTCTTATGTCGGTAATTAAAAACAGAATTTTACTAGCGTATGGTGGTGTCACCGCCATTTTTTTATTTATCCTTAGTAGAGCTCAAATAGGGCTTACGTGGAGACGGGTTCATATGGACGTTATGTATAATACATTGTTTCCGTTAAGGCCAATGTCCCCAACCTAAAAAAGATGAGAGTTTTTTCTGCTTCGTAGCTACGATATATTTACAGAAAACTTCAAATCACAATGTAAAACAATGTTTTGGGTGTCTGAGACTTTAACCTGGACGAGAACAACATACATATAGTATTTATTGGTATACACGAGGAATTTATACAATAATAGTTTGGTGCGTTGAAATTGTTTTATAAAATTGGTCACTTCTGCAAAAACATAACACAATCTAACCCAAGCCTTTTCTCAAATATTACCTTGCACATTGCCCATATCAATCAAAAAATAAAATCTTTCATCAATCCAACTAACCATAAGAGGGTGGAGTGCCACACCTCCGTCTTGGCACACAGTCTTAATACACATAAATATTCAGTGAAACCAACCTATAGGGTTCCCACAAAATATGTTTCCTTTACAACACTGGCCATTTTAACACAATCTATCTTATTATGCGGCACGTTTTGACACAATACACATATGTGTTTTAGTAAAACTTCATGGATCATATATACAACACCCTCGTACGGGGATAGCTGCTGATGAGTCATATATGCAACAGCCGCGTAGATAAGGTTAAGAAGTTCTATTTTATCAGTCCCTTGAAAACAAAATTTAAAAAATGGCCAAATTTTTCAAATCAAAGGATTTTTTCCGGTCCCTTGGAAAACCTTATAAGAGAGTTTCACAGTAATGTTAAAAGGCTTTCCCACACATACGTTTTGGAGTGTGCGCTACGAGCGGCGCTCCAGGCCGTACGCAGAAAAGTAAATTCAGATAACAGTTTGCAGTGCAATCCATTGTGAGACTTTTCTGCGCAAGGTCTGGGACGGCACTCGGCACGCTCACTCCGAAGTGTATGTGTAAAGCCCGCTATTGTCTCATATATATACTTCTTTATCCTCGACATAATTTAGAATATTTTCCAATAAATAAAAAATAGTTTAAGTGGAATCTGAGTCTTCTTTGGGTGAGAAGCGAGTGAAATAATTCCTTCGCGCCCGCTTCACTCGCTGCCTGTACTTGGATGCCGCCCAATCCGGATCATCAGAGTTATCTGCATTATCCTTTTGAACCTTCCGATTTGAACTACCGCTGGGCTCTTCAGTCTGGATACCGCTATCCGGCGTAGCGGGTTCTACGTGCACTATTCTCTTCTTGGGCGGAGAGGCCACTTCTTCAACAGTGCTGCAGCTGCTTTCTACTTCACTTTCATTAGTTTCATTCATAAGTCTAACTAAGGTAGGCAAATAAGCGGGACGTCCGTCATTCCTCTCCCATTCCTCCAAACTAGTCGACTGTACAGAACTGTGCGCAGCGTTTGAAGAGTTAAAACCTGCAAATCTAGTTTGATTACTTCTCATCATGTCGGAGACTCGGGAGTTCTGTTGCGGCTCCGTTTTGAGGTCTTCGCGAGATCCGTTGATGGGGGTGGGCAGGATGGACACCAGGGGCAGGTCCTCGGGATTGCCAGGAGTGGTGGGAGCGGTGGAGGGGGAGGACTTGGAGCGGCTTCCGCCAGACTGGTCATCGTCAGAATCTATTTCGGTGATGCGAAATAGTGGTGCACTTTGATGACTTCTGATTCCTGGTTAACACAAAACAATTTCCATTAAAGGATAAGGCATAACTTAACCCTAAAATAGAGATAACTGTGGTATGTGGATAAACAGGTTCCATGATACATCAACACACGTATGGATCAGGACACTTTTAAAAGTGATATAAAGTCATTAAGTATGAAAAAAAAAACGGCTATGAAAAATAATCTAACCTAATTACTTTTAATAATCTAATTATTAAAAATAAAAAGATTGATTAGATTAGGTTTTAAGGCTACAATTTTTTTTTTGTACTTTTAATGACTTTATATCACTTTTAAAAGTGTGCCGATTCATATGTGTGTTGATGTATCATTCGGTCACTAGATACATTAATTTTATAAAAGTAGAAATTACCTGTGCTGGTGCTAGGGACTGCCAAATTGTCTTCACTGAATGTAGTGTTTTCCAGGGTTTCTAAATGATTGCTGTTCATTCCGTTACTGAGGCCACCTGCAAATCATATTCTTCTATTATTATTTTTTAATATTCGACAAGTTACCCCCATGAAAACAGCATGGCCTATGCAGGCCGGCATATTGTCCAGAATTTTTCTAAAATTTGTCAAATGAAAAACGATTGAACGGCTCTTAATTATCTTAACACGGAACAATAAAATTCATCAAAAAAAATTGGCAAAATGAAAAATGATTCTACAAAATAAATAAGTTGTTTTAACCTTTTCTTGATGGACGTCGATTTCCCCGAAAAACTAGAGATTTGTTTTTCCTATCGTAACTTCGTGGCATGTTCATTCTTCTTCTGTTTGATCGTGACATCTAAAAACACAAAAATATTAATTAGTGAATAATACCATTTTTTTCACTTGTCATTAGCTTTTTCCAGACTCAAGCAAATAAATAAATTTTGCAGTCAAAAGGCATAGCAAAGAGCATGAAATCAATTGTGACCATAAAATTATACTCGTGCGGTGTACGGATGAAGCTACATTTGTCAATACATTTGTCATAATATTTGATTGGCAATCAGCACCATTTTGAATTTTAGACATTTTCAAATTCCAGTTAGATCCAGATTCTCAGTCCGTTTCAGCTTTTGTTCTAATTGTCGCCCATCAAGCATAACGGTTGTATTGTGGGTCGGTCATCCCAAATTTAAATGTAAGTAGAATGGTTTGAAACTTGACTATTTCGGTAAACAAATACAGTAAAACTTCGGTTTTACGTCACCCCTATTTTACGTTTTCCCAGTTTTTTAGGTCAAAAACCTACAGTCCCGTTTTTTTTCCATACATTATCATATAAATATTTTCCAAGTTATTAGTTAAGTTCGACGATTACTCAAAAGCGTGGTTAAATAAATCATACATTGCCTTCACGCAAATTTGAAATGAGTTCCTAGTTTATTGTCTTTTACGAAAATGCTAATTTTGTCACATATAATATCCCCAAATCGCAGCAGATTTTAATATTGCAGTATTTATAGACTTTGAAACACATAATAATCACATATGGATGTTTGTTTTTGTGAGTTTGAAAGTTATTTTTTATACTTTTTTATTATTAAATCACATGCTCTTTATTTAAGTTTTTAATAATTGTCAAATTTCAATTTGTGTTATTGTTTCTATGTAACTTTTTTTTTCTGTGAAATTGTGTTATTATTTACGTCTCTGCATATCTCAAAATGCGACAAATGGCAGGTCCCGCTTGGGGCGCACTTTTAATTACGTCTCTGCGTATCTCAAAATGTGACAAATTTCAGGTCCCGCTTGGGGCGCACTTTTATTTACATTTCTGCGTATCTCAAGATGTGACAAATTGCAGGTCCCACTTGGGGCCCACTTTTAATTACGTCTCTGCGTATCTCAAAATCTGACAAATGGCAGGTCCCGCTAGGGGTCCACTTTTAATTTTAATTTACGTTCAACTGTTCAAACAATGTAAAGATTAAAGAGGAAAATTTTCATATTATTTTAGAATATTAATTCGTAAATCGTAATTTGACAGACCGGTGACCGGTAAACGCAGCGTTGTCAATATTTTCGCATAAATGTAAGCAATATCATATTATGTACTGGCGTACTCATTCAAGTTATTATCATTGAATACTTTGAAGTGTTTAAGTGCCTTCCAGACGAGCGGGTGGCCCAGTAGTGTGGCCGACGGAAAAATATATTAATCTTGGACAATACGAATACAATTGAATATGAATCTTATACAGGCAATCGAGTCTCTGTACGAGGGAAGCGTTGCATGTTAGGGTAAATGGTGATTTTACGAGGTGGTTTGACATCACAAAGGGTGTTAAGCAAGGCTGCGTAATGTCACCGTACTTATTTGAATAGAAGAAAATCAATTAATTGAAAATCATCAATCAATCAATCAGTGTGAATGAAAGGAGAAGACGGTGACGCTCAAGAAAGACATGACACGATCAAGTGAATCAAATACTTGAGTCTGGCCATGTCAGAAATCGGGATAATAAAAGAGAATGTATGAGAAGATGATGAATGAAGAAAGAAGTGTATGCCAAGATCGAACTGTCTGTCCCCTGCGGAGAAACAGTGTGACAGGTAGTTAGTTAGTTATTATTATTGGTAGATCGGAATTTCATAGGTGCGTATTGGAGCCCCGTGAGATATTTAAACAGTGCCATATTTAAACAATTAAACAACCATTTTCATGTTTTTGTAATAAGTTTCGATTTGTGCGGTAATAATATGTCATATTTTTTCATAAATCCAATTGATAATTTGTGAAGGGGATATTGACTTTGTCAGAAAAAGTTTTATTCGGGTAATTTTACGAAATTAGTTTTAGGTTGTGATAATTTTTCCACCAAATTCATTTGAGTGTTAAAATAAGTTGAATTTTCGAATTGTTGCGTTAAATCGGAAATTATTTCCAATACAGAAATTATAGGAATACAGGAGAGTGTACGGAGGAGAAAAGAGAAGATTTTTCAGATCAAAATAATAACAAACAATGAGATTTAATAGTTTTTCAAAGTAACAAAGTTTTACAGTTTATTCGTATTTAGGTTTAATTGAAAATAGAGTTGGTATTAAATAATTGAATTTTTCCATACACTTTTCGTTTCCTCAGTTTTACACATTTTTTTATCGTTTCCTTGAAAAACATAAAAAAACTTTTACTGTAACTTCAAAATGTTTCCTTTGTCCTTACCTTACTTCCTTGCCTATGATGCGTGGGCCGGGGGGTGGAGAAGGGCTCCTCCTCCTCCTCGCTGCTGCTGGGGTTCTCTACCTCCAGAGGAGCGAGGGGAACGGGGGCCCGCCGGGGAGGAAGGCGGCGCTCCCGGGACCGCACTGGCGGGGCACGCGCTGTGCGTAGGGGGGCGCTGGTTGACGTGGAAGGCTTGGATCTCCTGGAGGATCTGATTGAAGGAGAATAATGCGGTATTGGCAAAGACAGGGCTATAATAACGGTAACAAATTACACACTTACTATCAACAGGCAAATTAAAACGTAACGTAACCTAATCTAACTTAACCCAAATGTACACAAAATGTTTCTATCTACATGGTGTGTTCAAAAGAAAAGGTGAATTTTGAATTTTTTCGAAAAGTATTTATTTATTCATAAATATCCATTTTCTCCCCTTCAAAGTAATCCCCCTCAGATATAATGCACTTATGCCAGCGCTTCTTCCAATCCTCGAAGCACTTCTGGAAAGCCATCAGGTATGGCCATCAGCTCGTTCTTCGATTCTGACTATCTCATCAATTGTGGCAAAACGCTTTTTTTTCATTGGTCTCTTCAGTTTCGGGAACAGGAAAAAGTCGCAGGGAGCCGAATCTGGTGAATACGGTGGTTGAGGCATGATTACTGTGTTGTTTTTGGCCAAATAATCACGAACAAGTATTGATGTGTGAGCTGGCGCATTATCGTGATGGAAAATCCATGATTTGTTATTCCACAATTCCGATCGTTTGAGCCGTATTGCTTCACGCAAACGTTGCATAACTTCCTTTTAGTATTCCTTATTAACCGTACGATCTGTTGGCAAGAACTCATGATGTACCACGCCATTGTAATCGAAGAAAACAGTGAGCAAAACCTTCACATTTGATCGAACTTGGCGTCCTTTTTTCGGTCTTGACTCTTCTGGCTGCTTCCATTGGGATGATTGGGCCTTGGTTTCAACGTCATAACCATATACCCACGTTTCATCACCAGTTATGATCCTTTTGAGCAAATCTGGATCGTCGTTGACGTCATTCAACAACTCCTGAGTGATACAAATGCGACGTTGCTTTTGCTCAAAATTGAGCAATTTCGGAACAAACTTCGCTGCCACACGTGTCATGCCCAAAACATCCAAGAAAATTGCATGAAATGAGCCGATTGATATGCCAACATCCTCTGCAACTTCCCTAATAGTGATTCGACGATTTTCCAAAACCATTTTCTTCACTGTTTCGATGTTTTCTTCGTTTGTTGACGTGGTTGCAACTCCAGGACGCTCATCGTCATTAACATCTTCTCGGCCTTCTGTAAAGCGCTTGTACCACTTATAAACACTTTTTTGAGAAAAAGTAGACTCGCCGAATGCCAGTCAACATTTTATGTACGTTGGAGCACTTTATTCCATTTTTAATGCAAAATTTAATACATATTCTTTGATCCATTTTTTTCAAAAGTAAAAAGTCGAAGAACACACAAAAACGAGACTAACCTTTCCAGTTGTCAAAAACAAACCACTAATCTAAAATGGCTGATAATGCTAACATATGATAAACATATGTGTAAACACCTATTCTTTTGAACACACCTCGTATGTATGTATAATATTTCACGAGAGTGATAACTCAAAAAGATCTACATAATATATAAAATTTTTGAAGAGTATTTATATCACGGGATAATTACTACTACCAGGTACTCCAAATCGGCGTTCTCGAGATAAGCCATACCTTTATTTCCGCGCCCATTTATGCCACAACACATAATGTGTGACATACATGGACGAGGAAAAAAATGACAATGTTAATTTTCATGAATTAAAAAGTGAATTTTTTCCAACACTTTTGATTGTGAGCAAGTTTAGAAACAATGCTCGGTTACCACATCTAAATACATACATGTACATAGCTAGTAGATTTTTACACTTCCAATTTCCATTCTGATTCTCGTCTCTTTTAATTTTGAACCACAACGTTCCCTAATTGTAGTGTACCCTGGCCCCATTGACCCTGAGTCTTGAAACTTTTTCGGAATGTCACAAAAAAGATGTACATATTTAAAACTGGTATAGAGGTATTTTCACATTCCTAAATTTCGTGATTAACGGGGTAGTTCTTGCGAACTTTTGACATCCCTGAAAAGTTGTATTCTGGTGAATAAAATCTGTGATGTTTTGAGATTAAGATGACCTACCTGGGTCCAGCCCTCTTCCTAGCCAGCTGCAGCAGCTTGGACTGCCGGGTGGCGATGAGGCGGGCGATCCTATTCTGCGCGCGGGGGTTCCTCATACTGTTGTTGTTGGCCCTCTTGGGCGGCAGCGGCAGAAAGTCCACTAAGAGTTGGTCGCTGTCCGAGGAGTCCTCTGTATCCTTATACCTGCTGGGAAAAGTTATATACACTATTAGGAATCAATTTATTTCTTAGGTACGAGCTGTGATGCCGGTGATAGCCAAGGCCGTGATCTTGCTGACGCTCTGCGAGTCCGTCCCGTAGGCAGACTAGCCCTCGATCTCGTGCTGCAAGATCGAGTCGAAGAAGGCCATCATGCGCGGGTTCTCACTGATGGACTGGTTTGTGTAGTTGGGCGAAATGCACTAATAAGTGGATTGCAGGTAAGTAGGGTAAACTAACCTCCTACTGTTCCTGCGTCGCCTGTTAGCCGTGTTGATGGCGGCTTGCATGCGCGTGGTGACGCCGGTGACACGTGCTGCCATGGCCGTGGTCTCGCCGGCGCTTTGTGAGTCCGTCTCTTCGGCTGACCAACCCTCGATCTCACGCTGCACCAAAGAGTCAAAGAAGGCCATCATGCGCGGGTCCTCGCTGGTGGACTGGTCTGTGTAGTTGTGCGAAATGTACTGCTGAAAATTGCAATGGCCTATTATTAGAACTTCACTTTCCCATTTTATGTAGGGAGAATCGAATGTAACAGACATTAGACAATGTAATTGTAGTGATGAAATTGTAGTGATGAAATTGCAGTCTTTGGAGCATAGACAGGAGGGAATGCTGTTCTTGTTCTATGGATATTTCAATGGGAGATGCTCCATGGAACTAGCGTTACCAGTGCACAGTCGTTTACATTTTGGATATTTGCAGTAGTTAGTATGAAGTTTAAATATAGTTGCATGTGAAACACATCATTATTTCATTACAAAACCTTTCCTTTGGAAACACGACGATAATCAAAAAAAAAAAAAATACTACCCCGCGTAACCTTTAGATATAAGAGTCTCAAGTTTTATAATGTACACAACGCTACAATTGCCACAAAGTTTCAGGCTAGATGAATAATGGACAACACAACTGGAAGATAGACATAGAAAACATAAAGAAGTGTAAAAAAAAAGAGAATTTGCCGTTAGTTCATAATTAAGAGATCTACACACCGCTCCGCTGTTGTATACCAGGGACACATATTCCTCATGGGAGTACACTGTGCGTGGGTTCTCGTTGCCCGTCTGCTCCTCCAGGAGAGCTCCTCTAGACCCTGGGAGTTCTAGGGGGGACCAGGTCTGAAACAAGTCATTGAAATCAGATTCATACCCACATACCTATAATACTATTGAGTGAAACTCTCTTATGAGGTTTTTTAAGAGATCAGATAAAAAAAACCTTGTGGGATAATTTAACCAGTTATATATTGAAACTAATCTACTAAGCATAGAATGAAAAGCTGATATTTTTTTAGCAAAAGGATGATTAGAAGTACATATTATGTTTAACTATATTAGATTAGTTAAGAGGAACGGCTGCGTGGTCTGTTTTATACAAAACTTAATTTTGTATTTGAGGCCAAAATACTCACCTAAACCTTTTTTTTTATCAAAAAATATAGTAAATATTTTGTACGGATTAGAAGTAATTTATTTATTTTTGTTTTACCTTATGAAATATAGGTCATTAAAGGAATTGACTTTTCGCGATTTTAGAGGCACCTTTAACATTTATTTGGGGGCTAATGGTGATGTAAAAAATAAGTTTTACCCCGTTTACTTTGAAAATATAAAATAAATATATTTTTTAAATATATTAAAATAAGCATTATGGTGGACTTTAAATTAAATTAAAAACGACCAATTTACGTTGGAACAAAAATTTGCCTCACATAATTTAAAATATCGACCCGAAAAAAGGTTTTTCTTAAAAATGTTTTTTTTTAAATATTTTTATTTACGTAATCATATTTACATAGCAAATATGATAATTTAAAAAAATATATAATAAACCCGCAAATAATTTTCTAAGTTGCCTCTAGAATTATGAAAATTATTTTTTTTTGGCATATACTTCATAATTTAAAACAAAAATAAATAAAATACATCCGTACTAGATATTTACTAAACCTTTATTTAAAAAAATATATCATTCAGTTTGGATGGGTGTTTTGGCCTCAAATTCAGAATTAAGTTATGCATGAAACAGGCAGCGCAGTCGTTCCTCTTAACGGGCCTCTATTAAAAAATAATTTTAACAAAGAATTATATATAATTAAACAGATTGCAATTAATACTAAATTAATAGATAATATATTAAACAAAAAATTAATTAAATCTTATGTTTTCCACAAATAATTGACATTAGTAAACAGTGGAGAAAAATATTATTTTAAAATAATAATACTTCAAATTTATTAATAAAAAAACATCTCAAATACTATTCAACCAGCGTTTTATACCAATAATAAATTAAACAAAATTATATTTTAAATAACAAGGATAAAGATGATATTTTAAATAAATCAGAGGTCAAAAATCAATTTGTAACGATCGCAACTTTTTTTACCTAGGAAAAACTTCAAAAAATTTTAATACTAGAGTTAAGGAGCACCTAAGGTGTATAAGTAATAATAAGTAATAATAATTATTCTGAATTTGCCAACTTAATTTTGGAAACAAATCATTCTTTTGACATAAATAAAGGTTTAAACATTTTACATATGAATACAACTGGTTTATAATTAGATAGACTTGAAATTTTAGAAATTAGAAAAAGTGTTAATAAACAATTAAATATTATTACTAATAAAATATTTTGTTTTAAACTATTCATCTCTTAAATATATTTTCACATCAACTATATTTAGAATATCATTAATACAAATTTTAATAATAACTATTATTTTATTTTTTATGCCTGGTTATTTTCCTGATTTTATTTATATTGATAATAAAAATAAGTTATTTTTAAAATTTCTAATATAAATTTATTAGTTAACATTTTATAATATATTATTTTATTATTTTTTCAATTATTTTAACATTTTAAAATAATTACTTACCTACTTCCATCACTTATTGTTAATTTTTGTTTGTTTGTAATTTATCAATTCTTACATTTTTATTACGTCTATTATACTTGTCATTATTTTTTTAGGATACTGTTTATCCTGATGAGAGAAGCTTTGCTTGTGAAACGTGTAGATATTTATATATTAAAAACAGTAGTATAAACAAAGTACTTCTTATTAATTATATTAATAATGACGCTATGTAATAATTACACATCTATCGAAGAAATGTATTATTACCTTTATAATTTTCTCGACGCCGGATGATGCTATGACACAGTGTTGGGGATTATATCGGACTTGGTTCACTATGGACCTGTGCCCGTGGAGCACCATGTGAGCGTCATCCACCCAAACTCCTGAAAGAATACAAATATTTCATAAGAATAAAACAATTTTTTTCACAGTGTAACTCTTTTACTACATTTTTAAGGACGGGAAATAAAATTTTTTTTATGAGAGATCGTAAAAACAAAACTTCTTGATGTCCCTCCACACTATCAAATTCGTCCAGAATTATTATAAATAATTCTATGATGCAATTGGAGATCTCAGTTATAAATTGCAAAAAAAAATTGAAAAGGCAGCTCCGCTACTCTAACACGTAAATACAGTCTTCCATGGATTTTTATGTTTTGATTTGCGAATTTTATTTATAAATAAAAAAATGAAAGTTGAAAAAAAACGTAATTATGTGTATGTATTAGGTTAGAAGACCTGCCATATCAATTCATTTTTACTTATAGCTTAGATCTTCGATTGAATCACTAATTTGATAAAACTTTCACAAGAATTTTGTCAGTAGTGTGGCGGGCCGTTGAAATCAAAAGGTTAAGATAAATGATTTCATACCTTCCCCGTCCGGAATTCGCCACATGTACAGGTTGAAGTCGTCCGACCCCGACAGCACAAACTGGTCCTTATCGCCGGCGAAGCAGCAGCTCTTCATGGTGCAGGAGTTATAGTAGTCCGGGTGGTAGAAGTGCACCAGCGGCTGGGGTGCGCCGATGGAGTAGAGCACGGGGGGCAGGCGGCGCCGCAGCGCCAGGATGCGAGAACCCTGCGAGTCGAAGCAGACACTCATGCAGTTCTGCGTCACGCCTTCTGGGCCCCCATATCGCAGCACGGGACTGAAACACACTGGATTATTAGAATAATATAAGACCCTTATAATGATCGATTATTGGGGTATTTTTTTTTTAAAGAAACAAAAATTTTCACATTATGAGTAACCTGACAATATTTGAAAAACTATTACTACCATCATTATAAGTGATTAAAATGTTGCTTGTGTAATGATAGAGGACTTAGAACTAGCAGAGGAATTGAACTCACAATACCTAAAATGCACATTAGAGAGATTGTTTAAGTCAAAGCCTGAACAAGGTTTTGGTAAGTTTTGTAGTCCACAATGTTAGAAATAATATGTATTATGATAAAATTCTTCGGAGTTTATTTCCGTAAAGACTGATTAAAAATCATTTAGACTGGCATAAAAAATTCCAAGGACCTGGCTTGAGATAAGTCTCGACATTCTGGACAGTGGAGAATGGTAGCCAGAATTAGTAGAGCGTTGATTGAGAAAAAGCAAGTAATTGCTTCTGAGTCTAAAGCAAGGAATGTTGAACTGGATGAGTTGCAACAAAAAAGTCAATAATACAATTAATAATTTTGAAAATGCAAATGATATTATTTCTCGCCCTAATCTCCATACAATTCCACGTACGAAGTGATGTTGTACAGATTCAATATGATGAATATAAACAGTATAGAAGGGAGACCAAATGACATGATGATACCAAGGTCCTCAATAGATTTGACAGTAGATAGGGAGATACTATTCAATTTATATTCGAAGAGAATCGGTTTATAAACATAGAGAATGTCTTAATCTAAAGAAAAAATAACTGACTATTTAGGCTTCCGGAGGTCCCACAGCGTAGTGCCGTCCTGGGCGTTGGCGGCCGCTAGACAGCCGGACTGCGACGGGTGGAACACCACTCCGTGGAACGCTCGGCGACTGCGGGAGAGCACCAGAGACTCTGCAAGGAAAATTAAAAAGATAATTAGGAATTCTTGCATACGAGTTGCTTCAAATGGTCTTTAGCTATATTTAGGGCCCAGATTGGAATAGCCAAGTACATCCAAATCTTCTTTTAGTCTCACAACATTCCCTCAAAACATTGGAATGACATTGTTCATTGTTCCACTAGCTCCAGGCTGATAAACTTTAGATAGTATCCAATGACATTACAAACATAGACACATTATTGTCTCACAATATTTATACAAAAGGCGGCAAAGTAACAAACACACTTAGGTCCTTCGTACACAAGGCGACGCAAGTATCCGATACTTGGCGACTCAGGTATCTTCGCGATTAGGTAAGTAGGTTCTTTCACAGGAACACGTCACCGACATTATGTCGACTTGTTGGCAATGTCAGTCTTCGGCGATCAGTTTACCGAGGTATTCGTCATTCAAGTCGCCGAGACTTTATGTTTGTTCCAAAATGCGATATTACTTATATTTTATATGATTTTTTTTTCACAATGCGTTTGTTTTAGATCAATACCAAGATAACAATATCTATCTTTGTCTCTATTCTCGGTTCAACTTAAGATCAACCTGCTAGAGTTCCAAATTTGGTTCCTACTGCGCATATACATCCTCCCGTCTGCGTCCCATCACCCGTGCACTGCTGAGGTGGTTATGTGACTCCGCCCATGCTTGCGCTTCTGACATATCAACCTGTTCATACCGTGTGATAAAATGGATGTTCAGGCAAATTCATTATGACCAATTGTAAAGAACAAAAGAGAATGGGGAGGCGTTAATTATTATGTATATTATTTATAGCTGTTTGAAATGCAACAATGCATTTTTTGTAGAATACAGATAGATAATGTAGTGTATAAAATTTTTGAATGTTGGTGTTGTACAGTTGCAATTATTTTTATAGGTGTTACACCGACCTCAACGCACATTGATAGTAAATGTTATCCCAGAGTATCGGAATTATTTTTGTTCGACATATTATTGGTATCAAGCAAAAATGTTGGAATGTCGATCATATTGTTGATGAACTCGAGGACAATAATGATGGTTCATTGACTTTCGACGTTTAAGTGAATCTTGTTAATTGTCTAATTTAAGTGTTTATATTATACTTAAATGAATTGTTTGGGGATTTTTTTATTTTTTACGGGAAGGATGATATTTTCAATTTCAGATTAATTCCTTAGCCGATTTGATGAATCTGATACCACATATTATAAAATGCGATATGTATATTGTAATATTATCACAATAGTTATTTAAATGTATAGTGTTCTATTTGTGTCTGTAGGTAGGTAATACAGACTTTAATACGGTTTTTTTTTTTTTAAAGTTTTAAAATTGTTTTAATAAATCATTATAATGGAATACCATCAGTTTAAAAAATAGAAATAATAACAATTATCCTTTAGCAAACTTTAAATTAAAATGAAGTTCTGCAAAAGTAAAGTAAGTAAATAATGAAGTCATCAAAAGAGCAATATCGAGTGTTTTTTTTAAATGACGATTTTTTAATTAAATTTTACAAAATATAAAAAACAAAAAAAAGTCCCGATAAACTACTTTTTAGTAGTTTGACTAAGGGGGGGCTTGTCATTAAAACCTTATAATGAATTAAATTTACAATAAAAACATATGTAACAAACTAAAATCTTTAAAACATAAATGTGATATTTCACAATAATCTTACTCAAAAATATTTCTACATACAGATACAAATCTATAAAAAAAATAAAAATATAAATAACAACAATAAATCGTAATTAATTTAAATACTGGGTTTGAATATGTTAACATGGGTACCAAGTCGCGGAGAAAGTAGTGAGGGGAAGGGGCAGGACATGCACGCTCACAGGTCGATCTTAGGATAAACAGAGTTTAGGCATATGCAATCCTATTTATATATTTACTTTTACCTGGATTACAAAACTTCCATATTATATTTTGATTGCTTGTTTTTTATTTTATTTATCCTTTCTTTCTCCCTTTTTTATTATTTTCATTTATAGAGTTACACTTACATATACGAGGGCTGTCCATAAAATAAGGTCTTCAATGATGTTTCGCAGGGTAAAACAAGTTTATTTGCATTAACACATACATTTTTGGAAAGCTTGGGCTTTTTCCTATTTTCCTACATAATCACCATTGCGATCGATGCATTTTTGCATGCGGTGTACCATCTTTTTTATGCCTGTATCACAGAACTCTCCCGCCGCGTGGCGCGGGTAGCGTACGACATTTTCTTTCAAGTCCTCGTCAGTACTGAAATTCATTCCATCCGGGAGTTTCTTCAATTCAGGGAAGAGATGATAATCACTTGGGGCTATGTCCGGGCTGTAGGGGGTGTGTGACAGTATTCCATCCAAATCGGACGATAAGAGCGGTAGTTGCACGGGTGGCGTGGAGACGAGAGTTATCATGATGCATACGCACTCCCTTCATCAGCATGCCCCTTCTTTTGTTTTGAATTGCACGGCGAAGGTTCTTCAAAGTCTGACAGTAGCGATCAGCATTGGCATGAACTCGCACAACAATAACCCCTTCCTGTCCCAAAACACGGCCTCCATGGTTGAGGGGTAAGGCTCTCGACGAATCCGAAGGTCGCGGGTTCAAATCCCGGCGTGCGCAAGTAAATTTTATGTAATTAATTTGTGCTGTTCCACAATTAATTAATTTAAAAATAATATGTAGTATATTTGCGCACGTTGAGTATCGCCCTGGTGAAAGACCACCATTCTGAATTGAAACGTTGCTTGAAATGGCTTTTAGCCGTGTTTGCTGACAAGATCTGAATAGCCAGGTGTTTCCCCACCTTCCTCTCCCCTTTCTCCTTCTCCCCCCCCCAATACCTTCAGCCTCACAACATTCCCCAATTGGGAATGCCATAGTCTCACTGGCTCCAGACGGTTGGGAGCAGTTGGGACTCTTGTGCGGTATTCATATAAAAAAAAAAAAGTTCGTATTTTAAAACTGCCAAAATGGAAAATACAAAATAGTCCCAATTTTTTTCTTAAGTGCGATATTTTACAATTTTAAGTGAAAACTTAGAGAATAAATACTGCATAATGGTGTTAAAAGTGTTATTTTACAATGTTTGAGCAATATTTTTAAGATCGAATTTCGGACTATTCAAATCAAGAGTCCAGGCAAATGTCTACTTTACTGAAGTGCGAAATGTATGAAAAAGTCAATCAAATTCGAATGCTTTGACATATTTTAAAAACAAATTACCACCGGGAGTCAATTAATGCGGTTCACGCGGTAATGAACCCCGTTGCAGAGCGAGATGTGGGAGAACTTTTTGAAAGACAACTCCGCTGTTGGAATTAGAATATTAATTTGCTTGTACTTATGAATGAAATGTTATTTCTTGGTTTTACTAGTGTTGGCCGTGTGTGGAAACACTGTCTTATCACAAAGGAGGGCATTTGGCACTATTATTATGCAATTCTGTTAGAGATACCACATAACCTCACACGACTCAATCAAAGTAAATCAAACCAAAACGATATGCAGAAATTACCGTATCTTTTGCTTGCGACTTTGTGAGCTCTATAACTTGTCTATGTTTGTTTGTAATGTCATTGATAGTAACACAAACAAAGCGGAAGCACTGCTTGAGGGATCCGAGCCTGCCGTAGGAGTGGCAGCTTGCCACACCAAACTACATATTGAAAGATGGGTTAAATCCCAGCACTGGAAGGAATGGGAGAGGGCACCCGGAAAGAGACAATCCAAAGTACTCATAAACAGACCTAACCCCAGACAAACCAGGCAACTACTCAATGTGGACAGAAACTCACTGAGGGAACTGGTAGGACTACTAATGGGACACTGCCACCTCAGATGACACATGTTGGTAATGGAAAACACCAATAGATGCATGAAATGTGCAGAGGATGAAGAGACTCCAATTTATCTATGGTGCCAATGTCCCACCTTGATGGAAAGAAGGCTCAGGTACCAGGGAAGACATATTGTGGAACCAAGAGACATAGCTGAATATCCAATGACAACCCCGGTGAACTTTATCAAAGGGACCGTATTACTGTCAAAGGAATAAGGTAAAATGGGAGATAGCACATTGGGTGAGTGCTCACAGGAGCTATGCAAACCGTCTCTGTATCAATAGCTAAAAATAAAATCACATACAAAACAAGCACCTACTAATTACATTAATCGGTTAGTCTAAAATAGTCGTACAGAATCAGTAGGAGAAACAAAACAAAAAAATCTTACCATCGACAGATTGCCTTGTGTCGAACACAAGAAGTCTTCCATCATTTCCTGCTGTGGCAATGACCCGAGAATTGTAGGGGTCTATAGAGACCCCACAAACCGCTTTCTGGTGGGGCAGCAGTTCCACTATACGCTTTCTGAAAATTCATTCAAGTTTATTCAATATCATGCAGGCATTTTAGTTTAGGATTGGTAAATTTATTGTTGTAACACATTTGGTAAAGTTTGAAATTTCATGGTGAAATGTACATATAACTGTCTTACTTGCTGACAAAAACTTGATAAACAAATATTACAATAAATAACACAAGCTCGCACCCAAGATGGAAGCAATGTGATTACTAGACTTTTTAATTGCCGAGCTGAAATTTTCAATGAGTCCAGACATAATTATTTCACAATAAGGATATTGGATGTCCCAGTGGAATCATTCCAGAGGCAGACCGAGGATGTGGTCTGTGGTGAAGGGGATTCAAGCAGGTCGTTAGGATTAGAGGCAAATGCGAGTATGTAACTGAAACCGGTCGAGCGGTCAGTAGCTGAGTTGGCATCGCGTTTAGGTCCCACCCAGGCGTCGTGAGTTTAATTCTTCAGCTGGCTAAGTCCTCCATTACGACACAAGTAACATTTTACGTTTACGGTAGTAGGAGATTTTCAAATATTGTCAGGTTATTCGTAACCCGGGAATTTTTGTCTTTCTTTTATGAAAAAAAAAATGTAGAAAGCAAATCCCACCCTGGGAAATAATACTACGATGATGATATATAGATTTTGAAGAAAAGATCACATTGCTTACGTCTGCGTGTCATGCACGATGACCTGGTCGTCATTCCCCCCGGAGTATATCCTCGTGTTGTCAGGCGTGATGGAGAGACAGAAGATGTTGGAGAGATGCTGGGCCGCCATGATCTCTGGTTGCCCATAGTTCAGCAAAGATTCTCCGAACTTCCATAGCACCACCCGCCTATCGTCACCACCTGATGAAATAAAACAGTTCTAAAATTATAATAATATAAGGGACAGGCTTCTATCTAAAAAAAGGATTAAGAAAACCAGATCAGCGAAATTAGACCGGTCA
Organism: Halesus radiatus; assembly: GCA_022606495.2. NCBI lineage: Eukaryota > Metazoa > Arthropoda > Insecta > Trichoptera > Limnephilidae > Halesus > Halesus radiatus. The sequence goes on from JAHDVE020003274.1 coordinate 436,666, forward strand.
GTAGCTGAGTTCACAAATGCATCTGGTTTCCGCCCAGGTGTCGTGGGTTTGATTCCTCTGTCCTCCATCATTGTACAAGCAATATTATCTGCTGATGGTAGTAGGAGATACTGTAATCTTCTTGCTCTAGGGAAGTACTAATCTATAGAGAAGGAACAACTAAGAACTAGAGAGATTCCACTATATTTTCAACCTTACCATACAGGTACGAAGTGGTAGAGAATTCCCAGTGTAAGTGTGAATTCTAAAAAAATATCATGAATTTGAAATCTCTATTTTTTGTAGCAGTGATTTCCATGACTCAAAAAATGTCATAAAAATGTTACCTAGCTTCTTATTGAATGTGCTTTTTATTTATTATTGTAATTTTTAGTACAAACATAATAAAATAAAATAAATCATGTAATATAAATCTTGCACATCTTTACATTTGTAAAAGTAATAGGTAGGTGCTTTTTCTGAGATTACGCCGAAAATGGGAAAATTTACCATTGTTTTCAAAATTCGATCATGTCATAGGTAATAACATAATAAATACCTACAATTTTTATGAAATAATTAAAACTTATTGTATTCTAATGATAGTCAAGATATTAAAATTTAAACGAGTATTATTAAAATATAATGAACGTGTCAGAAAGTTGTTTTGTATACACGTAAAAACAAAACGTATAAAATAATCTATCTACTCAACTATAAAAAACAAGTCAGAAAAAATACAAGAATTCGGAAGGTAAACATTTATTTACATCAGAATCAAAATAGTTAATTCATTTTAGATTCTGATCATTGTATTATGATATTGACATAACACTGAGAAGAGTGTAATGATTCCATTTGCATAATAATACGTATTGTCAATAAAATAAACAAAATGGTTTCTGTAATGCAGGATTGTAAAATACCTGTGTTGTGCGTAAAAATATATTGAGAACATTGAGCAGCACAGCTGGAAAAAAATGCCGCACTGAAATATGAAATTACACAGCAAAGATATACATACTCCAAACGAAAATATCAATGAATAAATCCGTAATTAATACGAGTTAATGAATCAGTACGTACCAGACAGAAGCAGCTCTCCATTATCTGAAAATTCAATTGCGTTCACACACCCATAGTGGCAGACCAAATCCTTTTTGAACAAGTTTTTGGCGACACGCAACCTCTCGTCGAATAGTTTTGACTTTAAGGTGTGCAAGCCTCCAGATTCTCTTTTAATTAGATATGGCAGTGGGTTTGCGACTGATACGGGAGCCGCCATGGCTCGCCACGGCAAATAAATATAATGTTGTGGATTGACGTTTGGGAGATGCGTCTGTGTGTGATCAGCTGTAATAATAATAATGTAGGTATTATTTTACATTTCACCAACTCGCTCAGCTGATCGTGTGGTGACATGGCGCATGCGTGCGGCGCGAGATTTGAATTTTGACAAGAGGAATTTTTGGAATGGGTAGGTACAGTATTTGAGAAAAGAAAGATCGTAATTATTTCGTCACGAATTAAATAACAACAAATGTATTCGAGTGGGTAGGTATATTGATTTCATGAATAAAATATGTTTTATAATAATGAACTCTAGGAAGGAAATTATAGTGGCTTTAAAAAAATATGTATTCATACAGATCAGCAAACGCCGATTCTGAATATATAACTTTTATTATATATAGTTATACGTAGAATTTATAAATCGTTTTTGAAAACTGAACAAAAATCATCTCATAAAAACACCTTGTTATGTTGGTACCATTGCATTAGGAACATCTGACGTCACATGCATTTGTATTTTAATGTTTATTTTTTTAGGTTTGGTTAAATTTTAACTTAATTTGGATGACTTTAAGCTCTATAATTGTTGTTCAATATAAAAAAAAACTTATTAGTGAAATAGAGAGTATTCACGAGCAAACCAATTATCAATACGGATATTATGATAATATTAATGCTCAATACTATTATTATTCTTCGAGTTAAAGTTTCTAAAAAGGTACACAATTTTATTAATTATGTTTAGCTATGGTTTAAAACAGAGGTTCCCAAACTTTTTTGTGTTGTAGACCCCTTGCCATGTTTTTCGGTTTTTGGTAGACCCCCTGCATACCTTTTTTTTTATATGAGTACCGCACAAGAGTCCCAACTGCTCCCAACCGTCTGGAGCCAGTAAAACTATGGCATCCCCAATTGGGGAATGTTGTGAGGCTGAATGTATTGGGGAGGGGAAGGAGAAGGGGAAGAGGGAGATGGGGAAAATACCTGGCTATTCAGATCTGGTCTAAAAAATTTAGCAATAATACAAAATTTTTATTTTAATGTAGAGAAGTATGTACAGTGCAATATCCATAATCCGAACTTCCGTAATCCGAACATTCCAGTAATCCAAACTGGCTCACAGTGTAACGATCAATGGACAAAAGTACAATTTTTTTTACTTTTTTGTGAAGTTATTTGGTAAGATATATGTATTTATAAAAGAATAATAAATGCCTAGCAAGGCCGTAAATAAGTAAATATTGACACACATACATATTTATTTATGTGACCGGCCAAAATATGTAGTTGAATTCCAAAATATATATATTTTTTAATGTTTCCTATATGTAAAAATTTAAATTATATAAAAAAAAAACAAACAAACAAATGAGAGTGTGTATTGGAAATTCTTCAAAAAAACACGCAGCTGTACAGGTTGTGGATTTCTTATTTTATCTTTCAGTGGTAACATATTTTATGTTAATAATTAAATACGTACGTAATATGTACGTACAGTTGTCTTTTTTTAGATTTTTCCGAAAACATTCCATAATCCGAACATCGAATATTACGGAGATTGCACTGTAATTATAATACAGATTGCTAAAACTTTGAAAAAGAAACTACTGAGGAGTACTCGTGTAATTTTGCATGATTTGAATATTAAACTACAAATAACTGAAGTCATGATTGTCTTAATTTATCTATCTTTGCTAAGTACGAGTACAAAACTAAAATTTAATAAAAAATAATGTACTTACTTTTCTCCAGCTCTCTCAAACAAAATAACACTGATTCACTATAATTTGTGTAATAAACTACCAGTTTATATTTTTTTAAATATTTTCTTAGCACTTTCCTTTTCAAGATTCAGGAAACGAATAAACGTATTTGTCTCACATTCGTATTTATAGAGTGACGAATTGAACAAGTCAGTGCAAGTTCGAAACTCTGAAACAAAAATTGACAAGAATTTTTTGTAACAAGATGATACTGGCATATCATTATGTGGAGGTTTTTGCAAGTTAAAAATGTATTGCGATCACAAAGCGAATGCCTACATCCTACAACTTACACAATTTTATAAACATATATAATAATTTTCTTACTTCATATGTACTTTTATAAATAATATACATGTCTTTATATTATAAGATAGTATAATGTAAGTAAATAGGTACTATCAGTGTATGTTGAGATCCACTATCGTGGACCCCCATTTCCATTTCATGGACCCCCAAATTATTTTTTCGCTGACATAGACCCCTTGCAGGTTGTCATAGACCCCTGGGGGTCGATATAGACCACTTTGGGAATCACTGGTTTAAAAGAATAGAATATTAAATTATGTACGGTAAAGCTCATCCTTGTTTTGACATTTGACATTCTAACCAAAACCTACCGACCTACTAACATGGTCAAAACCGACCGGCCATAGATTTGAAGCGTTTTGGTAGGCTTTGAAAAATTGAAACTTTGAAAATTATTTTAACTATGAAAACTTAATTTAGAAAAAAAGGTAATATTACTGGTATTTAAGTTTGAACATCATTATTGATTAAAAAAAGATTGGACTGGAATTCCTTATAAATTCGACATATTTTATAAGAAACATTTTTTTGATTTTATGGATTGTTTTGCAGGAATCATTTTTAGCTAAGGCTTATTCAAATATCCATTGGGTATATTTTATATCGCATTAACATTTTAAAAAAGAATGCACGGACATTATACAGTATACAAAGCATGAGGGCACTACGATCACAAATCGATTTTAAATGACAACACTAAGACGGATCATAGGAAAATGAATACAGGTTTAAAAAAATGGTCCAAGCATTTGGTCCTATTGCATATTTTTCACATTTATTAAACGGTATTCAGAAATTAGTGGTACTTCCCTAAAGGAGATGATTCTAGATCATATTATAATCTTAGACAATTTTATGTTTAAGCTTTTTTATTATTTGAAGCTTTGCAAGGAAGATATTTACATGAAAAGGCGATTTTTTTTGTATTTCTGAAATTTATGTATCGAAATAGCCATGTATTAAATGTGAAATAAATAAAAAAAATGTTTTTTTTTTTTTTAAAAGAAAGACAAATATTCCCTGGTTACGGATAACCTGACAATATTTGAAAATTTCCTACTACCATCACAGTAAGCGGAAGATGTTGCTTGTGTCGTAAATGGAGGACTTAGCCAGCCGAGGAATTGAACTCACAATGCCTGGGTGAGACCCAAACGCGATCCCAACTCAGCCACTGACCGGTCTAGTTATGATGTTTTTCCTGTGAATGTTACTATTTGTTTAACAATAATAAACTGTCAAACTCGAATGTGGGGCGTAACCTCAAATCGAATGTACATGATTACAATTTTTTTTTAAACTCTTCTTCACACGGGAGGCCCGAGGAAAATAATTTCCCTCAAGGCCTATGTCATCTTTGGGGATGTTGTGTGGAGGGTCTTTTGCGGGGTAGAAAGGAATGAACCTGGGTCTTGAAGAGACCCATTTTGTAGGGGGGAGGAAATACAGAGGCCGCAAAATCATTCCACAGCCTTCCATTCTTGCGTATGTGACGCATGTTTGGGGGCGGTGCCTGAAACGTTACAGTGAGATTCAAACGGTCTCACCGGACATTTCTAAGGCCTTTAACCGGGTTTGGCACCGAGGACTTGTCAACAAACTGCCTTCCAAACGGACTTCCCGTATCCTTGTGTACGTGGATTGTCAACTTTTTGAGGGAGAGATCAATTCAGACGGTTGCTGACGGTTTCATCTCTTCCTCGCATTCAATAAATACTGGGATCCCGCAAGGATCTGTTCTGTCTCTGACATTGTTTTTGTTGCACATCAAGCACCTCTTGACATGTGTACCAATCCATTGTTACGGGGGTTACAGTACAGTCCATGATGAGATGCTCTGAGGAACTAGCGTCATTGATCCCTTCGGCACCGGTGCATAGTCGGGAGACACGCCAATCGCGCGCCCTCGCGATTGGCTTGTTTCCGCTCGAAATTCTCCTAAGCAATGCTTGAAAATGTAAAAAACCTTGGTGTTGCCATAGTAATGAACATTTTTATTTCCAACTGATTAAATGTCTACAATATTCTGTCAAGCTGTATCTAATTGTAAATACACATTTAATGATTAGGAAAGGGTTTAAAGATTTGACAAAGGAAGAGTCATTAGCAGAACAATAAATTACTTTTGCAGCTTTAAATTTATTACAAAAAAATATGTTTTATGAACATACCCAAAATTTCAAGTGACCTTAATATTTGTGCCACTTTAAACATAAACAAAAACTGGCGAGATCTCAAAATTAATGAGGAAAACTTGCGTAATAAAATGTTCAAAATATCACTGGCTCATAGATGTTGTTATTCACTTACCTTTCAAAAATAAAACTTGTCATAAAGGTCGGTGAACGAAATACATACATCTTCTTCCCCTTGTCCTACTCGGGCCGGGGACCCATTGCATCGACAAGGCGCCTCCGGGCGTCTCTTTGTCCTGCACTTCGTTAACGGCATCCGTCCATATTAGGTCTAGCCTCTGGAATTTCTTCTCTCATCTGTGTTTGAGATAGCCCACTTGACATCCTCGCTCTGTAATAACACTCTTCCGCAAAATTCGATCTTATGACATTCTTAATACGTGCCGAGCCACCCCAGTTGGGACTTTTCTATGAAGAGTAGCAGTGGTTCGAAGTTTAGCTCCTCCTGGATAGTTGACCTTCTTATTCGAATCTCATTTTGTGACTCCTGCCACTCCTCTCAAGAAAGGGATGAAAGGAACACAACACTTATCGTCGGTCCAATGCCAAAGTCGCGAATCTGCAAAAACATCACCCCGAGATATTGAGGTTTGAAGTCTCTAGACTGGCATAAAAATCAATGAATATTGTTGATAAACCAGCTTCATGTGCGTTAATATCCATCAAATCTATGGATTAACACAAATCGTTTTTTGATACCAATTCAAGTGCTTCAAACATCAGTATCTCGAAATTATGCTATTGCAGATTCGAGAATTTGGCATTGGACTGACGATATGTAAAAAAAATGCCAAAAATATTTATTTATGAAAATACTTTTATTTGCAAAAATACATAAAAAAAATAACTTAATATTTTTACAATCAACAAGGAGATAGTGGAGATGTTTGAGTTAATCAGTGGCCATGTTATCAGACCGTGAACTGTAGATGTGTTCATAGCCAAACTTCATTATATACTGGAATACTTTGTCCGAGGTGAGGTCGGATAGTTCCTCAGAGGTCATCAGGTCCTCCAGAGGTATGAGGTACTCGTCCAGGTTGCAATCTGAAATTAGTAAAAACGTTAGAACAGATAATAGATCTTGACAGAAAGGCCCCTACAAAATGGAAAAAAGGACTGTATGTATTCCTTTTAAGGTTATTTCAAAGGATGATGCTATAGAGAACTAGCACCATTGATCCCTTTGGCACCGGCGATCGAAAGACACACACGCCAAACATTTGTAAATGGTTCACAAGTAAAACGCATACTAATTTGTTCTTATCAGATTCCAGTTATTTTCCTCAATGCCATTGATGGTTCATCAGTAAAATGCATTGCTCCATGACCAAAGGTAGGCTGTGTATAGTTTTTCAAGTTCAGGTATGAATTGAGGAGCTGGATGCAATAACTACTAAACGTGCACAAGTTGTTTTTGCTCCCATCACCTTTTTGGTATAAATAAAATGAACAATTTTTCTATAGTGCCATAGTGACTAAAATCACCTCGAGGGTGTTTCTATCTCCAATCCTTTCTTTATCTGCTATGTAAATATTACTTCTGTATGTTCTACACTGTAGGAGCTACATGCAAAAGTTTGAATACTAGTTACAAGCGATTCTTGCATTTATTGTTTGACGGTAATTGTTGTGGCCAACTGAATAAATGAACTGCGACAGAAATTTCTCACAACTTTTAATTTTTCCATTATTTTTAAAATTATGTATTGTAATGTTTCGTTTTTCTTAGGATAGGCACAGACACAGACCAGTGCACAGTTGGGAAATACACCAAACGCACGCCCAACATTTGCACATGGTTGACATTTGTCACATGAGAAGGAGTGGCTTCTACAACTCGTTCTTGTGTTCAACAGCTCGGCTGTGGAATAATCTGCCGGCCTCTGTGTTTCCTCCTACAACATGGGTCTCTTCAAGACCCAAGTTTACTCCTTCCTATCCTCTAAAAGACCCCCTACAAAGCATCCCCAAAGATGATATAGGCCTTGAGGGAAATAATTTCTCTCAGGGCCTCTCATGTGGAGTTATCGTGAAAAAAAAAAGCTTTCAGCCTTTATGAACCTCATGTCACTGCCGTTCATCCACGTTTAGTAAATAGATTTGAATGGCGAAGTACTGTCCAACCATTACAGAAATATTGAATTCATTGTATTATAGGTGTCTAGAATATGAGTTTCAGTGACTCTCCATGCAGCGCAGGACTGTACAGAGTAGAGGAGCCTAATTCATGAGGGCAATTGGAGTGGGGGTCACGATCCTCGACAATCAGGCAACAACTCAAGAAAAAGACCCAACCATCATCTCTTTCCTTTCAACATTGAGGCTAGCAGGAAGTGTCTTCATCGTTCATCAACTCACCCATCAGATGCACAGCGTCCACCACCCGGAAGAACATCTTGAGCTGCAGCGTCTGCAGCGGGTCGTCAGCGTCGCGCGGCCCCCACGAGTCGGACAGCAGCGTGGAGCACCAGACGCGACGCCGGAGCTCGGCCACCTCGCACCTCGCGGCCCGGACGTCCGCCACCTCCCCCAGTACCAGAGAACAGAGTTCCAGTGCCCGGACGTAGTCATACTCTATTAGGCCGGAGCCGGGGTACGTGATGTACATCTGGGAATAGAAAATATGTAAAACATGTTTAATGTGGGTTATAAATTATTGAGGTTGAATTAAATTCCCAACAAGTTTAGTGAAGAGTGGAAATACCACAATTCAGAATTGAAACGTTAGTTGAAATGGCTTTAGCCCTGTTTGATGACCAGATCTGATTGGGCAGGTACTTCCTCACCTTACTCTCCCATCCCCACTACCCTCAATTTCAAGACATACCTCAATTGGGGATATCATAGTCCCACTGGCTCTAGACGAGTGGAAGCAGTTGGGAATCTTGTGCAGTATTCATACACATACATTTTTTTAATGAATTTCATATACTATAGAACTTAAACACAGTATATTTGCTCTTGGTTCCAAAGTGAAATATATTCTTGATAAAGCCCTGGAAAGAGGTCACCATTAGAATCCAAAACACTATTCTCGGTTTCATGACAAAACAGAACATTGAAGAAAAGATAAGAAAAAAAAAACCTAACATAAACTATACGGGCTGATGGACAAGCAAGGAAAGGGACGAAATCACCGCTTGAGGGATCAGAGCCTGCCATAAGAGTGGCAGCTTGCTACACTAAACTACACGTTGAAAGGTGGGTTAGATCCCAGTACTGAAAGGAATGGAAGAGGGCACCCGGAAAGAGACAATCCAGAGTACTCATAAACGGACCTAACCCCAGATGAACCCAGGTAACTACTCAATATGGACAGAAACTCGCTGAGGGAACTGGGGGACACTGCCACCTCAGGAGATATATTCAGCTGTTGGGAGTGGAAAACGCCAATAGATAGGGGAAATGTTAAGAGGATGAAGAGACTCCAATTCACTTATGGTGCCAATGTCCTGCCTTGATGGGAAGAAGGCTTTGCTACCTGGAAAGACATATTGTGGAACAAAGAGGCATAGCCGAATATCCAATGACAACCCTGGTGAACTTTATCAAAGGGACTGGATTACTGTCTAAGGAATAAGGTAAAATGAAAGATAGCGCGATGAGTGAGTACTCTCGGGAGTTATGCAAACCGTCTCCGTATCAATAAAATAAACTAGAATGTATGTATTATTTTATACGGTTACCACTATTCTCTGATCAGTAGCACAATATTTTCACTTACGTCCACAATATCCCTTGGTTCTAGGACCCGCATGGTCTCAACGGTGAGACCGTGGTGAGAGAGCAGTGCAGGCGGTAGGCTGTGGTAGTCCTTCAGCAGGATTCTCTGGTCAGCAGCAGCCAACACTGTCTCCATCTTCCGCTCCTGGGCATCGCCGCTTGTCTCTGCAGCCAGAGCGCACAGCTTGGAGAGGGATGCCTGGATCTGAAAGATGTCGAAATTAGAAATACCTATTGGACTTGTAGAAAGTGTGTATTAATAACTATACTAGTTTGTCAAAAATAAAAAAAATAAAATAGAAAAAAATGAAGGGCACTGCAATTGTTTAAATAGATTCAAATGGCTTCTTTGATATTACATACATTCCAAAAATACGAAAATACAGTTTTCCATTTAATTATTTCGCTTACAAAACGTAAAGTGTAGAATAATAAATTACCTTGCAATGTGATGTAGAATAATCTAACGCTAATGAAGTTGAGCGACAGCTACCTAAATTTATTTTATTTTGAACTTCCCGCAAATAACTAAAATGTTTAGTCGCTAACTTAACTAAGCTTCTATCGAATACCAAAAGATGCTGATAATGTAAGTATCCTGGAATATTTCAATAACATCTGGCCAGATTCTAGATGCCATTTTTTAAAGCGTGTTTCACAACTCAACGCTTTCGCAAAAATGCAGCAAGTATTTATTTTATAAGATTTCTGTTACATATTATGTATCAATGTATTCATAATTGAATTTTCTATTTAATTAAAGATATTTTTAAGTCGTCATATTTATAAATAAGCCATTTTTTAAATGCAAATATATACATATACTGTTTGTGTTTTTATTTTATTTCTTTTTACAATCCTCTAATTACATCATATGTGCGGTTATAACATAGTTATACGGTTAGAACGATTCATAACGAAGAAATCGGTATAAATTTAATTTTTCTACGACGATTTTTAGTCTAGTATTTTACATTTGAAAAACGTAATGTCAAAATAAGCAATGACATTAGGACATTACATACTTATAGACAAGTTTTTGTCTAACAAAATTAACACAAAATGTGGCACGAGTAACAAACAAACACTTACATTTCCAGTAAATTCTTAATTCAAACATAAATTTTGGATGACAAAGACGGACATTTAAAAGATATGTCTGTTGAATGTGATGTGTCGAATATCACGGGTTTGGATGAGATGACACTACGCCTACTCGCTTACACTACGATTGGACCTACTAAGAAAGGACCTATTGCTATAAGGTTGTCTTTCTTATACTCATGTGTTGCTACGTTCGCTATCTCACTTTCCCTAATGACGTTTAAAATTTTCGGGAAACAGTGAAAAAATATTTAATTCCATTGTGTTTGTAATGTCATTAATTATTTCCCAATTACAATTATTGTATTATGCATAATATTAAGTAATTTGCGTACATTTATTAATGAAATGTTACTGGTATTTACCGTGTTTCTTTTACTGGTGTTTACCGTATAATGGAAACACTTTTTCATCACACAGGAGTGCATTTTAGAACTTATTTGTGCAATTTGGTTACAGAAAATAGACGTCCTCACAGTTTAATGCTAAATTAAAGTACGGCAATTACCGTATCTTTTGCTGGCCACTATGTGAGTTCTACAACGTGTCTATTGTTCGTAATGTCATTGATAATAAGTCGCAATTATTTATGAAAGGGCGTTTTCCACATGGATTCATGATGAATAAAATAAAGCAAAAAATCATGATTTCTAATTGATAGATGTAGATAGAGAATGTATCTTTCCAATGTAATACTAGTTTTTTGCATTCAATGTAATAAATATTCTAATTCAGAGCATTCAATTTTGATAGTCCGGGAACGGAAATTTAAAAAAATAAATTCTTATCAAAAATTGAACACCTGTTTACATGCTAAAAATTGAATTTTTTTTATGTCCTATGACTGTAGAAATTTTCAGTACATCGCAGAAAACATACAAAATAGTAATATTCAATATTGTCCCACATGAGTTCATCGTAGGGCAATTTCTGAAAACAAACAAAGAATTCATATGTTTCTAAATTTTACAATTTTTTATAAACACCAGAGAAAGCAGATTATATGTTCCCATATTAATGTTCAGAGGTATGATTTTTAGAAAAATCTCGGCTGAAACCAAACACCCAGATGTCTGTCGCTAAAGGCTGTTTTTTTAAAATACACTGACACTCATGTTGTTAGAAAAGTCGCACTAATTTCTGAAAACCTTGTAGGTATTCATAATGTGAAAATATACACTGGGAAAGTACTTGTTAAAAGTTACATCTTTTTACTTTTGAACCACCTTGATGATTGGTTGCTATTTAAAGGAAATTATTAAGTGGTAGATACTCTCAGTATCGCCCTGATGAAAAACCACCGGTTAGAATCAAAACGTTGCTTGAAATGGCTTTTGACGTGTTTGGTGACCAGATCTGAATAAATCCCAACCTTCTTCTTCCCCGTCTCCATTCCCTCCCCACTGCCTTCAGCCTCACAACATACCCCAATTGCGGATGCCATAGTCCCACAGTGACGATTCTAGTACGGTAATCACAAAAAAAAAAAATTTCAGTGTTCTCTTTTGTTTCTACATTTATAATATGTCGGACTATGCTTACATTCATTCTGTGAACAGACTGCTGCTCGATCTGCGACAGCTGCAGAAGCGTCGTGGCTGCATTCATCCATCGTCCGTTCCTCACTTCGTGTATCCACAGCAGCTCGCTGCCTTCCACGTTGTCCTCCTTCTTCAGCGCGTCCTTGAATTCTTCCTCATCATCCTCGTCCTCCTCTTCGGAGAGCGATCTGGCCTGAGCCGACAAATGGGAGGCGGGCTGGTGGTGTGACAGCCAATGAGAGAGGGCGACGGCATGACCAGGGAACGCCTTCAGCAGAGCCGATTGGCCGCCGCGGCCGCGGGACATGAACCAGCGGAATGCGCACTGCTGGAAACCCTGAGAACAAAAGCACATTGTTCACAATTATAATTTATTGGTATTATAGACAGCCCTGATTTACTTAACCTTATTTCTTTTCATACACATACCAAATATAACTACTCGATCCAAAAATTCTATTAAAATGTAACAATAATACATATCAGGACTAAAATCATTTAGATACTCACTTGTAACTAGATTATATGCAGACAGTAATACATACACACATAGAGGTGGCTGTTGTATTCAACTGCACAGAATGTCGATTTAAGGAGGCTATAATATCAGATCTCTTCAATAAATGTAGATGCGAGAAGGCTATAATATTGGATCTCTTCAATAAATGTAGATGCAAGGCTATAATATCAGATCTCTTCAATAAATGTAGATGCAAGGCTATAAAATCAGATCTCTTCAATAAATGTAGATGCAAGGCTATATCAGATCTATTCAATAAATGTAGATGCAAGGCTATAATATCAGATCTCTTCAAATAAATGTATGCAAGGCCATATCAGATCTCTTCAATAAATGTAGATGCGAGAAGGCTATAATATTGGATCTCTTCAATAAATGTAGATGCAAGGCTATAATATCAGATCTCTTCAATAAATGTAGATGCAAGGCTATATCAGATCTCTTCAATAAATGTAGATGCAAGGCTATATATCAGATCTATTCAATAAATGTAGATGCAAGGCTATAATATCAGATCTCTTCAATAAATGTAGATGCAAGGCTATAATATCAGATCTCTTCAATAAATGTAGATGCAAGGCTATAATATCAGATCTCTTCAATAAATGTAGATGCAAGGCTATAATATCAGATCTCTTCAATAAATGTAGATGCAAGGCTATAATATCAGATCTCTTCAATAAATGTAGATGCAAGGCTATAATATCAGATCTCTTCAATAAATGTAGATGCAAGGCTATATCAGATCTCTTCAATAAATGTAGATGCAAGGCTATATATCAGATCTATTCAATAAATGTAGATGCAAGGCTATAATATCAGATCTCTTCAATAAATGTAGATGCAAGGCTATAATATCAGATCTATTCAATAAATGTAGATGCAAGGCTATAATATCAGATCTCTTCAATAAATGTAGATGCAAGGCTATAATATCAGATCTCTTCAATAAATGTAGATGCGAGAAGGCTATAATATCAGATCTCTTCAATAAATATAGATGCAAGAAGGGCTATATGTAATATCATATTTCTTCAATAAATATTAATGTAATAATTTACTATTTTATTACTGATTCTTAGAGTTTGTATGAGCAAATCATTTACTCCAGTATCGCTGTAATATTATGTAAAAGTATCGTTTTATACAAGTTTAAAGTCCTCACCTGGCTTTCGAACTTCTCCATGTAGTGGTACAGTTTCTGCCTGTTATTAGATTTCTCACAAATGAGGACCAGCATCTCAAAATCATGGAACTTCTCAGCCAGAGTTGTGGCGTGTTCATACTCTTCATCATCAACTGAAAATAGACAATGAAAAATCATAATATTATGATATGTTAAATAAAGAACAGAATTATAGTAATAATTAATCTATTATATAAAGAAGAACGTCCCAGGCGGTGTTTGTTTTGTATAAAAATCTACAGTTTTATTCTGAGCTTGATGAAATTTTGCACACTTGACTTTCGAAACAGGAAGGTCACTCCCTACACGAGATTTTGAAAAACCACCCCCTTCCCCCTTTCCCACCCCTTAACCCTTCCCTTACGGTGCTAGAAAATCCCTCGAGCCCCGGTGCTATGTACTCAGCACACAGGGTACGAATTTAGAATTTTGTATTTTTTATGTTGGATAAATATGAATAATTTACATTTATTACTTATTTTTTATTTATTTATTTATAAAATACATGATATTTACCGGAGACATTTACATGGAGTAGATACATTAGATTACCATACCAGGGGTGTTAGTTGAAGTTTGCCGGTTTTTTCAATAAAGAAAACGCTTAATTCTCAAGGGAATCTCAAAATTTTTTTATTCAAAGTATTGACCATCGGATTCTATACATTTTGCCCATCTTTGAGGCAAATCATGGATACCATTCCAAAAAAAAAATTTCTCTTTCGAGGCAAACCATTCGACGAGCCATTTTTCGACTTTTTCAAAATTGGCGAAGCGCTGCTCTGCGAGTGAGTGTCCCATCGATGCGAAAAGGTGATAGTCGGACGGGGCAAGGTCTGGAGAGTACGGCGGGTGCGATAATATTTCCCAATTCAATGCTTTGAGAGTATTCTTCACTACTTTAGCAGTATGAGGCGGTTTGGCGGTTTTTTCGATTTGTCTCTCGTTCATTTGGTGTGGTACCCATTTTCCATACTTTTGGATCTTTCCCATGGCTTTTAAACGTTGACAAATTGCTCCTCGGGCCACATTAAGTGTTTGGGCCAATTGTTGTTGCGATTGGGTTGGGTCTTCATCCAATAACGCCTGCAATTCCTCGTCTTCGAACTTTTTCGTTGCACCAGGATGTTCATTGTCTGTTAAATCGAAATCTCCACTTTTAAATTGACGAAACCATGTCTCACATGTTCTAATCACTGGAGCATGTTCACCATAAGTTTCTACCAGCAACCGATGAGCTTCAACTGCTTTTTTCTTTTGATGAAATAAGAAAAGCAACGAATGCCGCAAATGCGATTTACTTGGAACGAAACTCGACATATTCACTGAGGTAACCAACTATGACACTATTATTTTGGCAGAATGTAACTTGTGTATTTTTGAAGGTTAATGTCCATAGAAAAATATGACATAGATGCCAAATCATAGAAATGTATACATATCTCTAGCGACATCTATGAGTAAAACCAGCAAAACTTCAACTAACACCCCTGTTTCATGGTGACCAATGGAGTATAGTTACTTTGTATGAAGTCAAGTGGAAACATATGGATTTATTATATTAATTATATTAACATGCTGACAATTGGAAAAATTATAAAAGAAAGTAGAATATAGAAAGGAGAAAAAGACACGCGTAAGGATTAGATTACAAAAATATACTTTTTTGCTGACAACGCGGCTCACGCGTTCATACAAAACAAATATGTGCAGTGTCTGGCTCATTTGACACTCTCATTTATGAAGCACGGTTCACATAGGACAGATTAAATTAATTCTCAAGTTTGAATTTTTTAAACGTCCCCAAAACGGGCAGAATTCGAGAGATAGTAAGTGGAGGTGCACATGATGTCGTCCATACTGAACGATATCCGTCAGAATTCTAGTACATTTTTTTTTATTAATGTTAAACGTCTAACTTAATAAACGGTATTTTTTTGTCGATAACAAAATTTCATACGAAAATTAATTTTTATCATTTGAATTTTTGTATCTATCGCCAATAGCTGAGGATCTATACGGTATAGCTGCCAGCTGTCGGCCGCATGTCTGTTATCTCATGTTTTTTTATTAAATTTGACTGCTTTTATTTTAACAAAACCTTCCCAAATATCAGGAGATAATACGTATTATTTGCATCATACCGATGTATAAAAATATAGGTAAGAAACTGTTAAATATTTGCTGAAATTATTACATACGAGGTGTGTTCAAAAGAAAGGGTGAATTTTGAATTTTCGCAGGCTGTGTACATTCGATTATCGATTTTTTTTTATGTTATGTTGGTACACATATGTTTATCATATGTTAGCATTATTAGACATTTTGGATTAGTGGTTTGTTTTTGACAACTGGAAAGGTTAGTCACGTTTTTGTGTGTTCTTCGATTTTTTACTTTTGAAAAAAATGGATCAAAGAATATGTATTAAATTTTGCGTTAAAAATGGAATAAAGTGCTCCAACGCACTTAAAATGTTGACTGTGGCATTCGGCGAGTCTACTTTATCTCAAAAAAGTGTTTATAAGTGGTACAAGCGCTTTACAGAAGGCCGAGAAGATGTTAATGACGATGAGCGTCCTGGAGTTGCAACCACGTTAACAAACGAAGAAAACATCGAAACAGTGAAGAAAATGGCTTTGGAAAATCATCGAATCACTATTAGGGAAGTTGCAGAGGATGTTGGCATATCAATCGGCTCATGCCATGCAATTTTCTCGGATGTTTTGGGCATGAAACGTGTGGCAGCGAAGTTTGTTCCGAAATTGCTAAATTTTGAGCAAAAGCAACGTCGCATTAGTATCGCTCAGGAGTTGTTGAATGACATCAATAACGATCCAGATTTGCTCAAAAGGGTCATAACTGGTGATGAAAAGTGGGTATATAGTTATCACATCGAAACCAAGGCCCAATCATCCCAATGGAAGCGGCCAGAAGAGCTAAGACCGAAAAAAGCACGCCAAGTTTGATCAAATGTGAAAGCTTTGCTCACTGTTTTCTTCGATTACAATGGCGTGGTACATCATGAGTTCTTGCCAACAGGTCGTACGGTTAATAAGGAATACTACAAGGAAGTTATGCAACGTTTGCGTGAAGCAATACGGCTCAAACGATCGGAATTGTGGAAAAACAAATCATGGATTTTGCATCACGATAATGCACCAGCTCACACATCAATGCTTGTTCGTGATTATTTGGCCAAAAACAACACCGTAATCATGCCTCAACCACCGTATTCACCAGATTTGGTTCCCTGCGACTTTTTCCTATTCCCGAAACTGAAGAGACCAATGAAAGGAAAGCGTTTTGCCACAATTGATGAGATAAAGTCAGAATCGAAGAACGAGCTGATGGCCATACCGAAAAGCGCATTCCAGAAGTGCTTCGAGGATTGGAAGAAGCGCTGACATAAGTGCATTATATCTGAGGGGGATTACTTTGAAGGGGAGAAAATGGATATTGATGAATAAATAAATACTTTTCGAAAAAAATCGAAATTCACCTTTTCTTTTGAACACACCTCGTATACATACCTAAATAATGCTTTAAATAATTTATAATAAGGAAAATAGACAATTTCTTTCATCTTGTGAGAAAAAATGTTTTCGCAGATACGAGGTTGTGTCAGAAGAACGACGATATGCACGTACGGAGATTGCCGCCGATGGTTCACTTAAGAGACAGGCGTGTAAGATCAGGTTAATAATAATAACTTGGATAATTTGTACAGCGCCATTTGTGACGAATCATCCTTACCGAATGGTTGAATAATGCTCGTCCTTGTCCTGGCATACTCCTTACTGGCGCCCCTGCTCTGGTTTCTCTCCTGGGCCAGAGTCAGGGCCGCGCTGCCCAGCTGCGCCCCCTGGCCCCGCAGTTCGGCCTTCAAGGCCGCCCCCGCGCGCCGGGCCCGAGCCATACTCAGCGACTGCTGGGCCAGCAGGGACGCCAGAAGGCCGCCGGCCCGCGGGTTGGACGTCCAGGTGGTGTGCTCCAGGCGGAGACGGGAGGCGGCCGGCGTCACCACAAAGTGGTTTGAATACTGCTGCCGGAATTTCAGTACTTCTTGGATGACAGCCTGGAATTGATAAAAGGGGAAGATTAAGTTTTTGAAAGTTTTACAAACTGAACGATAACCTTTTCTTTTTCCTTTCCTGGGTTACAAATAACATGACAATATTTAAAAACCTCCTACTACCATCATATAAGTAGAATTTTTTTCTTATGTAATGATGTTATTATTTTACCTTTTATTGAACCTTAACAGTAAACTTAAAAAGTAGTTTATGGGGACTTTTTTGTTTTTTGTTTTTGGAAAAATATCTAAAATAGTTAATAAAAAAAATAATAAAGGACTAAGCTAGCGGGGGAAGCTTAACAATGCAAACTATCCCATCAGGCGGCACATTTTGACACAATGTATGTGTTTTAGTGAGACCTCATGGATCACGCATGTGACAGCTGTATAGACAAGAATAACAAAGGGCAGTGGCGGCCCGTGACTATTGAGTGAGCTAGAGTGCTAAGATTGAAAAATACAATGTTATTGATCTTGTTGAAGCCGAAAACGATTTTTTTTTTTTTTCAAATTTCGATTTTTTGTATGGAGACTTTTGCAGTTCCCTACCTACCATCTAAATCTCCATACAGAAATTTGAAATTCTGAATAAAAATAAAAAACCATTTTCGGCTTCAACATCCGCAACGTCGTATTTTTCAATCTTAGCACTCTAGCTCACTCAAAAGTCACGAGCCGCCACTGACAAAGGGGAACCAAGATTCAAACTTAAAAGTGCAATGTGACCTTAGAACAAGGTAGAATTAAATAAATAGGGATTGTGAACATTCCACAAATCAATACACTTAAAACCAAGTTTTTGTAATTCCACAAACCATTTTTTAATAATAAATGTGTTTCGAATGGTGTGAGTTTAGAGATGCCAAATTAACTAATTAACTATATAGACCCAACTTAAAGGCGTCAAGTGTGCGAGTAGACCCTTAGCCCATAAATAATAAGAGTAAAAATAATAATAATATAAAGATACTTATTGTAACGAATGCGCAACTGGGGTCTTGTATGAGAGAGAACAATGTAGGTAATATAAGAACTTGCAAGGTTGTCCAGTTCTTTGTTACCACCTGTCATCAAAGACAATACATTGTATTAATTACAATCTGTTGACTATTATTCCACCACCCCAACATCGCAGTAAATCTTAACTGTTTTAGTGTTGTGCTTATTTCGCAAGTAGGTACGTAAATTGCTATAAATATTTTGTGTTATTAGGAAAAAATATGGTATTAAATAAAAATGCGAAAACCTAGCAAAATTTTATGATTCTTTTTGCAATAAATATATTAAAAAAAAAAATGTTGTTTTACAATTGTGTTTTCCCGCGCAAAGCCCATGTAGTCCCTTTTTACACCGGGTGCATATGCGGAAAATTCACATTCTACTCGTATTTTTTTATTGCAATGGTCAATAATGGCACGTCCGTCATCACTGTCCGCATTTATCAGATCGAAGGTCTCGTCATTCGTAATGTCGCTGTCTTTTGATACATCATCAGCAATACAACTAAGATCCAACATGGTGAAATATATTGATTCAATTTATTACAACAGGATAAACAATAAATATAGTCATCAGGAAACACGTCTACTCGCTTTGAAAATTCTGCTCGTGCGGAACTCGTACGGAGTCGAAAAATTGGCATGAACACCGCGCATAAGCGGGCGACACATAGTGTCTCGCAGATGACAACGCCGATACGACCGATAGGCCGCCATGTTTGCGAAAGCAGTGCATATATCTCTCCCAAATGGAACGTTTTGGCATCTTAAATACATAATTGTATACTACCCACCCCTCCTTACCCGATCCCATTCATAATGTCATTGGAACAAGAAAGGGTCGAAGACAGTTCAATCTCAATGTTCGTCGCGGAGTGAACAAAGGTGTTAACGCCGCGACCGAAGCATCTGGCCAATTCTGGATAAGTGAAGTTTCAGTGAGGTGAAATAAGTGCTAGAGGATATCCACAAACAAGGTAGGCCTATTCAATTTCCGTGGCATCCTCCTGTTTCTCTTCAGTCCTTCCTTCACCTTTTTTTTCTCATCTAGTTCTCCAGATTAACTTTGCCGTCAGCCCGCTCTTCCGAGGACCGACAAACGCACACTGAAGAACGCAGTGCATAAGTGCTGCGTCACAATTTACATAACTAACGCACTCTAACGGTTAAATGTAAAAGGCCACTACGCAAAAGGGCAAATACATTACAATTATTTATTCCAGAAGTTTATCAGGGGAAAATATTTATAACATCTCCTCACCAGGATGACCAGGTTGACCTTGCTGATGAGCGCGGAGAGGGCGGGAGGCTCGCAGCCCGACTCCTCCTGCTCGGCACACCAGCGGCATGCCCGCACCAGCGCTCGTCCCACGCCCGTCACACGCTTGTAGAAGAGGTCGGAGGGAGACAGTGCCGCGCTGCCCGCCTCGTCCTCTTCCTCAGAGCTGCTGGACATCACCTGGCCAGGGAGAACACACAAATTCTTTATAACAGATTTTCTACTTTACAGTAGAATACATATCCATGAAAACACTTATGTGGGAACTTTATATGAGAGCTTCATTGTTTGAAATTGGGCTTCTTTTTCTTCTTTGTATGGTGGAGGGTGGAGTTGGTGTAGGTCAAAGTGGGATGCTGAAAGTTAATCTGCCAGTCGACAGTATTAGTCCTGAAAAGACCCATGTTGTGGGAGGGAGGAGGGAGGAAACACAGAGGTCAGCAAATCATTTCACAGTCGAGTGTTCAACAGAAGAACAAGTCATATATTATTGGTATTGAGGCTCCAGAGATGACTGCAAAAATCAACAGTTGAGCATACTAGCGATTTGTAGTGGCAGCAGTGTACTATTCAAGTATCTGTGGGCCATGTATAGTATTCCCAGCTTCTGTGAGGCTAACATTACCTGCTGTATCGCTGTGTCCACCACGTGCTGGTGCTGCGCCTGCTGCTGCAGTGCCCTCAGCGCCTGCGCGGCGGCTACCTTCTCAGCCAGCTCCCGCAGCAGCAGAGCCGTGGGGGCAGGCCGGCCCTGCCCCGCGCTGGCCCCGCCCAGCCGCTCCCACAGTCCTGCCCCCTGCGCCCACTCCAGCAGCAGGGTCAGGGCGCGCCGTTTGTCTCCCAGCTGCGGGGCTATTTGAAGAGAGTCCGAGCTGCCGAGAGCTGCGCCGCTTCCAACGCCTGCCTGGTTCCACCTGAAGATTAAAAAAAATAATTATAAAAATGAATTATTGAAAACCAATTCAAAGTTGAAGAAATTATATCAATCTAATTTATTACTTTAAACAATGATGTCTTTTAAAATTTGCTTGTAAAAATACATCACTAATGACTTTAAGTACCTTTTCAAATGTAAATAAACATTCAGAACATCAATAGGACTCAATAAATCATTAAATCTTATCTTCATAGTGAATGATACGGGTGGCTGTGCAGCCATTCAAGGACAACGCTTAAAAATGCTGGAGTAGAGTTCATCAACTGTGGTGCGGATTCTGATTGCTGACATGTTTTACTGGATACACGACATATTGACACACACTTGAAAAGGGTCTTATAACAAAAAAGCACATTTAAATTTACGTGAATAATTAAAGGAATTTACTATCATTATGCTACCTTAAATAACACTTAATATATATATATTTTTTTTAATGACAAAAAACACTTAACTTCTTTTTTGATCATGATAACACTTCAATGAATTTATATTTTATTACAAAATTATGTATGTATATGCATAGTATATATATCATAATAGCTCACATCCACAAAAAAATCAAACATTAATTTAATTTATGAGTATTTCTCCGTGAGCGTCTCTGCCTAAGAGGAACGGCGGCGCGGCCTGTTTCATACAAAACTTAATTTTGGATTTGAGGCCAAAATACTCACCTAAAGCTAATGATCTTTTTTTTTCATCAAAAGTATAGTAAATGTCTAGTACGGATTAGAAGTAATTTATTTATTTTTTGTTTTATATTATGAAATATAGGGCATTAAAGGAATTGATTTTTAGCGATTTTAGAGGCATCATATTATAAAATAAGCATTATGGTGGAGTTTAAGCTAAATTAAAAACGACCAATTTACATTGGAACACAAATTTGCTGTACATAATTTAAAATATCGACATGAAAAAAAATGTATTTTTTTTTAATGTTTTTTTTTATTTTTTTTATTTACGTAATCATATCTACATAGCAAATATGATAATTTTTTTAAAAAATACAATAAACTTATAAAATTGCCTCTACTTCGTAATTTGAAGCAAAAATAAATAAAAATACGCCTCATGCTGATATTTACTAAACCTTTCATTTAAAAAAATACGTCATTCTGTTTGGGTGGGTATTTTGGCCTCCAATCCAAAATCAAGTTATGTATGAAACAGGCGGCGCAGCCGTTCCTCTTAAGAATCTTATGAAAAGCGCCTGCGCAATCACATGTATTAAGACCCAGGAAGAATTTAAACTGATTTGAATTTAGGCTCCAAGTTAGGAGATCCCTACAAAGCTTTGTGTCATTGGTTGGGATACATATCAAGCATACATTCCGCAGTGTACAAGATGTCAGTAGTGTAGAGATTTGAGATTTGTTGGAAGTATAAGTTTTACGATGTTCAAGTGTGTTTCATACACATAACGCCAGAGAAACTTTGTGGCGCACGAGTGAGCTGCCCGCGTACAGATCATGTATAGTGCGGCGCAGGGGTGCGCTTCCAGCGGCTAAAAGGTTAATTATGATCTGGGTTTCAACATTTAAATTTTAAATGAAAAAATTCTGTTACACAGCTGTCAGAGTGAACAGCAAGTTATTTAGAGCTCTAAACACTAGATAACATTATTATTCATACTATTAAAATATAATATTATGTACATGTATAAAAATCTTGATTCATGTATACATACATATCCACATACACGGTGAAGACACAAAACTTCAAAGTACATTAGCTCAGTTTTACAAATTTTAACATACGGCCGTGTTGTCACGGGAAATAACCTGATTCTCGTTTCACAAATAAAGTATCTGACCTGGGATCACTGCGAGGCACATCGTTGACCAGGTTGGTGGCGATGGTCAGCAGGGTTCTGTCCAGCAGGGTGTCCACATCAGGTCCATCTTCGTCTCTGTCCGGCCCGGCCGTCGGGAACAGGTTAGCCAGGATGGTCCTATGGACAAATCCAGGGTCAGATACAATGATACATTGATTATTATGGGTGGCATTCATTTTACGAATCTGGACCTGAGGGACTACGACCCGACGGTAGACCGATCAGCATTTGCCGCAGTGCGATCCGCTCGACAACTGCGTTACCTTCCGTGCATAATGAATTACATAATACATTTTTCAATTCCTACCGAGGTAAATCAATATTTTAGAACTACACAATAAGGAACTGCAATGAAAAATATTATAAATAATGAATCAACCGATTGAAACTTAAAGAAGGTATAATTTGTAAGGACATTAATTAACTTAAATGTATCAATCAATATTTGCTTAGATCAAATGCCATATATAATACCCAAAAACACAATAAAAAACAATAACAATTATGCATAAACATGCACAGTTCAATGGAATACAATTTTTTATCTATATAAGAAGGCCCCAAGCTAATGTAGCATCTATCACTAGCGCATAGAGTTTAATATTGCACGAAGATGAAAACATTTCACAACAATATTCTGAAATGTAAACAAATTTGACGTACATCCATAAAGACTGACTGAATTAGTATCGCTTGTATTGAAGGCAGTTAACATAATTAAAAAGAAACCATCCATTTGAAGAATAAAATAAAATACGATGGTCACCTAGAAGCGGCGTGCTCTCTCCGTAAGTGATGCAGGAAGGCGGCCTTCAGCAGCTCCGGGGCAGGGGCACCCGATATGCCAACGGCGCGGGGGTCCAGCTCGTAGAGGGACAGGTGTCCGTCGAAGGCGTCTGAGGGGCGTGGGGAGGCTATCGGGCTATCCATGAGAGACCTAACAAAAAAACAAAAGGTTTTAATTTACCAACACTTTACATGCATTTATCTTAATGATTAAATAAAATACACCTTTTTAAACACTATTTCACTTTTTATTTTTGTCCGTGACCGATTTCAGCCTGTGACAGCTATCTTCGGACTGGTACATTTTATTCTTAGACTATGGGTTATATACAATTTTGGGTATCAGGGGTAACAAACCATGATTTTACTTAGATTATATTTTTTAGTATTTTTATAGCATGATTTTATAAGACTTGACTTATATGGTACATTGAATTTATTAATAATGTTAATTTATATATCAATCTGGTTTCAAAAATCATTAAGATGGGTTACGGTTGTTTTTATTGTAAAGATGATTTTATATGATTTATCTAATAAAAGGTTGGTTTAAAGATGATTATAAGTCATTTTATTTTGATTCTGAATGGATACTGAGCACATTCTAACTCAACTGTCAAAGTCAACCAAATAATTATTATAATAAAATGGCAGATATAAAAACCGCAATACATAATTCACCAACTTACGTATCATTCAGGGGGCTATCATTTGGTGTGATGGATATGACTCCGTGAGTTTTGGAGAAGAAAAGGGGAGTTCCAAAGCACAGCCCGCCTCCCAGGATCTGGTCTCCATTAGAGCTGAACTCTATGACATCTGGCTTTTCATTCGGTACAATACCTAAAAAAAATAATAAAAAATATCAGAATTATTACATAGTCGCCGATTTTCCCTAAAAGCTTCATTCTCTTCCTGTTATTTGGCTAGATTCGACTATATCTCTTTGTGCCGTATTCAATTCATGTTATTTGCTATCTCGTGTGCTAATTCAATTCGTATATTATTACAATGTTTACAATAACAAAAAAAAGAGTAGTTATGCAAAGCTGTCATATGCAACTTGTCTGCAGGTTCTACTATTTATTTTATAGCGGCTATACAAATAAATCAACTCCTGTTAACCATTGGTGAGTCGCTTCATTAATCACAGATCCCTAACACACGCTCCTCTGATTAAACTGTTATATTAAATACTCACAACTCGTGGGAATAAATCAATGCGTAATGAACTTGCAAACTATATAAAGACAATCATTGAAGAAGATAATATTAACACATCCCAAAAGAACCACGAAACCGAAAAAACAACAGAAATTAAAAAGATTTCAGTCGCATCTGGGTTCATTTGGGATGTGTTAATATTATCTTCTTCAATGATTAAATATTACAAGGAGGTTTACAAACTTCAATAAGTTATAAAAAATAAATTGAATATTTCTTTCCAGACTTGTAAAATAAGTCAATAGATGTCTCATATAAATAAAAATCGGGTAGGTATACTCGAGACTCTATTCCGATTGCAATTGAGTTCGGGATGAAACTTTGCAATCATCATAAGGATAGCAGCCAATAATATGAGATTTATAAAAATGGAGGATAATATTAACAAATCTTGAACAAGTATGATATCGGTGTAAATGGCGTAAATTGAACTGGTCTCATTAGCTAAGTTGGTTAAGCGGTTACCCCGGATAGGTAGAGGTCCTGGGTTCGAGTCCCAGATGCGACTGAAATCTTTTTAATTTCTGTTGTTTTTTCGGTTTCGTGGTTCATTTGGGATGTGTTAATATTATCTTCTTCAATGATTAAATATTACAATGAGGTTTACAAACTCCAATAAGTTATTAAAAAAAATTGACTATATAAAGACAATTTAAGATAAATGGATATTTAATAAAAAAAAGTGCAGGCCGCCTCAGAAGAGGAAACCCTGGTGAGGAGGACTGTGAATACTGTGACTTTATACTTGTGTTATAATATGTATTATACTTATACTCTCTATATAACATGCTTCATACTTATAATTTATTACTAAAGTCACATACATGTACAACGTTTACATATAAACTAATAAAAAACAAAATAATTTTTTTTTGATAGAAAGCAGTCGCTTTGTGGTTAGCTAACACATTTAATGAAAATAAAACAATAACTTTGTTTATAGCCACGAGATTTATTAAATTTTATTCGAACCGATCGGTTTCGTTTAACACAAGCATCATCAGGGTACAAAATTAAACTGTAAAATTAAATACAAAATTAACATGCATGCGCCTAAATATAATAATTTTGCCCTACATTTGTATGATGATTGTAATTTATTGTTGTATTATATTATATTGTTGAAATAAACTCCTGCTGACAAGCTACTTGCAGTGGCTTAGCGGGTATAAGTTCCCATTGTATATAATTAATATTATACAATAAAAATAAAAATTTAAAAAAAGAAAGTTTAATTTTGTACCCTGATGCTTGTGTTAAGCGAAACCGGTCAGTCTTAATAAAATTAAATAAATCTCGTGGTTATAAACAAAGTAATTGTTTTATTTTCATTAAAATAAAAAATAATTCATACTTTCATTCTTAAAATGATCATCGATTCCTAAATAGTATGGTAATTCGATTAAAAGCTGAAACGGACTGAGAATCTGCATCTAACGAGTGCCAGTCAAAAATTCAAAATGACGCTGATCGTCGATTTTATGGCTATCAAATGTGACAAGAGGTTGTAACACCGACCTTAGTAAAGACATATGAAGTTACTTCCCTCAGGCTCACAACATTTCCCTATAGGAAATTCCATAGTTAAACTTACTCTGGGCATTTGTAACTCTTGAAATCATAAAAAAATAAATTTTAACTTTCAAAGAGTGTCGTGTAATCCGAGCCCGGTCGACGAAGAAATGGCACAAGATGTCTGCTCACTGCCGTGAGGCTGGTCGCGAGTGTTGCCAGTGTTGGAAGAATAATGTGGCTAGTGAATTAAATAATTATTTAAAATAGGTACTCTCTACATTAAAATTGTGTTCTCTACTTACATGACACAACAGCGATGGTGTTCTTCATATGCAGGTAGACGTGAGTGGGTGTGGCCATGAGGCGCACCGCTCCCTGGGGGGGCATGCCTTCCACCACCCCCATGCCCCAGGCTAGGGGCACAAATCTCAGCAGCTGCCCCATGCCCCCTGTGGCCCCCTCTTCAACACTAATGTGGGCTATAAAAAAAAATTCTAAATTAAAAAGACAAACCTTCCCGGGTTACAAATAAACACAATGACAATACAGTAAAGCTCTCTGTATTGTCAGTTCAGTTTAATGTATAATTGGGTTGAGACAAATGTACATCATTCCATGACAAACATAAAAAAGAAACAGTATCGGTGTATCAGTTACTCTTTATGCTAACTAAAAGATATTTTGTATGAATCCTTGTCAAAATTTGCTCAAAACTTCCTTGCTAGTCGCAAACTAGGCTTAAGTAGTTTTTTTTTAGATACTGTGGCGCTAGTAGTATCACATCTGACAAATTTGACATATTAGTAGTCATTTAAATAATTAATTGCATACTTTCGTCTCGATGAAAGAGTTGTAATCTTTTTACCAGAATATAGAAAGGATGATATTTAATTTAAAACAGCGTGGTAAGTATCGGAGGAATTTTAGAAGTTCCAATGTGAGAACATACGAGGTGTGTTCAAAAGAAAAGGTGAATATTGAATTTTCGTGGGCTGTGTACATTCGATTTTTTTAGGTTCGTTTTCTGAGGCATCATCAGTCAGATTGAAGTGAAATTTTAGATTTGCTTTATTTTCTATGAAATCATCAGCATTTCTTCTTCAAAAAAAATTTGATTATTTTTAGAAAAAAAATGTTAATCCTATGGAGGAATTTCCTAGTTTTGGTAGGAACTTGATAGCCGTTTTCTGGGGCATCATCAGTCCGATTAAAATGAAATTTTACATTTGCTTTGTTTTCTATGTCCTTATCAGTATTTCTTCAAAAAATCGATTTTTTTCGATTTTTTACTAAAATAATAAAAAGTAAAAAATCGAAGAACACACAAAACGTGACTAACCTTTCCAGTTGTCAAAAACAAACCACTAATCCAAAATGGCTGATAATGCTAACATATGATAAACATATGTGTACCAAAATGAAAAAATCGATAATCGAATGCACACAGCCACGAAAATTCAAAATTCACCTTTTCTTTTGAACACACCTCGTAGTTTGTTTTCAACGGTTAGTTGATCATAATTTCATGAATAATGCACTGACTCCGGCAAAACAAATACTATTTACAATTATGTTCCTCACATATAGCACCATCATGCTCATTGGTGTAAAAACTGGTAAATTAAACCTGCGTAAAAATAAACAGCGGTTGTTGACGTTTCGAAATATGATGACAGTTTGGTTTTGCAAAGAAAGACGTTCCTGTATTAAAATAATAGACGAAACGTATAATATATACTCACGACCTATATACGGATTATGTGCTACGTTCGTCATAAAATCCATAACATTCCATTGCAGTATACTGTAATACCGGCTCATAGTCTACCATGAAGTTAAGTGCTTTGATCAATTCTCATCACATACATATACCTGACTTTATTCAGGGTCTGGATTGAACAATATGAAACAAACAATATTGATACTTGCCTTATTTAAAGAAAAAAATTATGAATATTTCAAAGTTCAAAATAGCAGTTGCAACTACCTAGATTTACCAGACTGAAAAAAATTGTGCAAATTTTTATAATGCCGAAGCTCACTGTTTGATAGTTTTTGCTGCTTCAGATATTGAACAGATTTTCAGCATCATACCTGACTTTATAATTTAATTTAATTGGTAATTTTTTATTAGTGTAAGTTATGGATAGAGAAGGGAATATATAGTTACCAAGGGCATATTTAATCTGCGGAGATCTCAGCGTGTTGACTGCGGAAGTGAGGAGCAGGAGACCAATGCTCCACGGCTGGATGTCCAGAATAAACACATCCAGTAGGCCGGGATCTCCTGAAATAAATACCATATTATTGCAAGATATTTTACGATTCCTCGATTGACATCTTGTTGCATAACAGTAAATAGCGTTTTGGCCTCAATCATTGAACAGGTAATTTAAAAAAAAAAAGTTATCTATAACGATTTGAAAGAAAACTGACGTCGCCAATTTATACAAGACCTTTCGACTCCTAAGCCCCAGACAGGCCGATGAAATTGATTATCCGTTGTTACAAAGTGGATCAGTCCTAGCTGGTTTACTGATAAACATTAAACTCACTCATGATTATAACCAAATTCAATTATACTTACATCGTTCCCGTGCTACCTCAATTCTAGGAGATATTTACCATGTTTGCGATTCGTTTATGGTCAATCTGAGAAACCACCACTTCCAGGATTTTTGTACATACAATGCAGGGATAGGTAATAAAATAAAAACAATTCTATTTTGCTATAAAAAATGCTTTGCATATTGAATAGCAATGAATCTACGATTCTAGGAAAAGCTGTTAATCTCTCTGTGGACGCATTTAGGATATTGATCGTTTTAACGAAAGTTGACTGAATGTAAATATTATGTCAGGGCCAAAGTAAATAATAAATCAAAGCGATACCCAAGCGGCGACTGTACTGCTGACTTTGAGCGAGGAGACGGAGAAGGAAGAAGTTTAATAACTATATTTAGGTAACAAACGATTTTAAAACTATTTGGCAGAGAAACAACCGGTTCAAGGCAAGTGCAAAAATCCAAAGGAGCCTTTTCAATGCCACGCGGGCTGATAACGCCCCCCGCATCCCAAGCTCCCACTCCTTCGAACGTAACCGTCCACAAAGGCGCACACCGCAGAGTGCAAATGCCAAGTGCGTGACTTTTGAGTCAATTATTGAATTTCCTGTCATTAAATCATTTCACATTCACACAGTTCAAGAAAGACTTTTGATACTTGAAAACGTATCTTTCATCTCTTCAGTGTCAATAGACTAAGAAAATTACCAGCTGGGAACAGATGAGCCTGCAAGAAAGCATCTCTCAGAGTTTTCTGCAGGTCCGTCTCGGCGGTGAGGCCTTCGGGGGCACCCAGGCCCCACAGCTGGGCGCGGAGCCCTGCAACCACGCACACGCGGGCCCCCGGGGCCGGGCGGGGAGACTGGGAGCCTTCCTCGAAGGAGGTGGCTGGGGGGAGGGCCGCAATACCCACCAGCTTCTGGAAAGGTAAAAAAAAAGTGTATATATTAATTACATGTGTTGGATAACAGTTTTAGTAGTCGTCTCTGAAGAGATAATCTGATTTTTTCTTAGTTCTGTTGGAATTAATCATATTGTCAACTTATTAAGGCTATTTGAAATGGAGCTTTAGAAACTAGGAAGGTTTCTAAAGTTACGCCACTGCATAAGAGTGGTGACAAATCTTCGCTCTCTAATTACAGACCAGTAGCAATCCTCTCCTCCCCGGATAAGGTGTTCAAGCTAATAATTCATAAATATATCAACGCCCAAAAGGAACCTTATATAATTGACCAGCAGCATAGTTTCAGATCCGGCAGATATACTGCGACAAATCTAATGGTTTTCACAGAATATTTATCTCAAGCCCTTGACGGTGACAATCAAGTAGACGTATCTTATAATGACTTCACAAAGGAGACTCATTTGTACTCCTAAATAAACTCGACCAATTTGGATTTACATTTAAATTGCTGAATTTATTTATTACTTATTTGTCAAATAGACGACGATACGTTACGTATGGTATTTTTAGCTCAACACGCTTTTGCACAAACTCGGGTGTTCCGCAAGGGTCAAACCTTGGCCCTTTACTTTTCTTATTGTTTATTAACAACATCTACAAATATATAAAATTTTGTTACTATTTTTTTTACTATTTGTGGATGACATAAAACTGTTCTTAAGAATTATAACCCTAGAAAATTATCTACAACTTCAGAGCGACATAAATTCTATCGTCGAATGAAGTCATTCTAATAAATTAGGATTTAATTTTTTTAAATACTCAATTATGTGTTATACCAAAGCAAACACTACGGTACATTTAAACTACAAAATGTCAAATTCTTCTCTTAAACATATTAGTACTTCAAAGGATTTGGGAATTACATTTGGTTCACACTTTACGTTTCATATTCACATAGAGACGTTATACAGCAGGGAGTTGAGAATGCTGGGATTTGTGCTAACCAATTCCAGGCAATTTTCTAACTCTGTTGTGGTTTGCTTACTATATTATAGTATGGTACGCAGTATTTTAGAAAGTGGCTCTGTAATATGGGGACCAGAGGATGTTACCCACTGTTTGATGCTGGAGAAAATACAAAAGAGGTTTCTAAGACATTTATATTTTAGAGATTTCGGATACTATCCTTGATTGTATACATCAGCCTTCTTATCGGGGATGTTGGGTTTTAGTAGCCTTTCCAACAGACAGAAAACTGCTTTGCTTATAATGGCCTATAACCTCTTAAACGGTCATATCAGTAATCTAGAAATTTTAGAAAAAATTGCCATTATGTCCCTGACAATTTTACAAGAGCGCGTGCACAGATCTTTCCTTGTTCCGAGATGTAGAACTAATCTACCATTAGTACTGCCCTAAGGAAGAATAATCATGTTCTTAAATGAGCTAACATTTGATGTCGACATTTTCCATGTTAATATTGTTAAATTCAATATGGTGATAAGTGTGTAACAAACTAATAATGCAATGTACTTTTGTCATTGGAATAATTTCTGTAAATGTACATTTAAAATAAAATAAATAAATAAATATCATATATCCTCAGAAACAATGTCAATAGACGTTGTGTCCTTGAATGTGTTAATAATCGTAGAAAAACCTAAGAAAAATAAGTGTAAATTAGGATTTGTGTTCAGAAAGTATTTTTTATTGTTCTTACAGTCTCTGATGCGTGTGATGAGGGCATGGCGGAGAAGAAAAGGGAAGAAACTCGGCGACCGATTCCTCCCAACAATCCCCCTCTTCCTCTTAGAGTCTTGGATATCACGCCATGGCGGCCCCCTGGAAAATAATGCAATCATGTTATTGCATGGCAGAATATTTATAGAAGCAACTAACTAACCATCAAGCTGTTTTTTCCGCAGGGGTTGGCAGAGAAGATGGACTGCCACACAAGACACTCTGTCTTGGTATACACTCCTTGCTTCATTCACATTCATACATTATCTCATACATACTGTTCTGTTATTCAGACTCGAGTATTTGATTCACTCGGTAGTCCCATGTCTTCCTCGGGCGTTCCCGACTTCTTCTACCATTCATTATTGCATAATTTTTTTATAAAAGTACATTATGTATTAGATTTACAGTCTTCTAAAAGAAACCAAAAAATCAATTGATTTTTGAGGCCTTGTGCCGTACTGCGCTTCCACCATCAGGGCAGAGCAAAACGTTGGAGGAAAACTAGAGGAGAAAGTGCAACACGGAATAATACCCCAAAAATCAATTACGAGAATACTTTTTACATATTTACCAACAGGATACAATCTATAATATGAGGTAATTTAGCAAGTAATAGTAATAACCAGTGATGACAGGTTGCACCAGCACCACTGTGCACGTGGTGGTGGCCAGGACGCAGCCGGTTGGCTGCGCCTCCCGCAGGCTGTCGCACTCCTGGCCCCGGAGGTCTGCCTCCTCCTCCCAGTAGTTGCCTTCCTGGCCCACTGAGGACCAGTAGCGGATCACACCCTCAGGAGAGACTCCGATGCACGATGGGACCTGAACAGTAAATAAATACATATTAGATACTGAAGAGAGCATATAACCAGCAGGTGGGAATTCTTATTTCACTCAAAAATTGTTATCGCATTCGGCGAGAAATGGAGACACTGTGGTAAGCCCCCTGTCCCGCGGAACTGACGTTTTCTGTAGTGTGATTCTGATGAAATTATTGATGAATTCTCAGTTCCAGCATTTTTGCCGAATAATTTGTTATTTGTGTCTTGGGCATGGAAGTGAGTAAACATAAAAAAGAAAATAATCACAAATATAGCATCATGCATCTACCACGATATATTTCATACAAAATTTCCTATAATATTTACCTACATTCAAAATGGAAAAGCATGAAAATGCTTTTTTTTTGGTGCTTAATTCTATAAATAGCAAAACTAAAAAGAAAATTTTTTGATTTGATAAATATGTATATTAAATCAAAAAACATAAAACATTTAATAATAAATTTTATATATTTTAATAATATTTTTGTCCTATTTTTGTTTTTCTGTATATCATGTTTATTTCATTTTGTGTAATTGGACAATCGTCGTCAATAAAAAATTAACAAAATAATATTATTTATGTATACATATATTCCTTCTATCCACCAAAGTGAGCTCAATTTTTCTTTACTTTACTAGTGAAATTGATGAAATATTTTCAGATATTAAAAATCCATCCTTTTTATGTAGAGTACCATACAGGAGCTGCTCCCAACAAACTGAAGCCAGTGAGACTGTGGCATCTCCAATTGGGGTATGTTATCAAGCTGAAGGTAGTGAGGAGGGGAAGGCGATGAAGAAGAGGAAGGAAGAGAAGTACCAGGCTATTCTGATCTGGTCACCAAACACGGAAGACATTTCAAGCAACATTTCTATTCTGAACAGTGGTCTTTCACCAGGGTGCAAATGTACTTATTATTTTTAATTAACAAATTGTGAAATAACACAAATTAATCAAATAACTGTTTTGCATTTCATGGCCATTACCTTATGTAACAATTTCTATATATTTTTATTTTTAAATTCATAATGTACATTAGTTACTTAATATTAATATGTAGTTTACTACCGATTTTGACACTTCCGTGTCATTCATTAGCGTTCTTAAAACTAACTTAATTTGAACTTTGTTTACGATATACTAATCATTCCGAGATTGCAAATCACTTATTAGAAACAGGCCATAGCTTCAATAGAGAAAAACCCAAGTTAAAATTTTTGTGCGTCTTAGAAACTTTAGAAATATACAAACAAAAATTAAATCAAAAATAAATTTTGTTAAAAAAAATAAAAGCACGCTGTAAGTAACCTTAGCTAACCGTACTTCTTTATTTTTAGTCGTTCCACTCCCCTCCCTCCAAATCACTACCCCCACTACTCCCAACTAACAATATATAATCACTTCTGTACTTGTATAATTTAAGTTAATTTTAACATTAGTGAATGACACTGAAGTGTCAAAACCGGCAGCAATATTATTAATTAACAAATGTACATTATGAATTAAAACTATTCAAAAAAGATCAAATAAAATTTACTTGCGCAAGCCGGATTCGTGACCACTCAACCACAGAGGGCGTCTTGAATAGATAATCGATTTCACTGACCTAACGTGAGCCCAGGAGTCAAAACGTCTTGTGTAAATTGGTAACATTAGTTTCTTGTAAATCGGTATAGATCACACTTCTAGTGGTCATCTGTTCAGTGGAATGTATTGACTTCTACATCAAAAATAAGTGAGGTTATAAAGCAATGGAGTTGCTCACCTGATTGCCGTCCGTGGAATACACGCACACGAGATCGGCCTTGTGCGCCAGGTCGGTTTGTGGCAGAGTGAGCTCATAGCAGGTGAGGGTGGGGGTAGGGGTGGGGGCGCGATCCCGCTGCCTCACCTCGCGGTACGGCCACACCAGCAGCTTGCGTCCGCATACCACCCAGCCCCAGCCGGAGGGGGAGAGGCGCACCGATATTTGGGCTGAACCTGCCATACAAGAAATTGTTACAAATTGATAGAGATCGTTTTTGATTTAAGTAAGGACCATAAGCCTACAACTCATTTTTTAACTGAAAAATTACAAAAACATTATTGCTGAAAATAAAACAATATTAATCTATTAAGGGCTATTTTTTTAAATCATTTGGGACTTTCATACAAAATAAATGGGTGGAAAAAGTACATTTTCTCATCATCTACTGAAAAATAAATACAATAGAGTAATCTAAAAATCTACACAGAACAAATAAATAACATACAGCCATCCAAACATAAATAGATGTAACAAGTGTGTCTAAATCTTGAAAATACTGCGACTTCAGTTGAATCCGACACAGATGGTAAAGAATTACTGTCAACTACTGTACGTACTCTATCAAAATATAACTAGCCATTGGAAATAACAGCTAGTTGCCACCAACACCCATTGACGAAAACTTACATCAATAGTTGGATTATAATGCATATATTTTTTTATTACATATATTCAAAAAAGGAATGTTAGATCATTTACAAAGCATAAAATAAAAGTTACAATATTTTTAGTAGTGGTATGTTACAATAAAATAATATTTATATAAGATGTACCCCATAATTAAGCGGAGCTTGTGGGCGTGGGGGTGTGTTATTTTTTTGTTATTTATTTATTTATATACTGTTACTAGTTGATGTGTACCCGGCCTTGCTCGGGTTTATATAAAGTTATGATGTTGTGAATTCTTGCTCGTCATAATTGATTTGACAGCGAAAGAAACTATCTCCAAATAAAGAATCATTCATTTGAATATTTTATTTCATTCCAAATGTTTATTTTTTCAAAATATATATAAATCATAAAGTTCTTAAGTAGGTACCTGCTCGTGTTTTCCACTTTGAAAATATTCTACCCAAATAAAACCTTCTTCTTTTGAATATGCAATCTGTGGCTAACCAGAGTGTTATATCTATGGGCTAATCTAAATAAAACATGGCGGGTTCAATGTTTTTCATA
This sequence comes from Halesus radiatus, assembly GCA_022606495.2. Lineage (NCBI taxonomy): Eukaryota > Metazoa > Arthropoda > Insecta > Trichoptera > Limnephilidae > Halesus > Halesus radiatus. Next base: position 471,956 of record JAHDVE020003274.1, read on the forward strand.
CTAATTTTAAAACGTTATAGCAACAGTTTTACATATTGGATTTCATTCAAACTACTCTCTAAACCTTCCCGGCACTAATAAGAACAAACTTTGCTATTTTCAGCGAAACCGGTCCAGTAATTTTCGAGAAAATTGAGGACAAACAAACTTACATTGATTTTTATATATATAGAAGATATTATTCAGTACATATTTTCAGTGTGTTTTTAAAGGTGAAATTTAAAATCTTTTAAATTGTTATTTATGTTTCTGATTTGTTCTGGTAATGAATTAAAAAAAAAATACTCCAAGATATTTATAATTGAATTGCTCCATTGTTTTTTACATTTTGGAATTGGAAGAAATGATGTTCGCCTAAGACTTCCATTATTTTTAAATGGCGCAGTTTTGTTTAGAATATTAACTTTGTAAAGTTGCATGGTAGAAATATAATTCTTTTAGTTTTCTGACTTTGAATTCTTTATATAGAATATCTGATGAGTATGTGTATGGTTTGTTTAGAATTGTTTTAATAATTAATTTTTGTGTTATGTAAAGTAGATGCGTGTGATTTTTATAAGTTCCACTCCATCCTATAATGTCATTTTGATTGGCAGAAAGCAAAGTACGTCATTATAAGTAACGCTTTGTTTAGAATGTGTTAAACATCTGAAGATGTATGTTAGTTGCCTTATTCTGTCTTTGAGTATGTTTATGTGTGGGGATCATTTTATTGGTCTTGTTATGCCTAGGTATTTAATTCCACTCTTGCTTTCTATAGCTTAACATGATATATTGCTGTTATGTTGTTGTGTATATATTCTAGTGTGGATCAAAAATATTTATTTCTTTAGATGCTTGTTTTTTTGTGCAAAATGAGATATATAATTATTTGACGGCCTCCATCGTCGAGGGGTAAGGCTCTAGACTACGAATCCGAAGGTTGCGGGTTCAAATCCTGGGGTGTGCAAGTAAATTTTATTTAATCAATTTGTGTTGTTTCACAAATAATTAATTTAAAAATAATATATAGTATATTTGCGCACGTTCCAGAGTGGAAGATACTCTCAGTATAGCCCTAGTGAAAGACCACCATTCAGAATTGAAACGTTGCTTGAAATGGCTTTTAGCCGTGTTTGGTGACCAGATCTGAATAGCCAGATATTTCACACCTTTCTCTTCCCCTTCTCCTTCCCCTCTCCAATACCTTCAGCCTCACAACATTCCCCAATTGGGGATGCCATAGTCTCACTGGCTCTAGACGATTGGGAGCAGTTGGGACTCTTGTGCGTTATTCAAACAACATTTTAAGTTTATTCATGTCTCTGTTAGCTATATTGTTTAGTTCAGTCCATGAATTTGCCTTTGATAATAGCACTGTGTCGTCTGCATAAGAGATAATCTCTCCATATTCAGAGACATTAAAAATATCATTTACATATATGATGAATAGTGGAGGGCCCAAAACTGAGCCTTGGGGTATTGAGAAATTGCTTTATTCTGAGTCACTTATTTGATCCAATAATTTTACTACTTGGGGTATTTTATTTAAATAATTGGTTGACCATGATAAGATTTTTCCATTGATTCTGAGTGATTTTAATTTATTTATTAGTTTTTCATGCGATATACTGGCGGTGGCTTTATTTAGGTCTATAAATAATAATAATAATTGGATGATTTGTATAGGACCGTTTTTGTGAAACATCACCTCAAGGGCCTTGACATTTTTTTTTAGAATCTAGGGCGAGGTAATAATATTTAGAGTATAGGTAATTGGTTAATTTTGTAACAGCATCTTGAGTTCTTGTGTTTCTTTTGAATCCAAATTGATTAGAAATAATTATTTTATTTTCTTCTAAGAATGTCCATTCAATGCAAATGTAACGCAGTCAATTGATTATGTACCCTATTACTCTTATATATATATATATAATCACCTCTTCCCGTAGTATGCTGATCTAGTAAGATTTACATGACCTTTGTTGATCTACCTTTAACACCGTTTATCTTGGCTCCGGTGGAATACATCTGTACGACTTGGCAATAGTGCCTTAATCATTAGCAAGGTTGTCAGTTTGCAACTGACCCCAGTCGGTATGTTCGTCATCAAAATATAAGAAATTTGCTCCAGTTTAACGGTTATTTTTTATTCATTTACTCTCCTTTCGTTGCTCCGATTGATGTATTCGAAGTTTCTAGATACAAGTTGATCTAAAATGAATGTGTATTCAGTTTCTAGATACAAGTTGATCATATATGTGTTATTAATTTATTCTCCTTTCGTTGCTCCGTTTGATGTATTCTCAGTTTCTAGATACAAGTTGATCTAGAAATTAATATGTATGTAGGTACAACGAAGATTGTAAACATGGGTTGAGGCGTGCGGGGAGAGAGGGGGGGGAGTTCGTCACACGGAAAGAGAACGCTAACCTATGAATTCTCTCAGTCCCACAGTCCAGCCGCCGGTGTTGTTCACCGCTGAGCCCGTCTTTTCGGCGGGAGGACATGTTGCTTTTTAAATATCACCTCTAGCGCGCTGACAAAATCCAATTAATTTGAGAACAATTTCTCTTATTCAAAATGATAAGGTGGTATTATTTTGCATAATTTATTCTGTTAAAAAATATGTGGTAATTGATTTTAACAATTGTATAAGTAACAAAGGAATAAAAATATTCCGTTCAAAGATGAACAATTAACTTTATCAACGGAATAATAAGATGAACCTTTCTAATCACAAACATCTCTTTTATTGAGCTAGGTTAGAAATAATATAGTTTTATTCAAACTGTGTTTTATTGGCGATATCAAAAATTATTTTTACGCGAAATCTTCTAATGAGCGAGTAATTGTGCTATTTTCTCATATATTAAAAAAATATTTTATGTTTTCTTCAAATGATTGATAACTTTGTGGAGTCATTATTAATTATATAATTAAATATTTTATGGTTTAACCCAAGATAATACTAAAAAAATATAATTATGTAGTTATAAGAAAAATATGTTTCCTACATGACCTTTTTTGTACTATTATATTGTATCAAAAGCATTCGCTTGTAAATGGAGAGGAATTTACACTTCTTGGTATATAAATACCAAATATAGATGAGAATTAGATAAAAACTTTTTAATTATCTTACGCTGTCAACTTTTAATTGTATTAATTTATATTAATTCTAATTATTAATTGTTTTAAATAATAAAACACTTAATTTCTAATACCGTCCCCTTTATAGAATATTAACAATTTACAACCACCTTACTTTAGAGACAAACTATATTACAATAAAAACTTCCACACATACCATACAAGAAAGAAGATATTAGACAAAAAAAATCCCAAACACAAAATTGTTTACTGTAACAGTACCTATAAAGGCATCAATTTGTATATAGCGTAGTAAACACTGAATTAAAAAAAAATTTAGGTACCTAAATTAAGAATATTGAGAGTAGAATATAAAAATTATGTATGCATTAAGTATTGGAAATAAGCAATACGTAAAAATATATACGTATTGCTTATTCATATTAGACCGCATGAAGTGGAACTATTTTAAGTTTAATAAATAAAATAAAATAAATGTATAGAGATTTCATTGTCTGTTAGATCAGCTAATTTGAGTTTCTTCAAGTTAATCTTACAGTCCGACCGACTTGAGCATACGTTCAATTTATTTTTTATTCATTTATTCTCCTTTCGTTGCTCCGTTTGATGTATTCCCAGTTTCTAGATACAAGTTGATCTTGAAATGAATGTGTATTCAGTTTCTAGATACAGGTTGATCCAGAAATAAATATGTATGTAGGTACAACGAAGATTTTGAACGTGGTTTGGGCCGGGTGTGGAGAGGAGGGGGGGGTCATCAAATAGAAAGAGAACGCGAATCTACGAATTCTCTCGGTCCCACAGTCAAGCTGCCAGCGTTTCTCGGCATTGAGCAAATAACCGTTGTTCAGAAATTGAACTCTCCCTTATTAGGGAATTCCCTAAAATCCACGGTAGTCGCCCGCTTGTAGCGGGCGAGATGGTGCGGAGCGATACAATAATTATGAGGTCTCTCTTCTTTCAAATAGTGTGTGTATGCGTTGGAAAGACAACAAACTATACACTTTTTTGTCAACTTGAGCAATGAAAGAACAGTTTGTAAGGTGGTAGAAAATTGTTAAAATTCAGATATTTTATAATATTCTATAAAGGGGACGGTATAAATAAAATTAAAAGTTAGGAATTAAATGTTGTATTCACTAAAACACTTAATAATTGGAATTTATATTAATTATTGCAATTAATATTAATTATTAGAATTACAAATTGTCAGCATAAGAAACTTAAATCTTTTTTTATAAATTTCATTTCTATTTGGTATTTATATTCCAATAAGGTACCTACTTATTAGTGTGAGTTCCTCTCCATTCACAAGTGAATGCTTTTGATAAAAAGAGTTTAAAAAAATTTATGGGATTGTTGTAAGTAGGAAACATATTTTTCTATACCTACGTAATTATTGCATTATATTGGATTAAACTATAAGATTTTTTTTAATGTAAGAGAAAAGAGCACAATTAATCGCTCATTAGAAGATTGTTTCTTTCACGTAAAAAATATTTTTGATATCGCCGATAAAACATAGTTTGAATTTTATTTAAAACTTGATTATTTCTAGCCAAACTCAATAAAAGAGATGTTTGTGATTAGAAAGGTTCATATTATTATTCCGTTCCTTGGTTTCCGCAACAAAATTTTTCAAAATTTCCGTTCAAATTTGCATTATCTAAGTTATATGTAGGTAGGTATTATTCCACGCCGTCATTACGATGTGGTTTTTTTGTTTAATGTTTCATTTGAGATTTGTTAATATTTTTTTTCATTCAACTAATAAATTACATTAAGCTACAAAGGAGATCAAATTAATTTGTCTCCTCATTGATGAAGTTAATTGTTCATCTTGGACGTAATATTGATACTAAATGATACGACTAAATACTTGAGTCGGGCCATATCAATCTGAACAACAGAAGAGTGTGTATAAGATGTATGAATATGAACGAAGCAAGGAGTGTGTGCCAAGACAGAATTGTGTGGCGGTCTATTCTCTCTGCCTAACCCTGCAGCAATGGCATGATGATTACTTATATGCAAGTCCACATATATGCAAGGCCAATATCATCTTTGGGGATGCTGTGTGGAAGGTATTTTAAGGGAAAGGAAGGAAGTTCAGGCAAGAAAAAGGTATGAGGGGTGGGTACGAATCTGGGGTCAGTGCGTCCAGGAGTGACGTATGAATCCATCCATCCCACTGTCACTGGTACTAGGCAATGATGGGTCGAAAGAGTCTGGTTGGGGAGGCCAAACCTCAACCCATAAACTTGAGCACCCTTGCGAAATCACCAAACTTAGCGAATCACTTGGGGTAACCTATAGCAGAGGTGTTGATTATCCATTAAATGATTCCCGAGGTGGCGGTACCTACACCCGCCTCCCAAATTCAATTTCCTAAGTTGCAAACAGTTGGGACTCTTGTGCAGTATACGCATAGAAAAATCATACAGCATTTCTTACATACTTGATTGTTAAGAGGAACGGCTGCGCGGCCTGTTTCAAACAAAATTTAATTTTGGATTTGAGGCCAAAATACTCACCTAAGCCTAATGATATTTTTTTAATCAAAAAGTATAGTAAATATCTAGTATGTATATCTATATCGTATTAAAAGTAATTTATTTATTTTTCTATTACGTTATGAAATAGAGGACCTTAAACGAATTGATTTTTTTGCATTTTTAGATGCACCTTTAACAATTATTTGGGGGCTAGCGGTGATTTAAAAAAAAGTTTTGGCCCATCTACTTAAAATACTCTGAAATATAATATTAAAAAAATTATATTTTCAAAATAAGCATTATGGTGGACTTTAAATTAAATTAAAAACGACCAAATTGAATCTCCCAGGTTGAAGGCAGTTGGGACTATTGTGCGGTTGGCACTTTTGTGCGGAATTATCATAGAAAAATCATATATCATTTCATGCAAACTCTACTGTTAACACCTGGACAAATCTCACCTCCATGAACCCGGACACCCCTGCTAATCCACCAAACGAATCTAACCACTTGGTGAGACCTATGACAGAGGTGTTGGTTATCCATTAAATGGTTCCCTGGGCAGCGGTACCTACACCTACCTCCTAGATCGAATCTACCAGGTTGAAAGCAGTTGGGACTCTTGTGCGGTTTGGACTCTTGTGCGATTGGGACTTTTGTGCGGAATTCTCATAGAAAAATCAAATATCATTTCATACAAACTCTACTGTTAAGACGTGCACAAACTTAACCCCCATGAACCCGGCACCCCTGCTAATTCACCAAACGAAACTAACCACTTGGTGAGACCTATGACAGAGGTGTGGTTATCCATTAAATGGTTCCCTGGGCAGGGGTACCTACACCTGCCTCCTAGATAGAATCTACCAGGTTGAAAGCAGTTGGGACTCTTGTGCAGTTGGGACTCTTGTGCAGTTGGGACTTTTGTGCTGTATTCACATAGAAAAATCATACATCATTTCGTAGAAACTCTACTGTTAAGACCTGCACAAACCTAACCCCCCATGGACCCGGACACCCCTGCTAAGTCACCAAACTTAGCAAACGACTTGGGGTGGCCTATGGTAGAGGTGATGCTTATCCATTAAATCCCCGGGTGGCGGTACCTACACCCGCCTTTCAAATTGAATTTCCCAGGATGAAAGCAGTTGGGACTCTCGTGCGGTTGGGCCTCTTGTGCGATTGGGACTTTTGTGCAGTATTCATATAGAAAAATCATACATCATTTCATACATATTCTACTGTTAAGACATGTACAAACCTCACCTGGATGAACCCGGGCACCCCTGCTAAGTCACCAAACATAGCGAACCACTTGATGTGATTTATGGCAGAGGTGTTGGTTATCCATTAAATGATTCCCGGGGCAGCGGTACCTACACCTGCCTCCCTAATCAAATCTACCAGGTTAAAAGCAGTTGGGACTCTGTGCAGTTAGGACTCTTGTGCCGTTGGGACTCTTGTGCAGTTGGGACTCTTGTGCAGTTGGGACTTTTGTGCGGTATTCACATAGAAAAATCATACATCATTTCGTACAAACTCTCCTGTTAAGACCTGCACAAACTTAACCCCCCATGGACCCGGACACCCCTTCTAAGTCACCAAACTTTACAAACGACTTGGGGTGACCTATGGTAGAAGTGTTGCTTATCCATTAAATCCCGGGGCGGCGGTACCTACACCCGCCTTTCAAATTAAAAGTCCCAGGTTGAAAGCAGTTGGGACTCTTGTGCGGTTGGGACTCTTGTGCGATTAGGACTATTGTGCGGTATTCACATAGAAAAATCATACATCATTTCATACATACTCTACTGTTAAGACATGTACAAACCTCACCCAGATGAACCTGGGCACCCCTGCTAAGTCACCAAACATAGCGAACCACTTGATGTGATTTATGGCAGAGGTGTTGGTTATCCATTAAATGGTTCCTGTGCCTACACCTGCCACCGAAATTGAATTTCCCAAGTTAGAAGCAGTTGGGACTCTTGTGCGGTATTTGCAAAAAAATCGTCGAGGTAGTGTTTATCCAATGAATCGTTCCGGGGCGGCGGTACCCATACTCGCTAAGAACCAGATATTCCAGTTGATAAGCAAAGTACTCTGATTTAAATCGTATCAACAAATGAGCACAGTGAAGGACCACGTGCACGCCTTCGATAAACATAGCGTCCTGATTGGTTCATTCAAATCGGATCAACAAAGGGAAAAGTGTAAAATGTATATGTGATGGAAAAATGGGTGTGGTTTACAGCAAAATCTATGTGACGAAAGTTGATCTTTTGGATCAACGTTTATATGCCTGCTTTGGTATTGGATCAACAAATTAGGGTGGATCAACAAATTCTAACGGATCAACAAATTCCTGGCGTACCGTCGCGTCTGATCAACATAGTACGAGAGGGGATCTCTATATATATGTTTAATGGCTTTTCATTGTATTGTTGTATTAATTAATGAAGTACCTAATAGTTTTGATGAATAATAATAGAGTAAAATTTTACAATTCAGACTCATTCTTAAGGGCAAGAGGGACGTCGGAGAGTTATTATTTATTAATTCAAAATAATGATAGTATTATTAATCAATACGATAAACATAATGTTTTTAAATAGAAAAATATTTATTAAATGTTTTATAAATTTACATAGGCTTAGTATTTATCAAAATCTAATCAAAAATATTACTTTTTCTGACCGTCCCATTGTATGTTTTACAAAATATTTAAAATACAAATATGATTTTTACAGCGGAGAAAAGTATTTTTAATCCTTCATCGTTGCATTTTTGTAAATAAACACAACCAAAGATTTGTAATCCGCATCACAAAAAAAAAACATTAAAGTTACGTAATGTTCATAAAAAAATTAAACCACACACTGTTCGTTTTTTAATTTATCTTATCGACAAGTTACAGAAAAACCTTCACAGCATTTTTTAAGGATATTCAACTTTTTAATGTTTTTGTAAAATATGCGTAGAACGGTCAGAAATGTGTAATATTTCTGATTATATTTTGATAAATGCTAATCCCATGCAAATTAAATTATTTTTCTCTTTAAAAACACCATATCGTATTGCACAATAATATTATCATTATTTTGAATTAATAAATAATAACTCTCCGACGTCCCTCTCCCCGTTAATATGCATAGATTATTGACACTTGAGGTGAACCTTCATAAAACTGAGCTATAGACATTTACTCTTATTATTATTATTATTGAAATAACATTTCGTTTCAATTGAATTACAACAAGAAATATCTATTTACATCAGCGGAGATGCAAAATAAAGCGTTTAAATCCATTTAAAGCCAGTAAAGTTTGAAGTTTTTGTATGGAATTTTAAGTGTTTTTTTTTCTCTTTAAACCCAAACTAAGAACCTATTTTATATATAATTAACATACTGTATAATATATAAAATGGGTTAGTAGGTTCTGAATTTGGGTTAAAGAAAAAACTTACCTAAAAACGACTCTGAATTGTAAAACTTTATCAAAAGGAGTCGGGCTTTCAAATATATGGTACAAATAAAAGATTTAATGCTACTTACTATCGGCGAATGTAAGAGTTTCCGTGACAAGAACTGGCAGAGGCAATCCATAATTCTCCGCTGTATTTTGGACAGTTTTTAAAATTGTTTGTGCATTTTGATTCAGGCGACCGGAAATATTTAATTTGCTGAAATTACAAAAATAAACCAACGTTGTAATTCGAAATGACAGGTGATAATAATAGGTTATGTTGGATGAAGCATTCAAAATTACCTTTGGTTACGGAAATTAGAGAGAAGTGATGTACGCTTTGATGTGACCGATTGTCTCGTTTTTGGAGAGAATGGACTGTTTAACCCAATTGGGCTTCCGAAACTTGAATCCATTGCAACAGTTCAAATCAATTCAAATTTGACACAACAAACAACCGGCCACCAACCGGCACTAGGGCTGGACCTAATATATTCGTAACTGGTAGACGTATTATAATACTGGAAGTAATCGGATATATCGATTCGAGTGTGCAAGACTCACGTGACATTTTGATGTCCATATCTATTGAATACTGATTTGGTATGTGATAATTTAATGTCTATTGATATGTGATATCAGTATACTTGATATCGATATGTAGTATACTTGATATCGATATGTGATATCACTATACTTGATATCAATATGTGATATCTGAAAATATCGATATTATCAGTCTGGTACCGTTAGTACTCGCGTCAGTGATCATCCTCGATATATTCGTTACAGCATCCAAGCGTAGAGAGTTACAAATAGTACTCGCGTCAGTAATCATCCTCGATATATTCGTTACAGCATCCAAGCGTAGAGAGTAGAGATGCACGAAAAGTAATCATTCGTTACTCACCGTGTATTCAAAGTAACGATTGTTCAAAACGAAAAGTAGTCGGTACTTTGAAATGATTACTTTTGTACCAAATACTTGGTTATTATTTGTGCCACCAGAGGCGCTAGTTTTTAGTTACTTGATATGATTACTTTTGTACCGAATACTTGGTTATTATTTTTGCCGCAAGAGGCGCTGGGAACTGAGGGCCGAGGGGATTGAAAAAAATGTTTGGAGCGAACTACCTGTCAGATCATTTTAATAATTTAAAGTATGATTTTGTGAATTATTATTTTTATAATGTAGCTATTTGCTATAATACGTTACACTATACTCCTACAAATAGAATCCAGATTTTTTGACAGTACTGCAGTTTTCTGACAAAGTTAAAATATGATTTAGATATTATTATTACAACAGTAATTTCTGACAGTGTAGAAAAAAAAGTAAGTAATAACAATTTTAAAATACAATTTTTCTACTAAAATTTAAAGAAATTCTCCACTTTTTAAATTTACTGGCAAGTTCAAACAAAAAAATGTAGAAAATATGCTTTTGATTGATTTATGTTATGAAGATGAATGGGTTGGTTGGTAGAAATAGTATTAATATAACATGTATTCCCATACGTAACATTATTATATATAATGATTTGTAAATAAATAAATAATGTGTAAAAAAGAAAATATTGTTTAAAATTAATTTATTCCAAAGTTAAAACAATGAGGAATCCAAACTTGCATCTAAAAATTTGTATTTAATATTTCATAGGAAAATAACATCATTCCGATGTGTTAATTTGCAACTTTGGATCAAGTTTGCCTACATAGACAACAAAAGAGCTGGCTTCTTGTTATAACGTATGTCAAGGGTGTTTATGTTAAACGAGAAATATCCCTTTAAAATAATTTACGTATACTAATAACAATATTTATGACACGATTATACAATAGGTACGTACTGCCTTTTGCCTTTCATTTCCTATACTCAATTATTCATATATCTTGAGTATCTTAACATTCTTGACTTCTTGTGACGTGTGGCGTGAAACAAAGAACTGAAAAGTAGTGAAAAAGTGAAAAGATAAAGGTTTTGTTAGTTGATTTCATTGAATGATAATATAGTGATTAGTTCATTAGTTCTTCGTATACCTTTGCAGAAGGGTGAGCTAATAATTAATTTTAGTAGTTCGTTGTTTACGCATTTGTGTTAGTTTTACAACATTTGAAATTATTTTGGCACTTCATTATTTTGGTATGTACCTACACGTAAACATAATATTATTGTAAGCTAGTATAGTTATACATCTTCTCCAGAACTGTGATTTATTTGTATAAAGTTCAATCGTAATAAATAATCGTCCGTTAGTTGTATAAACATAACAAAACTTTTAAAAACATGCGAAGTACCTAACCAATACTTTACGTACCACGTAGAATCTTAATTATTCATAACATAACCGTGGTATCTACTTAGGTGCTAACGAAATAATCAAACGTCAAAATATAAACAGTAACGATTTGTACTATAAACGTATCCGTCGCGGAAACCGATAGCGAAAATAATCATATGACAAATGTAATCAAACCAAAGTATCCAACGTATTCAGTAACGAGTTGTGTAGGTACCCAGTACCCACTACCCGATAGCGAAATAACCAAAGTATCCAGTAACGAAAGTAATCAAAGTATCTAGTAACGAAAGTAATCAAAGTATCCAGTAACGAATACCCAGTAACGATTACTTTTTGCAAAAGTAACGATTACCGACGGGTAGTAAAAGTACCGATATTGAACGCTACTAGTAGAGAGTTCCAAATTTGAAAATAAGTCGCTTTTCGAAATTCCCACCGATTGGAAATTTACTACTAAAGAGCCTGCATCATATTGCGCTAATATCTGGAAACATTGAAAATAACGTAAAACCCGCAAACTAATATATCAGGATTAGGTGATATATCACAAAATAATGGGTATGTCACAGGCCTACTCACGAGAGTTTTTTTCTATGGTAGATGCACAATGAGAATATGATCTGTCAAAAGTAATTCCAGAAAATATAATAATTTTCATAGAGTTATATTACAAGAGGGTTGAGGCGTATGCCAGTGCCAAATATTAGAAAATTATGCCTGATAAGACTGATATATCCTGATATATCCTCTTGTAATACCTATAAAAATGGCCAAATTCACAGATATACTTGGTCTAAATTGTGCATTTCAGGTAATAAAAATTCCTAGACGAGACTGGCCATAAAATAAATTAGCACAAAGGTTAGCGGAGCCTATTGTAAAGTACTACATCGTAAAATAAACCATCCTTAATTACTATTTTAGAAAGTTGGCAATTCCTTTGAGATTTTACGGGACAGCAATAAACACCTCAAAGGAAATGAGCCGCCCGGCGGAACGGCCCGCTGAACAATGCGGGTTATAAAGGGATACCTACAGGTAGGCGACAGGGCTCTCTGACGACAGACAGTCGGGTTCAGTCTTCCGCACAGGAAGGAGAGTTGGCTTGAAACTTCCGCCCAGGAAGGTTCCTATTCTCGCTCCTCGGAGAGGCCGCCCAGGTCCTCTGACGACGAGTGAGTGTTACACTTCCGTCGCAGAAGGCGATCTCCACCCTTCGGAGATATACGGCAGAGTCGCCCAGGCTCTGTACCGCGAGTGAACCTCCGCTTCTGCCCAGGAAGTTACTGATCTTCGCCCTTCGGAGATCAAACCCCGGAGACCGCCCAGGCCGCTGATTATCGCCGCGTTTGTACCTACTCCCGATCCGGAGGTACTTGGATACCTAGTGCGAACGCGAGGACTCTGCATACAAAGCAGCCACTGGACCCTGGACAGCCATCAGTAAAGGGAAGTGACTCTGACTCTCATGATAATTCTTCCACCCTGTCAGTGAATCTCTAACTTTAAGAAATAACTTTTTCGTACAAATAAGCCAGTGAACATCTCATTTTAAGAATACAACCTCTTATGTAGATTTAACGAAGTAATTAGTTAATTTTAAGTACAAAGACTTTACAAGTAGATTTAAGTACTTGCCTATCTAGTTTTATTGAATTTTTGTGTGTAATTAAGATTAACTCTAGTTTAAGACTAACCCTACGACTATCAAAATAAATGACTTGTTGTAACTACCTAAGATTGCTTTTCAGTTTCTAACCTTTTTTGTGTTATTCCTAGAATTATACCCACTGCACTAACCACCGTCTTATCGATTGGCGGCCCAAACTTGGGGCTTGATTGCTTTTGGCAAGTAGAAATCTGAGTGTAGATTTCCGACTCACGAAACCCTGAGATGAGGAATAACGCAAAAGGAGGAACATTAGTATAAATAGTTTTGTTTTTTGGAAATTTGTCCTGTATATCGTGTTGGTAATTAATAATTGTCCTCTTTGTATATGTGGGTTTAATGCTTCCCCCTTTAAAAAGTATTTGGCGCCCTTAAAAAAAGTAAATCGTATTTATGTTGTTAGGTATTGATATATTTTTTTAAATTTAATTATTAATGACGTCGGTCACGGGAAAAACACGGGCGACTGCGACCGCGGCCCAGGCGACCGCGGCCGAAGCGACCGTGGAGGTTGATAGCCTACCTCCGTCATCGAAAAAAATGGCCAACATAGAGCATACCTCGTGCCATTCGAGGATTCTAGAAGACCAGTTCGGAGGTCTGGCTGAGGAAGAACCTGAAGTGTTCATTCTCGCTTGCGAGGAGTACTTCAGCTTGACAGGCTGCTCACCTGCAACAAAGGTAGAAAAAGCAGTGAAGAGGTTACAGGGAGGGGCGCAAAAGTGGTGGCAGCCACATATACGCGGAAGATGGAGCTGCGAAAGCGCTACGACGTAGATGGGGCAAGGACGTCCCTACTAGTGACATTATGCCGGGACCAGCGGAGGAGCGACGAGAGGGGCGTTTGCTTCTTACAACGGAAGCGAGCCGTGTTCAGGCGCATTTTCGGCCAAGCTGGCATCGACGAAATCTGCCCGGAGCTTATAGGACTAATGAGGACTCGCTACAGGGTATTATTAGAAGCGGCTCTAATCTTCGGAGCCTACACCTTGAGGTGATTTTTCCCAAAAACGGCGCTATATAAATCGTCCAAGTATTATTATTATTATTACACCATGGAGACACTTACTGCGAGGGTAAATAAATAAATAATACCCGCTGCACTAACCACCGTCTTATCAAGACGCTAATTAATGCGGTGGGTTATAATTCTAGGAATAACGCAAAAAGGTTAGGAACTGAAAAGCAATTTAGGTGTTTACAACAAGTCATTTATTTTGATAATCTTGGGGTTAGTCTTAAACTAAAGTTAATCTTAATTAGACACAAAATTTCAATAAAACTAGATATGCAAGTACTTAAATCTACTTGTAAAGTCTTTGTACTTAAAATTAACTATTTACTTCGTTTAAATCTACGTAAAAGTTTATATTCTTAAAACTAGAGATTCACTTGGCTTAATTATACGGAAAGTTGATTCTTAAGGCTAGAGATTCACTTGGCTTAATTATACGGGAAAGTTGATTCTTAAAATTAGAGATTCAATTGGCTTAATTATACGGGAAAGTTTAGTTATCCTACGTAAAAGTCTTTACGAGAGTAGTCACAGGTTGACATGGTGGGAGAATTATATGGTATGAGAATTCAGAGGCACTTCCCTTTACTGATGGCTAAACAGGGTCCAGAGAGCGGCTGGGTATGCAGAGTTCTCGCGTTCGCAGTACCTCCGGATCGGGAGTAGGTACAAATGCGGTGATGATCAGAGGCCGGGGCGATGTAGTACTTTACAATGGTTTCCGGCTTGAACAACAATATACGCGGCTAGCCTTTGTGCAATTTTTTTTATGGCCGGTCTAGTCTGGGAATTATTATTACTTGAACATTTTAGAAACTAAGTATGTCTGTGAATTCGGTCATTACTTATAGGTATTACAAAGGATATATCATGCCCATTGTGAAGACTACCTGATTTCATAGATCCTAGGAAAAAAAAATTGTTACAAAAAAAGGGTTTGCTTTATTTTATTTTACAAACAGTTCCTATATTATCTTATAACAATGTTAATCCTTGTATGCTTTTTTATTTCCTCCTAAAAAGTCTTCAGAGTTTGACTCTCGGCATCTCTGACTTTGGGCAGATGTGACTCTCGTGTGGTATTCACAAAAATCTAAAAGTCAGACTGGAAAGTATTTTGGCCCTATTCTGAAATTCTGAACATACACACGGTGTTTAATTTGACACGTGAATGTTCTTTGACAATCTAGTGACATAAAACTCAATGCACCTAGCGTCAACAATCCAAATAAAATGATGACCTTTGATTTTCTGAAATAATAGTGAATTAATCACCAGTGATCAGTGGTCAGTGGTCCCCCGTAATAACAATGTTCTTTATTAGTGTAGTGTTGAATTATAATTACTTCAATGTGTTGAATAGACTTTAAACTTATTTGTATTGTGTATTGCAAGTTTGATTCCTCGTTGAGATTTGGATAACAAAACGTCCAAAATCGCACCAGTGAACTTTATGTTTTGAACACTTTTTTATCAAACAAAAAGAGAGAGACAGCGGCCGCGTGTCTTGTTTATCGCGTGAACGCGCAAAATACATTCGGTTTAAAAAAAACTCTAAATTCGCTCGTGGTTCCGTCTTGTTATCACGTACCCGCGAGGTGTTGTTCCGTTGCGGGAATGTGAATTATTATCAACATTTTAGATGTAATTTACTACGATAAGCGGCAACATGGTCAGCATCAACAAAAACTTTAACACGAGCCAACCGGTAAGAAAAAAAAACTGTCAGATTTTCTCGATGTTTTTTCTACTTCGAATTGGCAACTTCCAAGATTACGTGCTTTGAAAACAAATAAAGTGATTCATTTTATTTTTAGGGTGCGACATTTTTCAATTCGTCAACCGACGAAGATGGAAGATTGGTCAATCAAACGTCTAATCAGCCGCATCAGTTTGAACCTCTGAACACCATCCCATTTTCTACAATTCACATTATAGTGTCTACTGTCATATCCATTGTGGGAATAGTTCTGGCTATAAAAGAGCCCGATACGAAAAACAAATGTCGTTCTTACTTTATAATGCTCTACCTACATGCCGCATTCTGGTTCTTCACATTGGTATGTAAAACTTGTTTTATTTTATGTATTCATGCATGTTATGTTATGTATCTTCCATCTGCATATTATTATTATTCCAGTTTTAGTTATTCGGACACAACACCTACACAATCACTTTATGTAGCATATGTAGAGGCCCCTTTTTATTATTATGTCCCTTATTCTAATAATAATTACTCATTTTATGTATATTTTTTGTAAATTTGTGTATTTTCACAAATCACAAATCCTTTATGGGATAATATTATTATCTCATCCAGTCCTAATGAAATATATTCAAAACTTTGAGGAACATTATTATTATGCCCCTTATTCTAATAATAATTACTTATTTTATGTATATTTTTTGTAAATTTGTGTATTTTCACAAATCACAAATCCTTTATGGGATAATATTATTATCTCATCCAGTCCTAATGAAATATATTCAAAACTTTGAGGAACATTATTATTATGCCCCTTATTCTAATAATAATTACTTATTTTATGTATATTTTTTGTAAATTTGTGTATTTTCACAAATCACATCCTTTATGGGATAATATTATTCTCTCATCCAGTCCTAATGAAATATATTCAAAACTTTGAGGAACATTATTATTTTTTTTAACTAGCTTAAGTACCTGGTGTTGCCTGGGTATGAATGGTTTGGAGTACTCCCATCCCTACCCCTACCCTAACCCCACCCCTATCCCTATCCCTATCCCTACCTCAACCTCTACCTCTACCTCAACCCAGTAATTTTTCTCTTATTTTGTACACTAAGTGTGCACAATTTCATGTACACAATTTCATGTACACAGTGACTTCCTCTTGTTTTGTAAAATTTCATCAAGCTCAGAATAAATTGTACATTTGTATAAAAAATAAACTCACCCACATACACTCTTCTTTATATATATATATATATACATATAGATAGAAGAAGAAAATACATAGATGTGAATACCGTACAAATACCTCAACTGTCTGGAGCAAGCGAGACTATGACATCCCCAATTGAGATATGTTGTAAAGCTGGAGGGAGTGGGGAAGAAAAGGATATGGGGGGAAGGTTGGGAAATACATTGCTATTCATATCTGGTCACCAAACATGGCTAAAACCATTTCGATTCAGAATGTTGGTCTTTCACCAGGGCGATACTGCGATATGGACTTTTTTTAAAGAAAGACTTTTTCTGGTTACAAATAACTTTGATTTCCTCTTACTAACATCATTATAAACAGAAAATGTTGCTTGTGCAATGATGGAGGACTTAGTTAGCAGAGGATTGAACCTTTGATGCTTGAATGAGAACTCAACACATTTGTCCACTCGGCTACTAACGTGTTAATAATATTCCTATTTATTAAGACTGTTAATAGATAGTTCATAGTTACTCATGCAGTATTGTGATGCTTATTTAGTTATTATCTGATAGTTATCAAATCATATTAGATTATCTTTATGAGAAAAATACTTTTTATCATAATTTTTTTGTCAACAATCATTTTCTAATCTTTATGAGAAAAATACTTTTTATCATAATTTTTTTGTCAACAATCATTTTCTAATCTTTATGAGAAAAATACTTTTTATCATAATTTTTTTGTCAACAAACATTTTCTATTATTTATGAATTGATATGCCTTGCTATATTCAATAAATACTTTGAATAATTATTTTATATTAAAATCCTTTTAACAACATTTCCAACTAGAGTGGCAGATTATCCAATCTGGTGGAAGTCACCATTCAGAATCGAAACGTCGCTTGAAATTGCTTTAGTCATGTTTGGTGACCAGATCTGAATAGCCAGGTACTTCCCAATCTTCCCTTCCCTTCTTCTTCCTCTCCCCACTCCATTTAGTCTTTCAACATGCCCCAATAAGGAACTCCACTGACAAATAAAATGGCTTAAAAAAATATTCACATGATCAGTAAATGCTGATTCTGAATATATGTTTTATCTTTAATATTCTAATTTTAGCGGGCTAGGTTAGGATGAATTGGGTTGGCCTAGGTTAGGTTTGCTTGGACTAGGTTATTTTAGGTTAGGTTCGGTCAGGCTGCCTATTAAATGTGCAGGCAACATAAAATAGTAATATGAAAATATTAAATCGTATGTGTCAGATTATGTTTTAAATTAGGGAATAATAAAGAAAAAAATTAATCCAATTGTCAATTTGCAAACAAAAAATTATGAATTTACGTCTGGGAATAATAATATAATTTAATCACCTTGCTGGGTGCAACGGGCTAAACGCTAGTTATATATCCGCCCTTGAGGTGATTTTCTCACGAAAACGGCGCTATAGAAGTAATCCAATTATTATTATTATATAATTCTGTGGTCGTAGCTCAAAATATGGTAAGTGCAAATATGAAAAACTTTACCAGTAAATAGAATCCGTATAAGATCGTATGGTTTGTTTGGTTTGGTGGACCATTTGTGTATAAAAAAGGCTTATCGTAGTTAGGTACCTATATGAAATAAAAACGTTATTTGAAAATGAATTAAACCATCTCATCAAGACGCCCCATTCGGTTGGCACCATTGTATTCTCTGAATCTGATATCATCACCCAGAGAGATATGCAAAAAAAATTTGTCGATTTCTATTTTTAATATGTCATTTTTTTATGTTTGGCGAAATTTAAACTTAATTTGAGTGACTTTGCCCTGTAATTGTTAAACTATTATTAATTGCGTGGATATGATTATATTCATAGGCTATCCGAAACCAACCACATTAATAATAATAATAATATCTTTATTGTAATTAAATTTAACTATAACTAAAAGACATGTATAATATAATAATGTAAGTGTAGAGTGGTTTATAAAGTAAAATATAAAATAATATATAACAGTTATAGTTGAAGTTTCACATAACCCGCCTCACTAGGCTAGCCTGTGTTGAGGCAGTAATTTTGCAAATTATGTTATAGTTTTAAAATACCTATGAATATATACTTATATTAAGATATGCTTCTTAAATCGTTGAATCAGTAATTTCGAATTTGGGTGAGTGCACCGATAAATGCCTTATCATTACTTTTAATCCAATTTTTTACATTGTGTTTGAATATTTTTTGTGAATCAGATTTTTTTATGCTAACTGGAAGAATGTTATAAATTATTTATTAAATAAAACAAACACCCTGTTTCTCTTGGATCAAGCTTCGTCACGGTAAATACAATATTTGCCCTGACGAAGCTTGATCTAAGCGAAACCGGTTGGCTTAAAAATTCAATAAATTCGTGCTTCAAAACAAAGTGCTTCACGTAATATGATGTCAAACCGCAAAGTGATTGCTTCTTGTGAAAATATTGTTATTATTCTTTGAGTTAAAGTTTCTAAATATGTACATAGTTTTATTACTTATGTTTAGTTAATGTTTACTGTGAATATAATATATAATTAATTATGTATGATAAAGTTAATTCTTGTTTTGACATAACCAAAAAAATGAGGTTCCGAATTTTATAAACACGGAAAAATTAATGTATGTAACTTTGGTACATCGACTCCTTGGAATAACAAGGTTCCATCTGACACAGCAATGTCATGCGATAATGTTCTCTATGGAAGGTAACTTTACGACTCATTATCGCATAACATCCTGGGAACCTTGTTATTCCAATGGGTCGACATTGCAACAAAAATAGTGAAGAGATGCTGACATTTTGCAATGTTGCAATTTTTCGTACAAAATCCAGTAGTGAATCTATCTAACGGCAAATTCGACAGCCCAGTGATAGTGATGTCACACCCGACAGCCCAAAGATTTCGTTCGTTTTGGTGGGCCGGTGAAAAGTTGAGAAGAAGAGAAGAAAAGTTCAATTTTACTATGAAAATGAACTTTAAAAAAAATGCATGTATTATTAGAACGTCAATATTGATTAAAAAAAAAGAACTGATGTTCCTTATTGGGATGCTATAGTCCCACTGGCTCCAGACAGTTGGGACTCGTGTGCGGTATTCACATAAATAAAAAATAAATCAATAATACAAGCTGGTACATTATTTACACCACTGACTCCAAAGTTAGGTTAGGTTATGGTAGGTTCAATGTCAGTCAAAGTTAGGTTAGGTGTGTCATTCACAGTTAGATTATGTATATCGGGCAATAATATTATTTTCTTCACCGCAGGTCATAGACTATATCCTCAAAAAGACGCACCATAGTTTGCGTGTGCGTGGCTACCTGGAATTCTACCAGAAGACATACACTCTCCACAGGGCGCCGATCTATGTGGTGTCCCTGTGGAACGCCTTCCTGCTACTCATCCAGACCGTCTCCCAGCACTACTACCCGGACAACTTCACCAACCAGTGCGTCAAGCCGGGGCTCGCCACGCCCATCGCCTACATCACCGGATTCATCTGGCTGGAGACGTTGCTGCTGGCTATCACGCACGGACAATACATAAGTAAGTGTGGAACACAATATTTTGTAATGAAAGTCTTGCATGAGAGAGACGGCGTGAAAGTGAGACAACTGCGGGTATATAATATGAAGAGTGTGCATGGTTGTCCGGTCTTTCTTCATTATTGTCTTTTATACAAGATAATACATTGTGAATTACAGTATATTTATTTATTTATTATATACAAAACATTCAGAAGATGGTCATTTAAAAAAAAAATTGATTATAATTGAGTAATATGATATCATAAGAATGAGTAAATACCAACCGTCCAATAGCAGTATACAACAATATGTAAAAATAAAACAATAAGTAACTGTAAACAAAAAAACAATTGAAAACAAGAGATTCAAGAAAATTAAAATTTTAAGTAAAGTTCTGGAGGCTATCACTTAAATTAATCCGGAATCTTTCCACTACAGTGGATGTTTTGTATTTATGTAGTCAACACATTCGCATGAGAGGTTGGGGTAAGGTTAACGGGCCTTCCATACGACTGGTTTTCCCGATATTGACTAAAGCCACTGCGACGAAAGGTTTGACCATATTGTCTTCCTTTCCAAAAGTCAAGCCTACCAACTTTAGAAAAGAACAACTGCTTGGTCAAACGTTTCGACGCGATGGCTTTAGTCAGTATCGGGCAAAGCAGATGTGTGGAAGGCCCATAAGTTGGTTCTTTGGAAAAGAATATGGAAAGTTTTGGCATTCTTAGTTGACAGTAATTGGTATTGATTTTGATTGTGGCAAAGACGGAAGATTCTTATAGTCGTTAAGCAGTATGGACAATCTATTCATTATTATTACACTATCCCATTTTTACAGTAAAACCTTAATGTTAAGGGATATTATACAAAGGGAGAGATATTACGTTATTACTAATAGACATCATATTTGAACCTTTTTTGTCATTGACCTGTTGTGTGCTGGCATGGCCTTAAAGCTATGCAAGATTTGTTCAAGTCATGTGTTGGCATAGCTACGACATCCTGCTTCATATTTTCCTGGGCTTTCTTAAATTTCCCTAATTATTACATGCTGGCAATTTTATTTTTACGCATCTTATTAATGGCAACACTTTTTCACTCCATGGGCTCATGGCAAAATTATTGCCATGAGAATGGATTCTTTCCAATTGTCATGTAAAAGATACTTGGGTGGTTTTAAAATAATGGCTCTATTACAACAAAAAATTTTATAGTATGTAGGATAAAGAGTCTGAGAAACGAAAAGAGGAAACTATATGATGATTGGCACTGCTGTAGCTTTTTTTAGTATTTTGTATAGATAACCAATCACAGTATTTCGTGTTTATTATTTATGCATTAATTATTATGACAAAATGTTATCTTTGTCGACTACCTACACATACTTTTTGTAAAGCTCTTACAATCAATCTATTAACACTATGAGTTCATCTCTTGAATTTTGTACCGTATTTATATATATTTTTTACTGGTACAATAGCCATTAAGTCAAACTGCAGCGAAAGTGTCAAGTAAAATGAGATCATTATTTGTTATTGCGTATGCATTGTAATATAATATAATTATGTTTCAATGATTCACTGCTGCAATGCAGACAATACCTCTGTATAGTTTTATTGTTTGTTATGTTGACATTAATACGTGATTATGTGAAGAAATTCTTAGATAAAGAGTGAAGTGTTAAAATATGTATAATACCAATGGTTTTTTTTAAACTATTTATTTGTGTATACTATCTTGAGATGTATATACATTGATATAGCTTCTAGATAAGCAATATTAGTCTGATTTTGTCCTTAGTAATACAGGCGTATCAGCACATATCTGACAGCGATTCCTGAGCTTATTTGTAGTTATAAAAGTAGATGTCATTTTGGCCTCTAGTAACATTTTTTTTTTCAACTAAAAACAAAAAAAATCTTTATTTATTTCACATGTTGCCGATAAGAATTTATTTCCAGGACGCTTGTACCATGTGATATGCACCGTCTCTTACTGTTCAATGCTGTGGGAAAGGGACGGTAATTTTGAGCAAATTATTAATACAACCGCTTGGGGCCCCTTTTCTTTTGTGTAGAGAAAGTGTCGGACTTCAACAAGTGCCAGCACCGGCCAGACGTGCAGCGTGACCACCTGGTAGAGGCCCCGGGGGGTACCAGCGGAGGCTCGCAGACCCCGGCTCCCCTGAGCCAGACCCTTACGCAGACGGCTGACCTGCTCGCCCGACAGGTGAGACTATTTTTCTATTAATTTTAATTAATATAAGATATTTAGCGAATATGAATTAGAAATAGTAATAATAATGGAAATCAATAGATGCGTGTTTTCAATCTTAGAATTCAGTTTTCTGTCAAACCTATCTGAGAGCACTTAGAAGTAAGCTATCTGCAGCGGTAAACACAAGATTGCAAGGCATTTTTTCTTCCGCATTCCGCCTGAAAGTAATCACACGCAAACAATACGCTATTTTTCAGTTTGACATAATTTTTCTTATCAATCATAATTACTAAAAATATGTTTTTTCAAAACCCTACCTACATTCTATTAATATTTATTTAGTCGATAAAGGCCACAATTCTGATTAAGAGGCTCGCCTTATCAGTAATCTTTTTAGCAGATACCCTTTTTACCTTAAGTAATTAGTTTATGATACGTTTTCCTGTATATGTACATAATATTATGCATGTTTGCTTATAATTTGATACATTTTTGAAGGACAAATAACTAATTAATAATATGGCTGATGTTTGTGCCAATGACAGCTTGTATGTTTTACGTTCATCCGTATTTACGAATTAAGAGTTTGCATAATGGTGTGACATGTTTTGTTCAACATCCAGATGATAATATTATGGCTCTTAACACTTTCGCAAGCACACTTGTTCGGAATCACGAAATTGAAAAATAGACACCAAACATAGAAGTTGACGCTGTTGAAAAACTTCAACTGCAACAAGTTTAAAATTTAACAAAGAAAAAATTAAAAACAAATAAACGTTCCCGGGTTACGAATAACCTGATAATATTTTAATTCCTCCTACTACCGTCACTATAAGCGGAAGATGTTGCTTGTTCAGTGAAGTAGGACTTAGCTAGCAGAGGATTGAACCCGTGAAGCATTGGGTGGGAACCCGACGCATTGTCCACTTGGCTATTTACCGTAAAGTTTTTCCGTTCTTCTGTATGGCACGAAAGCTGGACAATAAACCAAGCATTGACATGAAAGATTTTGAAATGTGGGTCTATGGAGGCATTCTCAAAATGCCTCCAACAGATTTGAACCTGGGACCTCTTTGTCTAGCGCAACAGAGCTTGCCACTTTGCCACCGAGGTCGTCTTCCCCATTATGTCCTTCAATGTTTCACATCAAGTACCAGTCACCCTCTATACTTAACGTGTGTATTTATTCTGACTTGTGTTTTTGCTTTTGTAAATTACAAAATTATGACAGCTGGTTTTTCAAACGTAAACTTGACTTCATTGTCATTCAATTTCGGTTCTTTTGCCAGTTGTTAAACATAATAAAACATAATAATAAATGTATCTACTCAATGTACAACAATAAAGACTACAATTGCTTACGCCAATTTTGTTTTAATTAACAGTTAAAAATTATGTGCCCTCTTTAACCTTGTTGGCATATCAAGGTGATTTCACGCCTAAGACGCAACGACCGACAATATATAAAAACAAAAATTATTTTGGTAACTAGTAATTATTTCTTATTTTCTCAGGATGGTGGCTAGGCGGATTAGTTTAATTAGTATAGTAGTTTCCCGGATAGAAAAATGTCCTAACTCTTCTACATCTTTTTTCTGATGAAATCGATGAATCAATATTTATATTAGGTCGATATCCCAGTAGGTACAGCCCATCAACAAAGTTTAAAAATGGAACTAAAAGTTTTCATTACTGTGGCAACACTGATTTTGGAACAAATGTTAGGTTATGCTCGACTCCCGAAATTATCAGGTTTACATTGATAGGAAAACGGAATAGCTAATTTTTTACAGCCAATAATATATCCGATCAACGACTGTGTGATACGATAGTGAAGAGGTAGCACTCGGGCTCCCTTGTCTCTGGAAAAGACTCGTCGAGGTTAGAACAGGCATTGGGGTTAAAGTTTATCTTTGTAGGTATTCAATCTATATATGAATAATTGAATGCAAGAATTGAAAGATGTGGGCTTGAGTTAATGAGCAATCTGAAAGTATGTTGTCTGTTGTATGTGAATGAAGCAAAAGGAGTATTTGCCAAGATAGAGTTGTTCGGCGGTCCATTCTCTCTGCTTATCCCTACGAAGAAATGGCCAGATGGTTATTTAGTTTTTTTTATTTACGAAGTCGTCTGGATAATCTACAGAATTGTGAGATGGCCGCTGCTTTAATAATTTGTTTGCTCATTGCAGGCCGATCTTATTCGTCATCTGAGGGAGCACAACGAGAAGTTGAGCACCAAACTGTCCACTACCACCACCCAGCTCAGGACTCTTCAGCATCAGCAATCCGGTGACAAGGCAGCAACTTAAATAAGGTTTTTAAATCAGCGAATTAATATTATGTTATACCTCGATGATTTATTTTCGTTGCATTTTATCAAAGACTGAAGTGACATTTGATTGCTATGGTTGGTGTTTTTATTATGATATGTACTACAAATTACAGGATGATATTATAAATTTAAAATGAAATAAAATAACAATTTTTATTAAATTCAGTATCATGCTTGTGAGATTACAGAGTAGCTTTATTGAAATAAAAACATTGTCACAAAAATTATTAGCAGTAAAAGCTTATGGAATGTGATTGTAACTGGAGCCCATTTTAACTTGCATCACCTCTTCGGAACACAGTCTGCAATTTCTATTTCTCTGTGGGGCTACTGCCTTTAACACCGAATTGTCTACCTTATCTGTCTGTTTGTCCTCTTCGTATTGGGAGTCAAAAACCTCTCGATTTCTTTCTGGCCAGTGTACTGCAGTGGCAACAATGGTGACTTTTGTCTATACTTTTTTGAGGCTGTCATCGGTTGGAAAAAGACATCGGGACATTTTTGACTCGCAATGTGAATAGGGCATATGAGTCATGTCATCATGCCTTTAAATGTCTATGGCTTGTAATATCATGCCTTTAAATGTCTACGAGTTGTCATATCATGACTTTAAATATCTGCAAGTTGTCGTATCATGACTTTAAATGTCTACAAGTTGTAATATCATACCTTTAAATGTCTACGAGTTGTCATATCATGACTTTAAATATCTGCAAGTTGTCGTATCATGACTTTAAATGTCTACAAGTTGTAATATCATGCCTTTAAATGTCTATGAGTCGCAATATTATGATTTTAAATGTCTACGAGTCGTAACATTATGTCTTTAAATGTCTGTCAGTTGTAATCTACCTGTCCCCATATCAATAAATATATTTTCCAGTCTATTTCTGTCACAGCTTTGTGATTTTGTGTGCTCAAAGGTGAAACTTTTAATGTTTTGTAAATACAATACGTGTTCTATAATTATATCCCAGTGTGCTGTCAAATCTCATTAATACTGTTTTAAGTACAGGGCTTTAGATTTTACGTCAGAGCGAAATATACTAAGTCTGAAATGGTGATATATAAAATCGTATCTGTACTTTAGTACTTATAATATTAACAAAAAAATTGTAAACAGTTTGTTCGTCCCGGTGAATAATTCCATTTTATGGTCTGTTAGAGTCTGTGTACTTTTATAAACCTGTCTTTGATTTTATTATAGCTGCAATTGCAGAGAAATGTTATTATATATCTCAAATTGTCCACATCGGAAGTTCCCAAACTTCTTAGAAGTGCTACAAACTTTACAGAATGAGCAAATTTTTACCACCCACCTAAGAAATTTAAAAAAATTGTTTTAATTTAGAGTGACCATTAAAGTTAGTAGGATATTTAAAAAAAATTTATTGCCTTTCTCCATGCAATCCATCCACTCCATTTTTGCTCTTAAAGAACTTATGCCAGAGGTTAAAAATCTTTTTTATTTACAAGTAAAGAATTTATTGCGATTAGTTTGGTTTTCAAATTCAAATAGAAAAATGTTTTTTAATATAAAAACTTTTTGCATGTCACAGTTTGGAAACATTTAGTATTCGTGGAGTTGTCATTTAAAAAAATTACAATTTAGCTAGGTGGTGGTGTGATTTTAGTTTCAATAGAAAGATTGCCCGCTTTTTTACATGGAAATCCTCAACTAAACTGATTATTTCTATTTTTAATTTGAGGTTAATAATTCTTAATGTATATCGCATTATATTATGTATTAAATTTAATATTATTTTTATTATTATGTATGTGACTTTTAATGTGTGTTATATTGTAATAATATTGCCATTCAACTGTGTTGAAGGTATAATTAGACTGGGTTTAAAATGATACATTTCAAATCAATATCTGATCTTAATCTTCACATCCTGTTTATAAAATACAAATACACCGACTTGTTTAAAATTTTTACAAAAATTCTTCGAAATAATCTAAGTTTGTAAATCTTTTAAGTGATTGTTTATGCTATCACCACCTTGTTGGCGAAAAGAATAATTGTTTTTAATATTACTATTGTGAAGTCTGAGTCATTATGTACTTGAATTGTCCTTCCCTATAAACCTAGCTAAATCCAGATTCTATAGCTATATTTCTATTTATATATTATAATGCTGCATTTAGTCATGTGTTTGCAGCTATTATCCTTTTGAACCGGTCTGCATTTATTAATTAAATATTGAAACAATATTAATATTCATGTGCAATAGAAAAACACTGACAATCTGTTAATTTTTTTTCTATTGCGGCAACCGTGTTCCTCGTGTTTATCAAATTATGAACCTTTACAACCTGGCCGTTTCAACGCAATCTATCCCATCACGCGTTTTATGTGAAATCATGTGCTTTAGTGAATCTTCTTGAATCACATATGTGACATCCGCATACGGGGATGTATCACATATGCAACGGCGGTGTAGGTCAGGTTAACAATGTTTAAAAAAAAATCTTTATTTTTTGTACACGTGAATTTATTTTAAATAAATATGTTATATTATGCCATTAATTTTTGCCCAATTTCAAAATGAGTTTTTTGTGATGGCAATCTAAGTTATTTTACCCAAATTATTTTGAAAAATAATTACGGGATGAAATACTTTTTTAGTAGAATTTATTTTTGGCCAGAATTCTCATACATCATTTTTTGTACAAATTCCATGCATTTACAGGCAAAACATTTTAAACAGTGCATGTTTGAATGTATTTATGCACTCCGATAGTGGTTCAAATTGTTTCTAAATAGTTTGGAACACCCACCCACAGTCCCCCTCAGTAGTCCTACTACACAGTGCACCACTACACAAGCAAGAAACTCTTTAAAAATGATTCTACAATGGCATTCGTTATCTGACTCCATACTCTGACAAAAATTATTAGGTAATTTTACAAGGTGGGTGTATATATTTTTATATCCACTATACTTAATTTTAATTATTTTTTTTTAAATGCTACTTATTGTCATGATTTCTAAAACATGTCTACAAAGTCAATTTGTTTTAATAAATGTTATTTCTTCATTGAATACTTATCATAGTTTATAAAATAAAAGACTTATAGTATATTTGTAACTTAGTTGATTAAGTCATTATTATGTAATATTTTTTACCCATATTTTTATAAGACGGTCTCTGTACCTTTGGAAAGATACTAATTACGTATATGAGAAATATATTTTGTAAAATTTATAATATCCACAAATAATATTAATTATACATTATAATAATAATTGTTGTACCATTTTTCTAAATAAAAATTCTCAATTTGATAAAATATAATGTGTATGCTATTTCATTTCAAGGTATAGAAGTGCCAAATTTAGAATAAATCCGTTTATTTAAAGAACCGATTGTTCAACCGAGTGGACGAATGCGTCGCAGGTTTTCTTCTGTCATGCTTGTGCAATATGGAGAACTTCGCTTGTAGAGGATTGAAACCTCGTCGCCCGATGCCTTTGTCAACCCACCTCATAACCAGTCCTTTGTTTATGCATCTACTGTTCACAACTCCATTCCTATATTCTTAAATCTGCTATGGGTTTTAAAACCATTCCTCTTTAATTATTTATGACATTTTAACCATGTAAATAGAGTCTGCGTTCCTTGTAAAGTCCGTGCAAAGTGTTGTTCCAGTTCGGGAAGTGTTAGGGGGAGGGGCGAGTGCCAAAGTCGACCGAATCCTCCCGACCGCTCACAAACCACATGCACATCCGATGCTTTCGGCCAGTTCCGGCAAATTACGAGTGACATCCGAAGATCATCCGCCCATGTTGGTCGAAACTGTTCAGGGCTGCCGCATTCCATGTTACATAAAAATCGGAATGATAATTTCCAATTTTTTTTTTAAAATCCGATGCATTTATGTGTTATTTTTAATTCTTTACTTATTTTGATCTCACTGGGAGGAGTTACCGTGTCAATACAGATGTAGTACATAAATGATTAAATACATATATGGTGATAAAATAGTACTTTAATAAAGGTTTTTAGAAAAAAAGCTTTGCAGGTTTAATAATATGAGTAGGGGGAGATAGATAAGAAAAAATATTAGAAGAATTTTAACACTATTGTTTTTATTGCTGTATAGAGGTTTAGTAAAAAACATTAATTAAATTAAAACGTGTTGAATGGTTTATAACCATTAACATTAACACAAATAAACTATGAAATAAAATTACATGCAACCATCATCGAGGTGTGTACTGATTGAGTTAGGCGTTAATTTAAATTCCAGAAAGTAAATATGAAAAAGTAATCAGCGAGATAAATAGTTTTTTTTTGCTCACCGTTTCTAAATGGCTCAAACTAAACAAGATAAAATACATGAAATGGGCAACAAAATTACACACTAGGCCCAAATTTACATTAACAAATACATCATAAAAAATTGAAAGAAATGAAATACCTGACTTTGACCGGTCAGTGGCTCAGTTGGCATCGTGTCTGGATCTCACCCAGGCGTCGTGAGTTCAATTCCTCGGCTGGCTAAGTCCTCCATCACGACACAAGCAACATCTTCCGCTTACTGTGATAGTAGTAGGCGATTTTTTAAAGCTGAGCTTCTCGAAAAATGCAGACTATAAGTAAGAAAAAAAAGCAAAAAATATATATATTATTTCTTGGCAGAAATCAGAGACAGTAAAAAAACGAAATATATTATATCAGATAATATACAATACAATTTTATCACAACACATTAATTATTGTTGAAGTATTCTTTTTCTTTGCAATGAGAAGATAAAAAAATTCAAATACTAAAAAACATTTATTTAAAAAAAATATGTTGACAAAAATACATAGAAAATAGTTTTATTTTTATTTAACTTTATATTATTATTTATGCAAACATTGAAAACTGTGGGATTGGGTGTGAAAATGAATAATCTGAAAGTATGTTGCCTTTTGTAGATACGAGTATGTATGAGACGATAATTTGGTGCCTATATTTCGAATGCTTATATTTACTCCATTTATGATAGGTGGTTGCTCGATGATTTTAACATTAAATATTTGTGTAAAATGAATAGGTATGTCGCTTGTCACTTCCTACCTAAACGTTATCTTTAATTTGGGCGGTGAGTCTATGACCTCACGCACAACTATGTCAAACATTTATCACCCATTATCGCTGCGTAATTAAAAACCGGTAATGCAATACTTAATTGCTGGTAAAAATTACTTTTAAATGTCCGTACCGTGGTTTATCTGGTAAATCGATAATACTGTATTTAAATATACCGAAGATACTGTCATCTAACAGTTCATACAAACATAATATTTTATCCTGTTTGGTAGTAAAGTTAAGAGTTCATATTTAACTTCATAATTCAATAATAAATATAGCTTCTTCCACTGTATAGTCAAAACGATATATTTAATATATAACAATATTTAACTTCATAATTCAATAATAAATATAGCTTCTTCCACTGTATAGTCAAAACGATATATTTAATATATAACAATATTTAACTTCATAATTCAATAATAAATATAGCTTCTTCCACTGTATAGTCAAAACGATAAATAAGATTAATTCAATTTATTTTAATAACTTATTGAAGTTTATAAACCTCATTGTAATATTTTATTATTGAAGAAGATAATATTAACAAATCTTAAATGAAATACGAAACCGAAAAAACCACAGAAAATAAAAAGGTCAAAATCAGTCGTATCTGGGAATCGAACCCAGGACCTCTATAACCGCTCTACTGACGGAGCTAATGAGACTAGTTCACTCTACCCCATCTTCATCGATATCATACCTCAATTTCAAGTAGCAGTAATGGTGATAAGTGGTAACTAAATCACTGTCCTGAGAAAAGTTAAGATTAAGTGCCATGCACACATGTAATTAAGTAAATTATTTAGTAAACTCTTGTATTTTTAGTAATACTTGATTCGCGGCAATAGCCCCCACCTAACTATGAAGATGCACGCGCAGCTTAGAGGTGGCTACTTAACCGAAAAAATAAAAAAGATTTTAATTGAGTCAACTAAATTGTAAACGGTAACTTTATTTATTTCTTGATACAGAGACGGTTTGCATAGCTCCTGTGAGCACTCACTCATTGCGCTATCTTTCATTTTACCTTATTCCTTTGACAGTAACCCGGTCCCTTTGATAAAGTTCACCAGGGTTGTCATTAGATATTCGGCTATGTCTCTTGGTTCCACAATATGTCTTCCCAGGTAGCTGAGCCTTTTCCCCATCATGGTGGGACATTGGTACCATAGATAAAACGGTAACTTACTGCTTAACACACTGTCCACACGGGGACAGTAATTTAAAATTAACTGAACGATTTAATTGCCACTTGTCACTATCCTTGCTACTGGCTGCGTGTAACCTACTCATAAGTGTAACGACCTTGCAACTAACGTCTAGTAGTAATGACGTGAATGGAGAAGAAAGGACTATAAAAGAGTGTGAACGGTTATTCAATATTTCATCTTCATCACCTGTTAGACCCTTCGTACACAGTTATCCGATACCTGAGTAATGTACTTGTGTCTCAAGAAACTAGTCACATACAGCCCGTACATATCACTCCCCGCGCGTCAGTTTTGGACATTTTAGATTTTAAGTAATAAGGAACTCCAGTTCATTTTTTTTTATCATTAATGACGTTTAAACATAAATACCAGTATATATATATATATTTTTTTCTAAAGTTAGTTTTCAGAGTTAAAATAATTTTCAAAGTTTCAATTTATCAAAGGCCGTCAGAACGCCCCACATCTATGGCCGGTTAATTTTTGAGGTTAGAATGTCAGATGTCAAAACAAGGATACCCTTTTAGAAACTTTAACTCGAAGAATAATAATAGTATTGAGCATTAACGTTATCAAAATATTCATATTGACAATTGGTTTCCTCATGAATACTCTAATTTCTGTTATTAATTATAGTTTTTTTATATTGAACAACAATTATTGAGCTTAACCTTCCAGCGGGCGCGCTGAGTAATTTCCCTTGAGCGAGCGCTTGTCGTAAATTTTACATAATCAAGTTTTCTCTATGCAAATGGTGTTTTCTTTATATAAATGTTAGGGAATTGCTAAGGTTATGAAAAATGATAAATGACAGCAGTTTAAAAATATATATATTTGATTATATAAAACGAAATAACACTCTAAATATGTTAATATTTTAAAACAAATTTTTTTGTCGACCTATTAGTCAGAATCAATGTTCCCATCCTTACAATTGTTGCAAACCAGCTCAACTGCAGAATGGTTCTTCCTTTTAAAGGACTGGTAACGGCAACACTTCATTGATGCTGAGGATCTTTTCTTCTACAGTGCACATGACCGACAAACACCGTGTTTTGGAGGGCTTCTTTTTTATTCTTCTGGTATCGGTTCAACTTCCCGACCTCAATTCACTTTGAGAAAAGCACTTATATCTTGCGGTAAATGTTTGACATTTGATCTGAAGAAAAGATGCTCTTTCATCATGGTCAATGTCATTTTTTTTAGGAAAATAGTATTAGAGGCCGCAAATGGTCCATCGGGATGTATTCCACAGTATATTTTCAGATTGGATCTGTAAAAACTTTCGGCATCACATAACGCAAACATCTTCACTCCGTATTTTGCTGGTTTGCTAGGAAATATATTATATGAAACTACAACGACTTCAAAATACATGCAGCATCTCATCGATTGTAGTATATCCGCTCAAATTGAATGATGACTTGCAGTTGTTGATGAAAGCTTGGAAAAACTCACGTATCGCTGCCAATTTGTCAGCTTTCCTCCTTTCAACTCTGGGATTCTTGTTATCGAATCTCAGGCAACGGGTGATGAAGAGAAATCTCTTGTAATTCATGACAGCTATTTCAATCCCGGTACCGTCACTGGCAAAAATTTCTTTCGCATTTGCGTGATGAGATTTTTTTATACCGATCAAATATAGCACCCAAGTATGCCATAAATTCTTGCTTGTGGATGTTTTTACAATCCCCATCTCTAGAATATTGATGGTCAACTCTCAGCTGATCGATATACATATTTGTGAATCACAAAACATCGTCAATCATAGACATATCGATAATTTGGAAGAACGCATTTAGTTCATTTTTAATACCATAACCTTTTTTACTCAAGCCAGTGGGTACTTTGACTACGTTTATCCTCATGTTTTTTTTTCAGAAACACGGTATGTTGTCTTTCGCCATTGTATAGATTTATTTTTCCAATGAGAAATTTTTTCATTGTTTCTTTCTCTCCTTCAGATTCGTCTGAATTGTTTTCTTGTTCGGTAGCACTTTCTTCAGCTTGTTGCTCGAATTCTTCTTCTGAAAACTCACTGTCACTTGGGGAAAGTAAGTCTCATCATCTCCATAATGGAACACGTCTAAAATAAAAATAAAATACATTTAGCTATAAAAGAAACGGTATAAATGAGAAATAAATAGAAAAGGGTGCTTTATTTAAAATACTAGGTGTGTTCAAAATAAAAGGTGAATTTTGAATTTTTTCGAAAAGTATTTATTTATTCATCGATATCCATTTTCTCCCCTTCAAAGTAATCCCCCTCAGATATAATGCACTTATGCCAGCGCTTCTTCCAATCCTCGAAGCACTTCTGGAATGCGCTTTTCGGTATGGCCATCAGCTCGTTCTTCGATTCTGACTTTATCTCATCAATTGTGGCAAAACGCTTTCCTTTCATTGGTCTCTTCAGTTTCGGGAATAGGAAAAAGTCGCAGGGAGCCAAATCTGGTGAATACGGTGGTTGAGGCATGATTACGGTGTTGTTTTTGGCCAAATAATCACAACAAGCATTGATGTGTGAGCTGGTGCATTATCGTGATGCAAAATCCATAATTTGTTTTTCCACAATTCCGATCGTTTGAGCCGTATTGCTTCACGCAAACGTTGCATAACTTCCTTGTAGTATTCCTTATTAACCGTACGACCTGTTGGCAAGAACTCATGATGCACCACGCCATTGTAATCGAAGAAAACAGTGAGCAAAACTTTCACATTTGATCGAACGTGGCGTGCTTTTTTCGGTCTTGGCTCTTCTGGCCACTTCCATTGGGATGATTGGGCCTTGGTCATAACCATATACCCACGTTTCATCACCACTTACGAACCTTTTGATCAAATCTGGATCGTCGTTGACGTCATTCAACAACTCCTGAACAATACTAATGCGACGTTGCTTTTGCTCAAAATTTAGCAATTTCGGAACAAACTTCGCTGCCACACGTTTCATGGCCAAAACATCCGAGAAAATTGCATGGCATGAGCCGATTGATATGCCAATATCCTCTGCAACTTCCCTAATAGTGATTCGACGATTTTCCAAAACCATTTTCTTCACTGTTTCGATGTTTTCTTCGTTTGTTGACGTGGTTGCAACTCCAGGACGCTCATCGTCATTAACATCTTCTCGGCCTTCTGTAAAGCGCTTGTACCACTTATAAACACTTTTTTGAGATAAAGTAGACTCGCCGAATGTCACAGTCAATATTTTAAGTGCGTTGGAGCACTTTATTCCATTTTTAACGCAAAATTTAATACATATTCTTGATCCATTTTTTTCAAAAGTAAAAAATCGAAGAACACACAAAAACGTGACTAACCTTTCCAGTTGTCAAAAACAAACCACTAATCCAAAATGGCTGATAATGCTAACATATGATAAACATATGTGTACCAACATAACAAAAAAAAAATCGATAATCGAATGTACACAGCCTGCGAAAATTCAAAATTCACCTTTTCTTTTGAATACATCTCGTACTTACATTTCAAGGCGCGTGTCGTAAAATTTCACTCAATGGAAATTTCCAAATATCAATGAATAACAAAACCTTCTAAGCACACCCGGCATATCTATAGTTTAGAGTGACACTGACCCTCGGATAGTTCGGAACTCGACGCTTGTGACTAAGTGGTGAAAGTGGGGGAAGCGATAAGGAGCATTTGTCGTAAATTTTACGACAACGCACCCTCTGGAAGGTTAAAGTCCCCAAATTAAGTTTAAATTTCACCAAAGGTAAAGAAATGCATATTTAAAATACAAAACAGAACCGAAAAATAAAAATCTTCATACTAATCCAAAAACAGAATACACACGTGACGTCAGATGTTTCAAATACAATGATACCAATATAATAAGGTGTTTTGATGAGATGATTAATTATTCTCTTTTAAATAACGATTTATAAATTCCCCTTATAATATATATTAAAAGATATATATTCAGAATCGGTGTTTGTTGATTTATATTTATATGTAATATTTTTCACTGGAGTTCTTTATTATTAAAACTTCTTCAATTAATCCAAATTGCTTAGTGGCATCATTTTAGATTAAATGTTTTTATGATACCACAATTTTAATAAATAAATAAAAGAAACCATTTGTTTTCAAACATGTAGATATTTATTTATTAAAACAGCATTTTGAATTAAAAAAAAAATCATTATTTAATTACTAAAACGTTCATCAACCTAAGTAATGTCTCATTTTCAAATAAAATACATTAACACTTAATTGAGTGGCGGAGACCTTGGCAAACTGGTCGCCGGAGACTGGCGTCGCTGACGACTTAACAGAATGTCGGCGACGTGTGCAAACCTCTGTGCAGATGTATTGCACTAGTCGCCAAGATACTCTAATCGACGAATATCGGATACTTGCGGTGCCTTGTGTATGAAGGACCTTACTCGAGTTAATACATTGGGTTAATTATTCTGCCATCCCAATTCATATTATAATTTATGTTACATTCAACCAACATTACAATTCTAGAAAATCATTTTAATTTTCACTGATTAGAAATTAGCACAGAGCAAATAATACATAAAGATACCCCAGTACGCTAGGGGAAGAAACCAAAATAAAGGGGGCGAGCAAGGCAGCAAATAAGTAAAAAGGTGTAGCTTATTTACAAAACTTGATTATTTTGTTAGAGTATTTAGTTTGACCCTTTTTATAAATGTTTTATAATTTGCTTACCGCAGTAAAAATTACGTGAAACAAAAGTGGATGGCATTGAACTAAGGTAGTGACAAAATGGGTGTCACGTGACCCACGTGGCTGATCTATAAATTCTGACGTCAGTGGAAATTACGGTGATTCTGGCGATTCCTCTGCATCCTCCTATGAGACATCATTATGTGTAGTTGTTTGCTTGGCATTTGAATCAATGAATAATAACTATTCTAGTCCGACCACCTGTGTCATCATCAATGTGCCTTTGAATGGAGTCTTATTGTAGTTTGAATGTATTTACGTTTAACGGATGTGAAGTCTAATGTTTAATCCATTTCATTTCATTGTGTTAATAAGTGTGCACATAATATGGACTCCTTTGTTGGGAAAAGTCATTATTGCTAAGCGGGAGATCATCATGCTCAAGCCGGAATTGTAATTTATATTATTTATTTTGTGTAGGTATAACCGACTTAATTCACATTTTTTACACCGATTTTTTACAAGTGACAATTTGTGATGATTTTTTTTTATTATTTATTAACTATGCAGGAGGCTTTGAGGTTTCCATCATGTCCGATGCCTTTTTTTTACAGTAACTCTGCGCAGGAGGACCCTGAGGGAAATAATTTCCTTCAAGGCCTATATCATCTTTGGGGAAGCTGTGTGGAGGGTGTTTTAGAGGATAGGAATGAGTGAACCTGGGTTTTGAAGAGACCCATGTTGTAGGAGGGAGGAAACACAGAGGCCGGCAGATCATTCCACAGCCGAGTTGTTGAACACAAGAACGAGTCGTAGAAGCGACCCGTTCTCATGTGACAAATGTCAACCGTGTACAACATTTGCTGGGTGCGTGTTAGGCGTGTTTCCCGATTGTGCACTAGCGTCGAAGGGATCAATGACGCTAGTTCCTCAAATCATCTTCCATTGAAATACCGGTAGAACAAGGGCAGCATTCCCACCTGACGTCTGTGTTCCGAAGATTGCAATCCGATTGTTAAGATAGGTAAATCTATCAAACGGACCGCCCGCATCTGCACAGGGTCAAGGGTTTTTTTTCAGATATTTTGGGGATCCCGACCAGAGGTGGCTGCCAAATTTTATTTCGTATGATGTTTTTGCGGGAAGAATTTTTATTTGGAAAAGGTATTAAATAAGAACACATTAAAATTTTTCCCAAGTTTATTTTCAAGATTTTTTTATGATAGTTTGTTTCCAGGCCTATTTTTGACTGTCTTTTTGGGTGTTATTAATTATCCAACGATTTTGGTGCTCACAGAAAATAAATAAATTTTAACAATTAAGCCTAAATTAATATTGAAATATTGAACAAATTAACATTGTTTTTCAAATAACATTTTGCTTTAAGACACAATGATGAATGGTCAAATAAATATCATAGATTAAGGAAGAAGAGGGTGTTATTATTGAATATTAAAAAATCTAAATGTTTGTAACTCTATTATTACACAAATCAACAAAATGTCTTTTATTAAATTACAACAAGAAATAGTTTCACCGTACACTCTAACTTCTTTACAGAAATAAGGGTTGAACGATGCAGGGTGTTAATGTTGATATGTTTATTATTCCTTTCCAATTCACTTAAGTAACGAGACAAACAAAAATTATAAAAACTTTGTAAAAATTGTGGGATAAAACATCTTTGATAAGAAAAATGTGCTGAAATCAGTGAAAAAAATAATTTAGAAATTAAAATGTGTAGACAAAATTCTACATTGTTTTCCCCTAAATAATTTTGGGTAATATATGATTAGCTGTTGGCTTTGAAGAACATACAGCCATTCCATGAAGATGTGCGGTTAATCGTCAGAACACATTGGATTTCCCACTTAAAATAAAATAAATAATAAATGCAGATAGGTCTAGGTCTCTCGTATCGCATTGCGGTACAGGAGATAAACATCTAACAAATCAACAAGATAAATACAGTATGTACACAATAACTTATTCTTAATCCACTTATTCT
This sequence comes from Halesus radiatus, assembly GCA_022606495.2. Classification (NCBI taxonomy): domain Eukaryota; kingdom Metazoa; phylum Arthropoda; class Insecta; order Trichoptera; family Limnephilidae; genus Halesus; species Halesus radiatus. The sequence continues at coordinate 509,982 of JAHDVE020003274.1, forward strand.
TCTTCATCTTCTGTGACTTCCGCTTCAGCAGCGTCGTGGGATTCACTGGCTTCCTCGACTTCGGGAGCGATCTCCTCCTCGTCGATTTCTGGGGTTTCTGGTTCTTCAATTGTGGGTTCGGGTTCCACGGCATCTTCGGCTGCCTCCTCGGCTGCGGGGGCCTCGGCTTCCTGGGCGGCTAGTTCGGCCTCCTGCCTCTCGAGTTCGGCGAGCTCCTCCTCCTGCTTGGCGAGAGCAGCCAATTCAGATTCTTGTCTGGCGATTTCGGCTAATTCAGCAGCCTGGAAAGAGAAGAAATATGTGTGTAAAGATGGCTTTCATTATCCTTTCATTAACATCGAGTTCCCGCTATTTTCCGTAGTGTACCGAAAGTAAATTTGTGCGCGGCCTGCCTGAGTGTATTTTCATAATAACTTACTTGTTTTATGGAAAACTAACTAACCATCATGCCGTTTCCCCGCAGGGGTAGGCAGAGAGGATGGACCTCCAAACAACTCGATCTTGGCATACACTTCTTGCTTTATTCACATTCATACAACGCCTCGTATATTCTCTTCTGTTATTCCGACTTCTGATATGGCCCGACTCGACTATTTGATTCACTTGATCGTGCCATGTCTTCCTCGGGCGTCCCCGGCTTCTTCTTCCATTCACATTCGCGTCATATATTCTCCTTATACTCCTCTCTTCGTTCATTCGCTCTACATGCCCAAACCATCTAAGCGTCCCTTTCTTAATCTTGCTCACTACGCTTACATCAGCCTTGCATTCTTTACGAATCTTAACATTTTTCACACGATCATACATGGTTTTACCACACATTCGTTTCAAATTGTACTGTCTTACCAGATAATGCTTTTATATATTTCTAAAAATTGTTTATATGTATCATAAGTAGTTTTCCCAGAATAGCTACTTATATTCAGAGAATTTTGTTTTTGACATTCCCGATCAGATACGCCGGCATTCAACGGATATAAATTTTGCGTATCCGATGGGTAATTTAGGCGCACTGAAGGCTAGTAAGTCCCACATTATTATCAATTTTTCCCATTGGCAATAAATATTTAATGCAAAATAGCTTAACAAACATGTTGTTTTCAAAGAACTAACCAACTAATCATTACGTCTTTTCAATGCAGGAGTATGCAGAGAGGATGGAATGCCACACAAATCTGTCATGGCACAGACTCCCGGTTTCATTCACATTCATTCTTCTTATAAATACTCATCTGTTATATTGACTCAACATGACTAGAGTTAAGTTTTTGATTCACTTGACTGTGCCATGTCTTCCTGGAGTATCCTTGACTTCTTCTTCCATTGTACGTGTCATGTATTCTCCTGACATTATTTTCTCAATCCATTCCCTCTACACTCGGTTACAAGAAATAATCAGCAAATTTTTACCTGTTTTGCAATTTCTGATTCCTTGTCTTCAGCGGCCTGCTTCTCGATTTCTTCTAACCTGGCGAGTTCCTTCTGTCTTTCTTCTTCTTGGCGGGCATCTTCTGCCTTCCTGGCTTCTTCAGCTAACCTGGCTTCTTCCGCTAATCTGGCTTCCTCGGCCTTCTTGGCTTCTGCTTTCTTGGTTTCCTTGGCTAGCTTGGCTTCCTCCACGATCCTGGCTTCCTCTGCGATGCGGTCTTCTTCAGCCTTCTTGGCTTCCTCAATAAGTCTCGCAGCGTCAGCAGCGGCCTGTTCTTCAGCCTCGGCCTTGAAATGAAATGCAATATTATAATAGACAAACATAATAAAAACATCTCGAGTGAGTTGATAGAGAACAGGCATGTAAAACTCACAGCACGCCAACAATAACTATTATTGCACTAGAGATTTCATTTCTAAAATGGACATCACAATCTCTGGAATTTTTAAAAACATAAATGAAAATGTTTTGTTTGGCTATTCAGTCGGAAAAGCTCAGAATTTAATTCAGCTGGGAATTTAATTCCATATATATGATAATAATAATATTAGTTTGTTATGGATTTAATTTTCTCCTTTTGCTGATACTTCTCTCTTTATAGAGAAGATTTCAGTTGACAACAAGAGACATGTCTGTTCTGCATAAAATAAAAACATGTACGTACTTCTCTTTTCGACACATGAGTACTTACCGCTAATAGACCCGTTTTATCCTCTTTTTCGCGTAAACGATGCATGTAACAGGAGTAGAGGTTACAACGAAACTGTTAAATGCATTATTTATGAGAAGAAAATGTTTCAACAGAGAGCTCTCAGCGGCAGAACCACAAAGCATGTCTAAAAACTTAACCTGTGAGCATTCCTTATCCGAATGGGTAAAACGGGTCTTAGGAAAAAACTTGGTCACGCACAAAGTAAAATGTAAAGATAATATGTACATAATATGATATAAAACAGGAGACCCCTCGGCACCCCAATCAACAGCATGCTATATTTTTTCGACAACCTTTGCAAACATGAACACGGGGGCCAAGTGAGTCTTACATGCCTGATTAAGTAGGTGTTACATTTACCCCGGCTCGTAACTTTTGCTCGGTGACGATTGGCGAGGGTGCATAGGCACCCGTGTCACACACATAGGGCTGTTCTTTGCTAAGTTCCCGATTCCCACTTAACGTGACCCAATGGCCTATGAATGAATCTACCTAGAGGAAGGAAAGGTTGTTAAGGTCAGTTAAGGTCGGATTAATGGCTCGGCAAGATTAAAACTATGACTCCATCAACAGTAAGTTATTGTTTTAGAGTCTGAAAATGCATGAAATAATGTTATATTAAGGTTTTTAGATGTAGAGAGTACTAAAGGAATGTTTTTTATAGAAATTATTACAACACATACATAAATATGGTTTATGAATTTATGATAATCAAGATACCGGATAACCAAATAGATGTTTTATCATGTCAGTTTTACAAAACTATAATAATGTTATTTGTTTTTAAAATGGTTACATCTTGCTAGCTAAATTCATTTGGAGAAACACTAACATATTTCTGTAGTGTATTTCTGTGTGCGAAAAGATAAAAGAGGATAAATTATGAAAACATCTAACGAAATAAGTAAAAATAGAGTAGTACTCCTTTTTCCTTGCTATATTTTTCAATTACTTGATTGTGTCATATATTCTTTTCTCAATATTATTTTACATATCGACAGTTCCAAAGTAATGTCAAATCTCCATTTTGCGAGGTTTACAGGAGATTGACAAAAAAATTAGATTTGACTTTCTACGTCAGATGCATCGTGTAGTTTCGATTATTTTCATTTCAAGAAAGGAAAATTTACAGGAAAACTCAACCCTTTTGTCATCTGGAAATATGTACTATAATTTCATCTTTTTTACAGAATTGACGCCTTAAGGGCGAGAGGGACGTCGGAGCAGAATTATTTATTATTTCGAAATATTGATAGTATTATTATGCAATACGATAAACATAATGTTGTTAAATAGAAAAATATTTATTAAATATTTAATAAATTTACATAGGCTTTAGCATTTATCAAAATCTAATCAGAAATATTACTTTTTCTGACCGTCCTATTGTATGTTTTACAATATATTTAAAATATGAATATGATTTTTAAAGTGGAGAAAAATATTTTTAATCCTTTCTCTTTACGTTTTTGTAAATAAACTTAACCAAAGATTTATAATCCGCATAAAAAATTAAAAAAAAAAAAAAAACATTAAAGTTACGTAGTGTTTATGAAAAATTTAAACTACACACTGTTCTTTTTTTTAAATATATCTTATCGACATGTTAAAGAAAAACCTTCACAGCATTTTTTAAGGATATTCAACTTTTTAAACGTTTTTGTAAAACATGCGTAGAACGGTCAGAAATGTGTAATATTTCTGATTTTATTTTGATAAATGCTAAGCCCATTCAAATAAAAAAAAAAACAAAATAAATATTTTTCTCTTTAAAAACACCATGTTTATCATATTGCACAATAATATTATCATGATTTTGAATTTATAAATAATAAATCTCCGACGTCCCTCTCCCCCTTAAGTTGGGATCATTGATATATGCATTTTATGTTATATTCATTCGAGAGTATGACTACTTTACATATCGTACTGTTTACATTTCGCACACAGTTTTTTTTTAAACTTAAATATAAAAATTATACATATATAAGTACTCTTAAAAAAAAACTTAGGTGATTTTTGAAGTACCGATGAAAGACCCACATCAACAAAATAAACACATATAATTTACAAATGTCTCATATTTGAAACTAACAAAACCGTAAAAGAATACACTACAGTACATACTATATAAATATAATATGATACATTAAGGAGAATATTACAAGAAGCATCAGGTATAATGGCTTACCTGTCTGGCGATCTCAGCCTTCCTCTCAAGTTCAGCGGCCCTCTCAGAGGCAGCCTGGGCAGCGAGCTCCTCCTGGCGCGCCAGTTCGGCGGCGCGGGTGGCTTCCTCCTTCTTCGCCAGCTCCTTCTTCTTGGCGAGCTCTTCAGCCAGAGCCCTAAAGGTGTAATGTTCTTGGTTATGTGTGGGGAAAGGACAATTTATAAAAGGGTTACTGTCATAGGCGTGAGGCTGTTGGGTTAGGAAAAGTGTATGGTCACTTCCCTGGTCATTGTACACTGTATTATGTGTATTGTGTTGTACCATTCTAAACTCTTGTATTATTCTTCCAAGTTGCATATCCTCACCTCACTATTATCACTGTATAGTATGGTCTGCCTGTACATAAAATTAATAATATTGAGGGGACGAAAAGTCTACAAAACTTTATTTTGTAAAGCAAATAAGTAAATTTTAATAACAATAACATGCATGTCTCATTATAATGACACGCGAAACATTATTATTTAGCATTATTATCGTTTAAAATAAGTTTATGAAGACTTTGAAGAATAATGAGACGATATGTGACAAAAATTGAATCATATACTTCGTTGGGTTTTGTGATTGCAATCTCTGGCTCTAGAGCTAATTTTTTTACTGGTTTGCCACGGAGCTCTTAGCGACGAGTGTAATCTTATGTTGTTTGGCAATAAAGATAGGACAGGGATTGAATAGTGTAAAGTTTTTACTGGTCTACTATGGAGCTCTTAGCGACGTGTGCAATCTTATGTTTAGCAATAAAGATAGGACAGGGATTGAATAGTGTAAAGTTTTTTCTGGTCTACCACGGAGCTCTTAGCAATGAGTATAATCTTATGTTGTTTAGCAATAAAGATAGGACAGGGATTGAATAGTGTAAAGTTTTTACTGGTCTGCCACAGAACTCTTAGCAACAAGTGCAATCTAATGTCGTTTAGTTTTAAAAATAGGACAGGGATTGAATAGTGTGGAGCTATGTTAACTGTAAAATTATCCTCTATGGATTTGTATTGAGCATCATATCATGAGCAGCAAAAATATTAAAATTTAATGTTTTATTATATTAATTATTGAAACAAACAGTTTAGTTCAGTTAGAATATCGGGTTAAAAAAATATTATTGAATTGTCAAGTATTATAAATTTGATAAAAACGGCAGTCGGAAAATGGATTTCGATAGCACAACTGATAGAAGCGTGCTCCCGACCAGCACGTTTTCTGTACGTTGATCTAATTCATATTATTTAAATGTTTATCGCACTGACACGCAAAACTTAAAAATAATTGGTTTCCATTTTTATTTTCATAAGCGGAGTTTCTAACCAAACTAAACCGCAAACAAAAGGTGTCTTTGGTCGCAATCTAATCGTTTTTCTAATTCTTATTGTTTGAATATTATTTTTATTGTTTCAATAATTAATATGATAATGAAGCACAAAGGGCTTTTTCAGAATAGAAAAAAAAAAAATTGCTTAATCAATCATGAACCTTTCTTCGAGCAGCTTGGCTTCCTCTTGTCTTTTCTTCTTCCTCTCGGCCAGGCGCTCGGCCTCGGCGGCGTTGTCGACGGGAGTGGGCTCGATGGCGCGGAACCTCTCCATGCGCTCCGCCTTGGAGGCCTTCAACTCCAGCCCGGGGTCCTCCAGGACGGAGGGAGCCTGGAACCTCCTGCTGGGCCTTGTCGGCAGCAGCTTCACTACATCGTGCGGCAGAAATACAAGATCAACGCCTTGTCGTACATGCTCACCAGAAGTTAACTAAATTCAGGCTACGGTATTTTATTAATGTACCGGTACAATGTTACAAGCATTGTCATGTCATAACATATCGTCGCCGCAAAGCAAAAGGGCACTTGTGCGATTTTGACAGTTTGGAGTATGAGTTATGAATGTAGTTTTATTTATAGTATTTTTTCTCTACACGACAGACAAAAGCGTATTTGTGAAGCAAAACCTCAAAAATTACAGTTGATTAAAGAAAATAAAGGTCCCTTGTATATTTGAAAACTATTCTTAAAAAAGGGTAACATGCTCAATTTCCGCACAAGTCACCTTTTGGTTTTGGAGCGGTGATATCGTCACAGGAAAGCGACTCTTAAAACTTATCTGAATTCAGAATTTGAATCCGGTGGTAACAGAATCTTGACAGAACCACTGAACCCAGATATATTGATGCAGACAAATGTTTCCTAAATAACATGTACTCGTGCGTAGTGACGGTTATAACAGTATCGCTTTCCTGCTACGAATAATTTATTAATCAAGGTGTATTTTCAGCTTCATTTCAATTAGACAAATTTATCTGGCTCAAAATCAGTGTGCAACGATTAAAACAGTGATTATTTTTCACTGAAACTATGATATCAAAGTCACCTAACAATATCCTAATTAGAATATGGACATCGTTTACATTTATCAAAATAACTTCTGTTCATGCCATGTTCGTTATGCATTTCAGATCAAATCTGTTTTACATGCGATATTTATTTTTTAATCTTTTTTATTTTTTATTTTGCTTTTTTATGTTGCTTAACAGCTTTAATTGTAATTTTTTTCATTCCTATTGAAACTCTGGGTGCTAAGTCAATAAGCTAATGGAGCTGTCTCCTGTGATGTGATCACTATAGAATAATTTGAGATAACTTCCCGAGTGCATGCTTTTGACAGGCATTTTTCAAATGTGCAAAACAAGGACCTTGCATGCCAAAAATTAAGTATTTTAAATTGTTTCTTTCGGGTTGCAATTGCCAAGGCATAAATGCTGACACATTCCTACGAAAAATCAAAAAGATTGCCAAGAGTAATTGAAAACCGCAGCAAAACACAATGCTTACAAAGTTTTTGAGTATTTCTAAATAAACCAAATATGAAATATCATCACTTACATAATAAGTCTGAAGATCTTCTTGCCCCAACCGATAATGACGCGCTTTTCAAACAATAAGCCCCTTAATCCAGTGAGCTAATGTATTTGTGTTTCGTTATTTCCAGCCATATTTACACTTTATCATGCTAATACTGTGATTTCCATGGAATAACGCCTGCTTATAATGCAACTAAAGAAGTTTTTCTTTCAATTTGTTTTAGTATCATTGCATTCAAATTATTTTAATGAATCTCGAGGATAGGAACAAAATCATCTGATTTAAGGGCAGCTTTTATTATTTTGTTTAAATGTACTGAAAAGCAATGAGATTGTTAAAATTACTTGTTTGTGTGAATAATTCTTAAAAACATGTTTACTAAATTTAAAAAAAAAAACTCGAACCCAAAAAGAGGAACTTAAAAAAATTATTGTGAAATGAAAACTTTTGCCATATGAAGTAAGTAGATTATTTGAATTTTTTTTCTCCAATATGCAAAAGCAAAATTTGGCGAGCAAAAGATGCACAAAATTATAAGACGCATATCCATTAAATAAAAGTGTGTTCCGGAAACTAGGCCAACTATTCAATCGTTTGTATTAAAAGTTTACCTGCTAATCAGAAATTAACATAAGTATTATGTAAGTATCAAGTTATACCCTTTTACTAATTGCGTGGGAAACTAATGTAAATCATGTCAAAAATATAATTATAAACAGTTTTATTCCACGGCAGCATTAAAGTAGTTACATATTAAGGTGAAATTTTGAAGTTGTGCCAAAATGATTTTATGTTGAATTTATGAGAAGAAATTTCCACCTCTTTGATATACCTACACATGAATATTGTGTCTATAAATAGCGACAGGTGAACACATCTATTTATGTCAAAGTTGTTTGTCTACTAGGAAACTACTTTTAATCCACACTTTAGTTTTTATTACATTCATTTATATTTGTTTTTATAAGCATTAGAAAACACAATGGCATTGTAAAAAATGTTTAATTTTTGTAAATAATAAACTAGAAGCGTTTTTTGTTATTTCTTTGCCAATTTTACATGCTGTCATGAACTTGGTATTGGGAAGAGAAAATATTCCATCAATATTTTTTTTATTCTTTTATTTTATTTCGGCCATAAATTTTACATATAAAAATATATCAATGTAATTTAATTTGTATCGTTCATAGTTATTTATTAGTTATCTCCATGTCTTGCAATGTGTTTTAGAATATTTGTGATTCTGTTAGATTCGAAGAATGTATCTGCTTTGAAAATTATTTTTGTTATTCATTGCAATCCAGAGTTGATTTGTAAGTTTTTTCTATGTAAAAGAATTGGTCTTTGGAAATAATAACTTAAATGTAAGTAATATATATATTTTGTTTCTTGTAAAAAACATTAAGAAAAAAATAACACCAAAAAACTGCCCATCACAAAAATGTGGCTACTGAAAAACTTTAAGTACAAAACGATATTTTATTTTTTATCAAAAATATAGAGGTGCTATGCATTATTAATAGCACTTACGAATGTGTTTTGACTAGTAAAATTAGCGAATCAGTTAAAAAAATTACATAATAAAACTCACCTCTTAATAACTTTCAAGACGGTTGATATTACGTGAATTTTTGATCGCTTTGAAAAAATATTATAATCAATAAATGTAATTTATGGCTAACTAATATTAAAACCCTCATTGAATGAGTGTGCCAAAAAAAATCATCAAAAAATATAATTAACTTATTAAATTGCTTGTGCAAATGTGAGGTAAATAATGAAGTAGAAAGCTCAAGAATCGGTTGATTTACTGTAAAAGCTTGTGTTATGGTTACAGCGTGTTGATGGTTAACTATTGGGTTGTTGTTTGGTTTTTTGGTTGGCTGCGTGTGTGTGGTATATGAGGTAGTGGAGGTAATGGTGTGTTATGGTTAGGCGCATTCCACCAAGGCTGGTTGTTTCCTGACGTCCGGTGCCGCTGCAAGAGACACGGTCACACACACGGTTAGCAACATTGTTTATCTTCACGCCTTCACACCGCACAGCACACAAGACTCTTGACCCACACAGTACAACTACCCAGGCCTAAAAGAGATCAAAACAGACCTCACTTATATCTAAGGAGACCTAAAAGAGATCTAAAAAGACCTTAAATCTGAAAAGACCTTAGGGAGATCTTCGGATATCTAAAAGAGATCTAAGCAGACCTCACTGAGATCTAAAGAGACCTAAAAGAGAAACCTTAAGAGAGATCTATCTTCGAAGATTTTAAAGTAATCTAAGAAGACCTCAGGGAGATCTTTGGAGACTCAAAGAGATCTAAGAAAACCTCAAGTCTATGGAATGTGCATACTGTGTAGGGAGCAACTGCCAAAACTAATGCTCCTCTAAGAGAATCTCCGCAGATTTATAATATTCCCAGATCGAAAGAAAATATTATGATTGGAAAAAAATTATTTGATGTTTAGGGTGATGTTCCCTGTCCCATTTAAAATAAAAGTAGTTCTTCTGTGCTGTACGGTCGTCATTCACCCCATTTGGAACTCCTATAATATTTCCTTCGTGCAGAAGCTCAAGGAAATGCTATTTTAGTGCGACATGTTGTGAACGGTTAGGAAGGGAAGTTTAATATCAAATTTATTTTATTTGTGAAACGTTCCTTTCATATAAATCTGAATATCTATCTGTCAGATGCAAGCTGCTCGACTGCTGTTCATGATTGACATTTCCTTTAATATTCATTGATTATAATTATTATTAATTTTGTTTATGTATCTTGAAAATTCTTGAATTTTTTAATATAATGTAATTCCACACAGGAGGCACTGAGAGAAATCTCACGGCCAGTGTCATCTGTGTAGAAGTCTTTTTAATGA